>VZRV01008269.1:151061-603642 GCA_013398115.1 Falcunculus frontatus | reverse complement strand
AAAAAAAAAAAAAAAAAAAAGGAAGGAAAGCATTTTTGTTCACCTGCAACATTTAGAATTTTGTTTGTTCTTTTTTTTGTTCTCACACATCCAGTTCAAAAGAACAAGAGTTTTGATGTTGTAGCAAATAGGTGAATAGCAAAATGACATTTTCACAGTCAATTCCGTTGTAAAGCAACCCTTTCCAAATTCAGTAGAACTGATTCTGGCAGGTAAGAGGAATTTCTGGCAGTGGATAAATGTTTCTGGAGGCATTGCTAGTGAAGACATTGGTTTGAGTTGAAAATGCATCATCTTAGTCCTTTCAGTTATTTTATTGTTTCTGTCACAGTAGTGTGGAACAGCCTCTGCTGTGCCCTCTACTTTACAGGCTCAGAGGATGCTTATTCTGTCCCTGAAGATCATAGTCGAGATGGTGGACTTGTATAAAAAGCAGGGAAAGTACTACAGGGTCAAGATAGAAGTTTTACTCCTTGACTTCAGAATGAATCTGATATTGGGTTGCTCAAAACCACTGAATATTAGTGGCAGCATTGAGAAATGAGTGGAGATCTCCAATAGCAAGAGCTGCGTTTATTCTATCATCCAAAAAGTTTCATTCTTGTTGAGTTTTTCTTAGGTAGTGAAAACTGAAATTGGCCAAGAACTTTCTAGGAATATAGTAAAGAGAGACTAAACTCAGATATTGCATTTTATTTTATTCCTAAGGCCGTCAGGAAGCTGAGAAGCTCCCTATGCTGGTGAGCAGGTGTGTGTGTCACACTCAGCAGCATCAGGGCTTTGAATATTTTGTGACGGTGCAAGTCCAATATCTGCAGTTGGGGCATGCGCAATTCTGACTCATGTCCTTTTTTCTGGAGTGATTAAGACTCAAGTTTATATCTAAATTTTGGAGTCAATGGAAGTGTCAGTCTGGATTGCCTAACTTCCAGGGGAACTTTGCTCACCACAGTCCAGCTATGCTGTCATGGGTTCTTTGGAAGTCTTTTGGGGGTCCTAATGAATGAGGCTGCAGGCTTCACCTCTTCCCAACTGTCTTGGGCTCATCCCAGCATTCCTAGATTGGTTCATACACTTTGTGTCATCTGGGAAGTCTCCTATGCTGTCTTCTTTCTTTTAATTTGGAAACAACATATCTTGCATGTATCAATTTCAGAAGCAGCAGCTTCACAGATAATTGTTACACACAGTTTCACTTATATCCCCTCAAAGCTAAACTAATTTGGACTGTTCAAGAATTTGCCATTCTGAGAAAATAATGATGTCTTGTCTTCCTTTCATAGATGTTCATTACTTCCAGACGTAGGGCAGAGTACTGATTAATTCACCTTCACTTCTACTCCACAGTTCTGCTAAGCTTGTTTTTCTGACTCCGCTCGGTGTGAAGAGGGCTGTTGCCACCACGTAAGAGCCGATGTCAGATCTCTCCTGTCCCATTCCCTATAAAATCCTCCTGTAAGAGTCCACTTGTAGCCTTGTGCCTGGTTGGACTTTCTGAAGATATCAGGGGTGACATGTGAGGGGACTGGTGGGTAGACTGGAGATACGCAAGGCAGCAACACAGCCTTGGAGTTAGAAGAAACAGTCAGAACAGGGAAGTGTATTACTACAGTTCTTGTGGCAGAGTGGTGCTGGGCAAGGTGAATGCCTCTGTTGGGGTGCAGATGTTACTGTCTCCTGAATGAGATGTAAAACCAGATACACGCCATTTGTGGTTGTAGAGGTCACATGGGACCTTTTTCAAGAGCAAGGATTAAGATCTCAGAATGCCAGCCAAGTCCAACTCTGGTAGTTGAATTTTGCCTATCTAAATTTTACAACAGTTTGATTTGGAAGACTTTGCTTCCCGCTTCTGCAAACACAGCTGTGTAGAGCTGCTGGTGCAGAGTGTCTGCTGCTTTCCACCTGAGAGTGTGTTTCAGCACCGGCTGTACCGACCCACGAACATAGAGCCAGCGAAGCACTTGGAATGTACTCGTGATGACACTTGCTATAAATACATTTGGGCATTGTGTTTGCATGCATACACACAAGTATGTGCACAGACATATTCTTCTACATATATTTCTGTTGGCTCATCTATACAGATTATTCATGTGTGGGTACATGGAAGATATCCTCATTGGGCCAAAAATGCTTTTAGCCAGAAAGGGTTTTTTTAAAAATTATATAAAATATGTAAGAGTATTTACCATCAGAATTCATTGCATAATAACACAAAAACTAGCAGTGAGTGCCCCAGCTATGATTTTAATCCTTTCTCACTTTCAACTAATGACTGGTATTGCCAGGAATAGCAGGGTATTAGTCAGTGTTAAATCACGATAATAGGCAATATCACCACAGGTCGTGAGCATTAAATGCATGAGGTACTAACCAGTCCCCAAGCACTGCAGAGTGATCTGAGAACAGGATTATAAATTGCAAGTCAATTGGTTAGTCTTTAGCAGCTCAAACTGTGGTCTGGACAGAACACACTGGAAGTGGCTCACATATGTGTTAATGATAATTATGATTAACTTCAGTGTAGCAGTTTTCATCGCAAAGGCTCCTGCAGTGCTTTACTTCTCACAGTAGAGCATTGCTGACACACATCCATCCCCACAGCAGATGACACAAAATGAACAGCATAAAACCCAGAAGGGGATGACTGGGAAACTTTGGCCCATGACACAGGAACAGTCTCGTGGGCTCAGGGAAAGCAGCAAGGAAGTTTCAATTTTCACATGAGTTCTGGGTTCTGAGGGCAGAGTTTAAAGCCCCCCATTCAATAAACTGCCTGCTAGTAAAACAGAGCTACCACAGAAGGGTGAAAAACTCACTCTGCTCTGCCAATATTCAAACCTTATGGTTCCAGGATGTCTGTTCAGACACCAGGTTTAGACCATTAAAATTATTCTCTCTGGCAACAACTGTGCTGAACTGTAACAGGCAGCTCAGGGCCTGAATGAAACAGTGACATCATGACCTTACCTTGTGTCATCATAGAAAAATCTCAGCTCAAGCACAACTTAGTTACGGCCACAAGCATTTTTGTTCCAGTGGCTCATCACACCACAGGCAACGGGTATAAGGGAGAGAAAACAATCTAAAAAAACAGAGCTCAAAGGACTTTCGGGAATGAATTAAGCTTCATTTTGCTAGCATACCTGTACAGTGTTACTTCATTCCTATACTCATTCCAAAAGTATTTCAAGATGTCTCCTTAAGATGATATTTTTTTATTTTTTTTAAAAATACCGCATAAACAGACCTAGACATTTTTATGAAATTATATATAAAACCAAGCAAAAACTCCTTGAAGTCTAGTTACTATTTAATATGTGTTCACTTCTTGCAGATAATACTCTTTGTTATGCTTTTCTATACTGTGCCTTTCTCTTTTTCCTCAGTCATTCAATGTCTTACAATAACATATATTTTCAGATCCCCTTGTAACACCCCCTTTCAAATTTCTGCCTATTGATTCATGGCTTTATTACATACTCTTTTAGAATGCATTTTAAAGAAGGTATTCTAAGTTTTGCCGATGGCAGAAACTTTCTCTCATTTGGGTGACTTCAAAATTACTTTATTTATTTGAAGAAAAGATTCTAAAATAATGTTCAGTTGTTATGATGAAAAGTGTCTGAAAAGACTTTATCTGACTTTATTATAAAAGGCTGTTCAGGTTTTATCTGCATTTATGGAATCAAGTAGAATATGTTCATAACGACAATCAACAAAACTAACAAAAATAGCAACCGGATAATATATGAGGATCAAGAGCTTAGGGAAGAATAAATCACATCTTAACAGCTATTTAATAGCAGGTGAATATGCTAATTTCTGTATCAGGTATTTAACTGAAGTTTATGACAAAAAGAAGTTATATTACAAAAATATATATATTCTGTGATGTATTATAGCACAGAATTTATTTGTATTTTTATTTTTATGACAATATTTCATAATGTATGCTTTCAATAAGATGTTTTTTCTTGTTTTCCTTTGGAAGTGAATGCCTGTAAGTGCTACTAATATCATGGTACTTCTAAAAAGGAACACAGAAAAAATACCGTAAATGCACCTCTCCCTGAATTAAGTTTCATTCCCTACTTTTCCTGGGAATTGACTTCCTATTTCTTGTGAACTTTCCCATATAATATTAGCATGTTGCCTAAAACAATATGGGACTCCCCTCTATGGGGTACTGACTTTTACTTCTTACAGTTTAAACAGGTGCTTTAGCAACTATGATAGCATCACTTTCTACTACTATATAAAGTTATCATTTTCAGATGGACTTCTAAGTACTTAACTGGATTGCATAGCATTTTTAGGCCATTATACATTTTTGGTTTTTATGTCTTGAAACTGCTGGAAGAAATCGGTCAATGTATAAATTATTCTCGTTTGATTAGCTTCTTTGTGTCTGTTAGTGATGGGGAGGTCCACAATATTTGTTTTCTTCAAATACTCCAAAGCTCACTATGTGTTCATGAAAACATTTATTTGGAATTTCGGGGAGTTTTGCAATTTTCATGGACTTTGAACAATGCAGTCTGTGACAGGCTATTTGCTATACCACAGTGTAAAAAGTCATCCAGTCAGTAATACCTCAGGACACGTGACACAGCACACATCACAAATACAGTTTTGAAGCTGCTTCAAAATGGGTTTGAATAATTATAAACCATAAATCCACCCGCAAAAATCTGTGACAGATCGCTCTCAACCCTTCCCAAAATGGCCAAAATACATGATGTTTTCAGTTTTGCGAAGATAATTTGAACATTTGTACTGATTGTGAAGCTGATGTCTGTTTTCAGCTCCCCAGTAGACAATAAACGTACAGTTAGTTACCTGTGCTGCATCAAGGTGAATTCTGAATGTTATGCTTTCTTGCAGTGCTTTATTGTCTAAGAAATGCTAAAGAAGCAGATTCCTGCTTGGCATGAACAAAGGGAAATCCGTGTGTGCTTAATTGTCAGCACTGGCTGAGAAAATAGCCTGTGATGACATTGCCTCAGAAGGCAAATCCTCACAGCCCGAGCCCTCCAGCCAAATGAGTGGGGACTTCTTTCATTGTTGCAAATGCTGGTGAGCCCAGCAGATGTGCACGGCTGTGAGGCAAAAGCACAACATCCATGTTGCTCTCTTTCCAAGTACCTGGGCATCACCCTTAAATTCCCACATAATCTTTAAGTATTAAAGATGGCTTTGCCCTGACACTTGATGGCTCTTAATGAGTGAGAGTTGTGCACATCTGGCACCTGCTAAGTGCAAATGCATTCCATGTAAAATTGTCTAGACTCCCTACCCCATGCTCTGCTGCCTTTTATCTCTTTGAAGTTGTTCTGTTCTGATTTTATGTTTCTTGCCCAGGACTTTGCCTATCATTGCCTCCAAGTCTACATTCTAAACACACTGATGACTTCATCTCTCCTCACATCCACTTTTCCTCTTTTACAGTCTCTTTTGCAATTTACATCTTTTAATAGCCAATCCCATTTATCCCATTGCAACTCTCTCTGGGATTGAATCTGTGCAGTGGCTTTTTATTGTTCTCTGTCCTCAGAACCATAGAAATCTGAGATGGAAAAGGCTGATGAGGTCATCTTGTCCATTCCCCTTGCCAATGCTGAATTGTTTCCTACAGTCTAATTTTAAAATTACTCATTCAGCTGGGCTTCCACCTCTTCTCTTAGAAGATTATTCCACGGTATTAGGCTGTGCATCACACCATTAGGAAGTTTTTCCTGACAGTTACCTTGAATTTTCCTTCCTGTGCTTTTGTTCCATAGTCCATAGCTGTGTCCCACTGGGCCACTCCAAACAAAACGTTTCACTCTTTTAGGATATACAACCTTCAAAACCCACCTATCACTCCACTTAAAAATATTCCATTAAATACTATCAGATACTATCTATTGCTATCTTCCCCAACCACAGCACTGTATAGAGACATTTCTGATTGTCTTGTTTTGCTTTAGCTCTGCAAGGAAAGGAACAGAAGGAACAGGAAGCTGGAGCTCTGTTCCAGCCCATATTATGATAGGTGCCATGTGAGGACAAGAAGTCCACGTGTGAACAAGACTTTCTATTGTAACCCTCCTTCATTAAAATTCATGCTGCCTTTAAAATTTTAACAATGTCAGTTAATTCTACCTGCACCTTTCACACATCCAGGCGAAATGCTGATGTCCTCCACCAAAAATGGACTCCAGGGAAAATCCTGAATACAGACGTACATACTGCTTTAAATCAGAGAGACTTTGAATTATGTTAGTGATCACCTCTGAACACGCGTTTGAAGGAACTGAGCTTCTTTCACCTTTTCATACCCAATTCTCAAGTGTTCAAAACCAGCACATTTTAGCTGTGATTTTTCAGAAGGACCTCGCACCTCTTTGGATATTTAATTGAGTGGCCACACAGTCAAATTACCTCAGCTAATTAGCTTGATGTAGCCTAGAAGTACAGCCTGTTATTTAGAGACCTAGAAAATGTTTAGAATATCTGGCTTCTGCTGTGGAAACAGAGTTCTTGGAAATTTGGCCATGGGAAACTTTGACGATTTTTCCCCCCACTGTGAGTGCTGAATACATTTGGACATGAATGAACTTGTACATGACTTTTAAGACATCTTGAATTCACCTTTGTGTCTGCTTGTCAGCTTTCGTCAGCCTGATAAGGACTGATACAAGCATGGCCTCAGAGAGGCTAACGTGCCTGGTGCCCACAGCTATATAAAAGTCTGTCATAAGAATCCAGGGTGCATGTTGGCAAAAGCAATCACCTGCTGTTCACAGGAATTTGAGAATCTCTGGGATTCTTTTAACCAAATAAATGTTCTTGGGAAGAGCTTTTCATAACCAGTTCTAAATCTGACAATTATCTTGGTAGGGTTGGCTCCACAAAGTCCTGTGGAACATCAACGATCTGGTCAGAATAGAAATAGACTGGCCATGAATAGTTTCTGTAGGAGGTAAATGAGAGGGGTGATTTAGATGAGCTCACCACTTAAGAAGCGTATGGGCAGGCTGGGAAGTACATATGCAGCACAGGCATGGCTCACTGGGACACAATTACAGCAGGATATAAGATGTGGCAAGGGGAAGTATAGTTATACCAGAACTAAGAGGTGGTGGGGTCTTTCCCCTTCCACAAAAAGCTCTGCAGTTTGAAGTCAACACTCACTGCTCTGTTTGGGACTCGTACACAAAGCTGTATGTTACAGCCCAGACTGTTTTCTCAATCACTTCTTGTGCAGCTTAGGGATGGTTATTTTTGGCAGTCCCTCTCTTGCCCCTTTCCCTGCAGTCTTGCTCTCACTGCAGCTGTAATTGTTCCTGCTCTCTCAAAGTTCCTGGGGAAAGTGTGGAGGAAGCAGACCTCTGAACTGTGCAGCCAGGTTGCTTGCAATTGCTCTCTTTTCAAGTGCAATTATCCAGGTTCTGTGTTTTCCCCCTGCTTTGCTCTCTGGACAATCAGGAATCGTGTCTTTATCCTATTGGGAGCAAGGTGCCCCTCTGAGGCTCAGGTGGAAGGCTGTTTCCCTCCTTCCACCCCTAGCTGCAGAAGTTGCTGTTGTCTGTTTTCATGTTGTCTCTCTCTAATTTATACCAAGCTGCTATACTGGGAAAACTCATCCTTTAAAAGGGCTGTCGTACTATACATTGTTCACTGCAATCTGTCCATGGATTTCGTTATTAGCGATCAATGAAACCCTCTCTGTGGGTGTAGAGGGACCCTTTTTAGCTAGAATGCTACTTATGGAAAAATGAGTTATGCTTCAGATCTAAGTGCCTTCAGCTAACCTGTGCAATAAAAAATGAACCAAGGATCATCTCTTAGAAGCATAAAATTTTTGTCTTTTCCTAAAGAAAAGAAATAACTTTCTAGCAGGGCTGATGACAGTATTCCTTCTGAAAAAAAATCAAGCATTTTCCTTCGTTCCTCCACAGTATTTCTGGACACTTTCCTTAGATAGCTTAATGTGGAGTGATAAGTGTTGTAGGAGATCCCACAAATATTTCCAAAATTCACTCATGCTGTTGGTTGACAGCACTCATTTTGCTTCACATACTGTCTCATCTTGCTGTTTTCAGCAAAATTGTCTTTTCTGCTATTTTCAGCATCTTCTCTGTACATAAAGTAATTATATTTAGTTAGTATTTCTTACATCTATAGTTTCTTTATTTTTATTTATTCTTCCTTTTTGCCTCAACCACCTCCCAGAATAAAACTGTTCCTACCTTTTCTTTCTTTCATCCCATTTCAGAATTACTGGCCCACACTCTAAGAATGTGTTCCTGAGAGAGGAGAAACGCATTAAAAAATGTGCTCTCTCTCATATTTTCTATGCACACTTTTTTTTTTCTAGTTTGACTGAAGTAACTTTTGGCTCATGAAAAGGTATCTTAGAAAGTGGAGTGAATTAGATTAATGGAAGGAAGGTAAGCGGTCATGACACAGTTCAGATGTTAAGGCTGATCCTGCTCAGGCACCTTCCTTCCCATCCAGAGTATTTCACAAGTGACTGATGGCTGCCAGTGGCTCTGCTTTTTGGATGACTGAGGAGAAGCACTTGCAAAGACCTGGGTTTTGGAAGGGGCTGAACATCTGCACTCAGGCTCAACAACTATCCAGTCTGTGAAGGTGAAATGCAAAAAATCATTTCAATTCCTGGGGAAAAGCCATCCTGATGAGGCTGGGTTGATACCGCATGGCTGCCTGTACTTCAACAGCAAACCAAAGGAGGAGTGCATCCCATTTGACCCAGGCATCCCAGCAGCATCTCCTAAATGTCCCTGACAAGGACACGCAGACTCGTCATCTGGTCCATATCTTGGTGTTCGCAGGAATCTCACTGTACCCTTCAGGTACAGAGCACAGGGGCTCTTCAGCTCTGGGTTATTGCTTCTGCAGACACAAGCACTTTTCTGTTTGAAATATTTATTTATTGATTTATTGCCTGATGCCCACCTACTGAATTCCCAGGCTTTGGTTTCCAGGTTTCCTCCCCCTGTCAGGGAATCCAGTAGTACTTTACACAGCAGGCCCATGGCCTGGATCACAAGCTGGGCTGTCTGTGCCAATGCAGTTGCGACATTTTTTCAGAGTTAAATATTTAACAGGTCTGAGTATAGATGTGAACCCTTATGGAGTGCTACCCTGGAATGCATTTCCTATATTTTCATTCACATTAGTAGTTTCTCATGTTTCTTTTGCATGTCTAACATTATAGGGTGACACTAAGATTAATGGAAGATACTGGAGTGAAGATTAAATACCAGCTTTAAAGACATGTGAACTATCTGGCTTGGGGCCAGTCACAAGGATAATGAAGTTGTCACAACTTCTGACAAAGCCAGAGGTTTAGGAAGGAACTAGGGACATGACAGCACGTGTAGAGTGTGAATTTTAGGAACATGGTGGGGAACTGTAGGGAGTGTGGGAATTTGAGTGGTTGTTTTGGGGACCTGCAAGGGCAGCCATAGAGGATATGAGAATGGAGGTAAGGTTATCACAGCAGGGGATACAGGACAAAAACCCACAGGAAACAAGGTTTCATTAGCTCTGCTGCTTGCAGAACAACTTGTTTTAATTAAGCTTCCCTTCCATTTCTAAAGGGAAAATGCAGGAAGAATAAAAAAAGGAAAAGGAAAAACCTGAAAAAATAAAATAAAAACCATGAAACAACATTTTAAAATATTTTGAGTTCTTTTCTTATTCTTTTTGTGATTTGGTTTTTTTTTTGGTCAACTACTGTACCACTCCCATTCATCCTAAGAATGCCATTAATTACATATATATTCTTTTTCTACTAAAGCATTTTAAAAAAGTCATCTCTGTGACCTGCTTGTTACTCCTTCTTGTCATAGCTAGGCAGTTTTTGTATGAAGGTGTTTGTACTAGAAACTCATGGCCATGTCTGATAAGGAAGAAGTGTAGAGGTAAAACCTTTTGCCTTTTGAACTCTGAGGATTTTCCTATCTACCTCTGGGGCCAGGATTTTGGTCTACAACTGTAATAAAGTAGCTCTTTTGTGTTATCTTTCTTTAAAAATTTACAGCATTACATGCTGGTGGAACTCTTCCACTCTTCATTATTATTTTATCTTTGGGTATGGGAGATTGTGCTCCTGAGAGGTGGAAAAGTGTTCAGTCGTGTCCGGGTCACTGAAGTGAAGGAAGAGTCTGGTTTGCAGGGAAACTTTGTGTTTAAACAATTTGTAGTGCCCACCAATGTCAGGGGTAGTCATCTGAAAGTGGCAGTGACAGCACCTGGCCAGTCCACTCCAAAACTGGCCAGACCTCTTGGAAGGCAGGAGGTGACAATCGCCAGCCCAGGGACAGGACACATTTGCAGTGCTGAACTTTTGCCCTGCCTTGCAAGGCTCGATTGCATTGCAATAACTTTGACTCACAAAGAAAATGATTTTTTGGGCTCGTAGGATTCCATCTGCTCTGCTGGTACTTGCCTTGTCCCAGGGCTTCATAAAATGAAGTGTGTTGGCCCCACAGCTGGGCTGAGATGGGTGAAGCTCTCACACTGCAGGAGCTCTAGAAAAGGCAGCGATTTCTCTGGGTTTTAAAGACAAGGTTAACATATTCATACCTGCACACCACTCGGAGTCACTTCGTTCAGGGACATAGCTAAGAGAAAAGTGAACAACAGAAATCTATGAAGTCTCTTCTTGTTTATCAAACAACATTTGCCTGGTTCAAGAGAAGTAGAGGTAAAAGCAAGAAAGAAAGCAAGAAAACAAAAGAAAGTAAGAAAATTCGGGGAAGGAACAAAAAAAAGTAAGCAAACAAGCAAACAAGCAAGCAAGCAAGAAAGAAGGCAAGAGAAAGAAGGGAAAAAGAAAAAAAAGGCTCTGTACAATAAGAAGCAACAAAATCATAAAATATACAATAAACCCACATGGAAAAAGAATATAGTTGATTTCCTGCATCTCTCTGAGTTATGTTTCAGTAAATGTATAGCACACATACTGTGTTAAAAGCAGATTTGACAACATATAAAACATTGAAAATATTATGACATTGGCCAATATTTATGATGTATATTTCCACACATAAAATATATTGTGTCATGTCATGGATTTTAAAAAACATGGAAGTTGGCCATGTCATAATATTTTAGAGCTTTTTAATACATTGTCAGAGCTATTTTAAATATACGTGCTCAGCATTTTATGAAACTTCCAACACATGGACATACGGAAAATATCTACTGAGTTCACAGGAGACCAGCATTTCAAATGTAAAGTTTAGCTAATACACACATTCTAGCATAAAAAACCATTTTCTTTTTGGTATATTTCTTGAACTTTGACATATTCACCTTGTTGCACTTTGTATGGATTTATACCAGTGGTGCTCAGCATTTAGCAAATGAGAATTGCATTTGACCTGATGATTTGAGTTTAATGTACATGAAATTCCTACTGAAGTTTTGCAAAATGGGACCATCTGGCAACTCACAGCTACAGAAAGCCTCCCAAAAACATCAATGTTCAGCTGACAAAACCCCTCCAGTTTTACTAATTATTTGCACTTCCATCTAGAACATTTCAGTGCTCGTCCTCAAAGAACACTACCAGCATGGCTCAGGGACATTCAGAAATCGCTTCTAGAAGAGACTGAGGACAAGCAGGGCTAAAATGGGTTAGGTATTTTATCTGTGTGAAAGCTGGAATGTTAAGGGAGCTGGAAGGTTAAAGCAGTTTCTGAGGATCAGAGGGAAGTTTCGGCATTTTATGGAAAGAAGGACTTGATTCCCAGTCCTGTGATTTAGCAACAAGACCACCCTTGGCTAAATGTCTTGAGAAATGATGGCAAGAATTCTGACAGTAGATATTAAGAAGGAATTCTTCACTGTAAAGGTGGTGAGGCACTGGCTGAGGTTGCCCAGAGAAGCTGTGGATGCCCCATCCCTGGAAGTGTTCAAGGACAGGTTTGAGCAACCTGGTCTAGTGGAAGGTGTCCCTGCCCATGGCAGAGGGTTGGAAATAGATGATCTTTAAGGTCCCTTCCAATTAAAACCATTCTATGAGTCTATGAATTATTCTAAGCATTATTAGAGTCTGTGTTTTCAAATACTGCTGGATATGAATATTACCAGTTTTTCTCTTTTCTTTTAAATTCTTCCTGTTATTTTTCCCCCAACTGAAACTCTCCTGCTGTAGCCTTTGCATGATAACCCATACAACCTCCACGTGGCATCATGGAGTGTTTTCATGTTTTAAAGAGCATGTTTGGTTTGCTTGCACTTGCCAGCATCTGTGTGGGGTCACCACACACATGGTATTGGGGATATTTTTTTTTTTTTCATTTCTTACTTTATATATCACCAGAAAGTCACCAGAGACAAGTAATTGCTCCCAAGGGCACTACTTAATTTAGCTCAAGGTCTTTAGAGGAAAATGAGAAGCAGCAGATATGCCACTTGAAGGGCTAATGTATATGGCATCACCAAACACTACATGATAATTGTAATTATGGGTGTCACTGTGAATAAGGATGGGTGGAGCTAGGGCAGAAGTCTGTGTTTGCTTCAGCAGTGATACAGACCTACTTGTGCTGCTGTGGGACTATGTGACACTGCTCTCATTAGCTACTTAAATATCCTCTTTTTGTCTCCTGAGTGTTGGTATGGCAATTCCTCCAGCTAAATGTGTGCCAAATTGAAAGATAGCAGTGCATTAAAAACAAACATTAGTTTGGAGAGTATTTAAAGAAACCAGCTATGTTCTGTAAATAAGGTTGCCACACTGCCCAATTAGATTTGATGGGTTTTTGGGGTTTTTAAAATCTTTTGCTGGCTGATAGGAAATGTTATTTCAGCACTTCCAGGAACACTGGGCTTTTCTAGGCATCGTCCAACTGGTTTAATTTAGATTTACATTATTTGTTTGCCTGATGTATCTGATTTAAAGGGTAGCATAAAGACATTGATTCTCCAGAGCAAGTTATTGCTTTCACATATGCTTCATGTTGAGCTCTGGGATTTAGTGGGGGATTTGCTGTTGAGGGGGCTGGAGAAGGTGAGGGAAAGTTTGGGCAGCATATGCATTACGGTCTTTTCTTCTTGCTTGGGTTTGTTTGTCATTCACTCACTCAGTGTTTTTTCCAAGAGATTACCCTTGAAATACAGTATCATTACATAGGAAAAGAGCAGCTTCTGCAAAGTCTTAGCTATTCAAGATAAACACAGGAACAAAAAACATCTTTAGTTTCTTCCGAGCTAAGAGGACCATATTTGTCTACTTCTGAGAAAAGTAGAAGCAAGAAAATGTCCTAAACATTGAAACTTATTGCCAAGTAAGGAAAACAATTTGAAAGCATGGTATGCAATTGCAATTAAAAATAAAGATTCCAATTCTTTCCCTCTGAGGACAAATCTTGGTTAGAGACAGAAATGTAGAGCAAGTATTTTCCTTATTTCTTGGGAAAACATCCCCAACATAATGACAAATGAAAAGTGGGAGTTTTGCATGTCTTGATGTCCAGAAGATGTCTGTCTCATGCCCCATTTGTTACAGTAGTAACATTAAGGGTAAATTTAAAACTTAGGCCACTACAGTCAAAGTTAAAGAAACAAAGAAAAAAGTTGGATCATCAGGAAACATTAAGCACTTTGTAGGGAGAGGAGTTATTAAGTGAACTGTGTCCAGCTGTTTGGGGGAAGCAACAAGACCATCACAACATGTTTTGAAATGTATATAGCAGAAACGTGTTTGCTGTAGGTTCAGGAATTATCCTGTTCAACTCTTCCTTCGGAGAGAACTGCATTTGCCTTTATCCTGCAGACTGACTGTGGTGTGCTTTTCCCACATTAAACAGAACTAAAGAGAGGTTATGGTAAGGGAACAACAGAGACCCAAGGAGCTCAAACACAAAATGATATTTAGGAGTTACTCTGGCTGCAATCAGGTGGTCAGTCAGCAGGTCAATGTCCAGTTTGTTGCTTTATAGAGTGTGTTTATTCCTTAGACCTTCTAAGACTATGCTGAGCCCAAGATCTGAATCCCTCCATAGAAACATTGGCAGTGTTCCTCACTGTCCGTATGACCCCCTGTAAGAAAGAAAAAGGCTGCTGAGGATGTGTGTGTTGTACACCAGGATCTGATCTTCCAATCTTCCAGGATTTTAGTTCTTCAGCAGCCAGCCGAGGGGAGAGCCCGTTCTGCACAGATCCTGTGTTGCAACACTTTTGCTCAGCCCACATCACCAACACCTTCTTGAATGTTATTTCTTACCTGTAAGAGTCAGCAGGTTTAGGTCTGAGAGGATCTGGCCATTAGCAGGAATGTTCAGCAACACCGTGGAAAGGACATGAAACACCTGGCATGGTCCCAGATACACACAGCCTGGAACATTTAACGGCACTCAAGGGATAAAATGACCAAACTGTAAACCTCTCTTCCCCCACCCTTCTTCCTTTTTTATTTTTCAAAATGCACTTTTGAAAATGCAGTGCATAGATGCTTTCTTTCTACCTTCCCTTGTCTTTCTGTTTCTTACTTGTGACTCCTTGGGGGCCAATTGAAAAAAAATGTTCTGCACCATTTACTAAGGGTTTTGGCAAGATTTTTCTAGGAAAGAGTGAAGAATGCATTGTTTCTACATCAACTTGCCCACAGGTCGTTCCTTGTGCACTGCACACACTTCAGGGATTAAAAATGCCAGGATTCCCAGGTTTTTTTCTCTGAAAAGACTGCATGCACATTTTCTGTCTCTGTCTCATACATCTTTGTACACACACATTCCCACGCACACATACACAAACTCCTTGGTGGGAATGCCTAGCGTCATGCCTATAATGACAATGCGCCATCAATGACATCATGCAAAGTTTGGATTGGTACTAAACAAGTTCCTGATGTCAAAGGCAAACAGGGATTTTGCTATTTCCCTAAGAACAAGGGAGAAATCTAGCTGGTAAAATAACCTGGAAGAAATTTCAGAGTATGAATGTTACTGACTGCATAGCTGTTTGCATATTATAAATATATATATATAACCAGTTTCTTGTCTTCATGCCTGTCTGGGCCTGGTGAACATTATGAAATATGTAAGTTGTTAGCAAGGTGATGAAGAAGAATACCAAAATGTGAAGGCTGTTGGTGCTTACTGTAAATATGTCAGGACTTAGCTGTATTTCCATCTGATGGTGCTAAGAAATTGTTTCTGATGGAGCAGAATGTATAGAACTAATGTGATTTAGTTAAACTAACAATTTATGTGCTTGCTGTTTTTTGGGTTAACTTTAAAATCTGCCATAAAATGAATACTTTACAGTGGTAGTCCCAGTAACACTTCTGTATATTGTCCTTTGCATTTTTGTTGGCTTGCTGACATCAGCACTTTAATACTTAATATCCTGTGAACATTTCTGTGTTTTATAGTTCTGTATGTACTGGCATAAAGAGGGAGGAGAGGACAGAGGCTCTCTAATAAGGAAACACACATTATTCTTTGCTGATATGTTTTTGTTCTCTGCTAATCATTTTTTCCTTTTCACATAACCCTGAGGAAGAACTGCTGTCAGAACAGAAAAGGGCAGATGGTAATGTGTATGTGAAGTGTGGTTGTAATTATGTTATTACCTAGGTTCTGCATAAGGCTTGTTTATGTGAAAGGAGGAGATTAATTCCTTTGGGTTACTAGTGAATAGTCCCAGGCCTGCAACTGATTTCTCTGGAGAGCTACTGAATTCTTCAGCTCTATCCCTTGGCCAGGCTGGGCCTTTTATATGCCGCCTTTAAATAAAACAAAATAAAAAAGTCCTGGAAAGAAGTTCTTTGTCGAAGATGAGGACTCATCTCCCTGTTAAATCGTGGCAAGGGTAGAGGGAACATGCAAGCCGGAGGCCTAAAACCCAGCAGCTCTTAGAGGCAGCCTGGCAGAGCTGTGTTGCTCTCCAACAAACTCTATCGTGGCTGAGCAGGTCCTTCCCTGCAGCTCGTGCTCTTTGTGTGCAATTACTCACTCAAGGAATGTGGTTTAATCTGTTTTGGAGGTGGTGGAGGCAGTAAGAAAAGGACAGGCATATCTGCCTCTAAGAACTCTGGTTACCATCAGCCCAGCTCAAAAAAGCAACAAAGAAAACCTGAAAAACAGGGAATAGCTGTAATTTATTTGTAACACGGCATTAACACATCGTGTTCAAAACATTCAAAGTTGAAAGTATAGAATTATATGGATGAGATGGGAAGAAAACTTCTTTAAAGATGCAGTGACATTTGAAGGACAACAGTTCTTGCGTTTTAATTTCAGCTGTAACAGAGTAGGTTGTAAAGCTGTGGCCTTTCAAAGTTACACATTCAGAACGATATCCTCCATGCCATTTTTCAGGCTGAGATGGTTCAGGGAAGGAAGGGAGAAACAACTGATAGGCATGTTTTGACCGTATTTGTGACTCAGGGTGGCCGGCAGCTGCGATACTGCAAAAATGGGATCACAGTCAGTCCCAAGGGACAGACCCAATTCTTCCCGACTCACTGCATGCTGGAGCATCTACCCTGATTGTATGTCCATTCAGATGGCTTGATCAGAGCTTATTGTGCTTGCTGGAAAAGCTACTGAAAGGCTTCAGTGGGCTCTGGATCACTTGCAGGGGAAGCTGTCACAAAGACGATGGAATGTGTCCACCCATGTGGCCTTCTGTGCCGGGGTTCTCCCAGCCCACACGAAGCTGACGCAGTGCTGAGCCTTCACCCCGACACTTGCATAGGGAATCCAGGAAAGAAATCCCCTTTAAGAACAAAACCAAACACAGCCCGTGCTAGGCGCTGTTTATAACGTGAACAATTTGGAAAGAGCTTGTTCAATATTTATGGTGTTTTTAAAAATAGATCATATGGCTTAAATATGATACTGTTCCCCACTTCAGGGAAAGCAAAATCTTTCCTCTGGGGTATAAAATATTTCCAAAATGGATGACTGTTACAATTCAGGAAAAAAAAATAAAAACCAAACAGTTTATAAAAAGCATGCTGACATTGTAAAAAAATTAATAGTATGCTTGGAACCCTCTGAGTTTCCAAAATGGTCAGTTCAATAGAAAAAAAAAAAAAAAGGCACTTTCTTATTATAAATTTGAGTTGCCTGTCTTGGGTTTTCCTAATGAAAGAATTTTTGGAGTGAATAAAGCTCACATTGAGTGTTCACAGCCCATCTCCCCCTCAGTGTGTAATTTAACCACCCAACCCTGTGGCCTGGAACACTTTCGATTACAACTTTAATAGTTATTTTGGAAAAAGTCAGTAGCCAAATATTCAACCTTTAGAATATTATGTATGAGAGTTTTCTTCTCTTACATGTCATAGGAAATTATGATGACCATGTGTGTGTGAGTGTGTGTGTGTGTGTGTCTAAGCAAAATAAATGTACTATTTCATGCTACTGGATTCCATTACTTGAAACCTTAACAACTGCAGCTCTGGGAGGGGCGAGGAAGTTGGGCCAAATTCTCAGTCACTCTAAAATGGGTCATATTAATGCTGCTTCAAAGATCATCTCTATGAATAGCCTAGAAAACCAGGTGTTGGGTAGCCCTGGACTTACCCTGGCCTGGGTTCCATTACTCCAAGTAAAGGAGACATATTTATGTAGTGGGGCTGCCCTTAAGGAACTGTTAATAAAACCCCCAAAAACCAGCTAGTGGTATTATACAGAAGTCATTTAATTCTTTTATGCTCACCGTTAGGCTGAGCAGAAATCACTGGGAAAATCAGAGCTGTGTATTAGTAGCTTTCAAGAGCTGAGCTTGCTTACCACTGTTCAACGTTTCATTATTTTTTTGAATCAGGAACAAATATTTCAGCAGTAGAACACAGGACATTCTTGATTAATTGAGTCCTGAAGTGAAGTGAGCTGGAGTTCACCGTCAGATAAAAAGGCGATAGGCTTCATAAAGCTTTTCTTTAAAGAAAAAGTTTAGCTCTTTTAGTGGTGGCTTTTTATTTCCACAGCTTATATATCTACCCTAGCAGAATTTAAATGGCTTATGTGCCTATCTTAGCTCAAATCCTAGGTAAAATGAAATTTCTATTTTAATGTTTTAAGTGCATTTTGATGGTTGTAAAAGGAATCAGATGCTAGTCATTACAGACCTGAATGTCTTCTGTAAGCAATTGAATCGGACTTCAGTAAGCATCTTGCTGGGTTTAGCTGCTGATAAATGGAAAATAAAAGGATGTTTTTTGATAATGCAAGCATTTTATGTTGCTGTCTTAGGCTGGATTATGTTCCACAGATCTTGACATTTAGAGTACTGTAGGAGGACTACAGCATTAATTAATACCAACTGTACCAGACTGTGAAATGTCATAGCTTGGGAATAAAATCCCTGAAGAAAAGAGTTAAGAATATGTTTGTTGAAATTTGAAAAGAGGAAATGTCTCCAGAATTCTTCCTAGTTTCACAGGTTTGAGTTCGAACTGCCAAAAAAAAAAAACACCCACCAAAATAATCTCATAAAATTCTCTATCTTCTCCCTGTCTTTTAAGTACCTATGCAGTTCAGAGAAATGAGAATATCCAAGCTCTACAGACAAGCCTATTTTGGTGGACTGTATAAAATGGTGGAAAATTAAAGGCAAGCAATCAAAGTTGTCCCTTTTTCTTTCTTTGGAAGTTTTTCAGCTTCTCCTGCTCCCATTTCCTTGTTTGTAATGTGAAGCTCCTGGGTGTCCCCACTGCAAAGAACACTTCGCTGTGCAGATGCACTGCAGGATGTAACTACTGGCTATAGTTACTATTACTACTGAACTTTCATGTTTTAGACCATCTAATATGTTACCGAAGAGCAATATTTCTAATTATGGGTTACAATGTCATAGCCAAACATCTGCAGCTGTAAAATGTCCTCGAATGGTCCAGCTAGAATAAGCAAGTTAATCAGTTTCTCTCATCCTCATTTCTAAAAAAGAAAGCCTCAGTGTGTTGGAGGATAATAAATTCCACTAGATCCCTGCAGAAGGAATAACATGTATTAAAGAATAAGCTTTTTGAAAGCAATTCCTGATCATTTTCTGATCTAGCCAGTGCACTATCTTTCCTACAAGAGCATGGGCTATACTGCTTCTTGCTGCTAACAAATCAACCTTTCTTTGTAGCTTTTATAAAGCACTGGATTTTAAAGAAAGAAAGAAAAAAAAAAAGAAGTTTCATCTGGATCTAGCAGCCTACCAAAGTCCTCATCATTTTTCCAAATGCCTTATTATTTTAGCCTATCCTTTATTTGTATGGAAAACCAACTGGTGTTTGCCTGACCCTGTGTTATGGATGCATTTAAATTAAATAGAAGGAAGATGAGTAGAGGATTTTACTGTAGCCCTGTGTGTATCACGCATATACAGAGACTACTGTCCCAAATATCGCTCTCATACTCCACTTATTTTCTGTTTTCATTTCTGGACCTGATCTTTTTATATAACTTTAGGTGAAAATTTTTTAAAAGTTAGTAAGTGGCCTCCTGTACTCAATAGGTTTATAAAATAGTTTGTCAAGACTTGTTTGTTTCCTGTGTCGATCTGACTTTCCAAAAGAGTGTGTTAAAACCATCCCTAGGCAGAATGACAACTTGTATAACCTCTTCCAGGTGATCCTACATAGCTTCTTTTGCTAGATGGGCAAACCTTGTAATACCAGAATGCTACTAGAATATCACGTTTCCTCATTTTTATCATAATTGCTGCCAGAGTCTGTTTCCGAGAGTTTTATAGAATTGTGAGTTATTTACTATGATTATTAAATTTTTGTCATTCTTTTTGTTTGCCTCTGATGTCGCTCCTATTAAGAGGTGATATTATATTGTTTTGTCCCAGGGTCACTGTTTAGCAAATGACTGATGTGGTTATAGAATAGGCAGAGGAATGTACATGTAACCTCTGCTTCCACCTTTTCCAGGGTCTTTGTGAAACAATGTTTGCAGCACATGAGTCTCATTTCATGGGAAAATAATCTTTGATATTTAGAAGCAGAGATTTATTTTAAGAAGAGATATTAAATCTTGGAAATTTTCTTTTTTTTTGGGTCTTTGTAAATCACATCATATCAGGAAACCAATGTTGGAACACTCTCAGTCGGGATGAAGAGGCCCCTTTTACAAACCTCTAAAGTTTTTTGAGGTTTTACTGATCATTACAATTTATATACCCATATTATCATCAAGTGCAAATAGTAAGCTTTTTAGATCACTTAATATGAGGGAATATATATAGTTACTATCACTTTATATGAGTCAATACTATTACTCAAGAAAAACGAGTTTTCCACAGTATTTATGAAATTTTTTGTACTGCAGTAGATCTGAAAGTTGGTATTTAGTAACTTTCTGCTGAAGAATATGATTATCACTATTTAGTGATAAAATAAAAAAGAATTGTAAACATAATACAGGCTTACGTGAAAAAAGATTCCTAACAGGCTACTAATAACTGTTAATCAATTGCATTGATTGATTAAAATATGTAGAAGTTTCAAAAGAAATACTATGAAAGATTTATTATATTTGTAACAAATTTCAGTAATTCTTGAAACACATTATATCTTCCTCTACTTTTTGATTGAAAAGTTTAAAACCTCTATTGTTAATGTCTCTGACCCCTGAAAAAGGAATAGTAAAGCTACTGGTATGATCAGCTTACTTGGAAATGTGTTGGGCTCTTGCAGGAAAGAAGGAGATTTGAAAACACAAGTCATGACCAACACTGCTGGACTTTCACCATCCAGACCCGTAAAGGAAGCTGACCTTCCTGTATCCGTAACAGAGGTCCTGGGCCAATAGGACCCATAGGGAACAAAAGAAACTCCCCCAGGATCCTGCCAGGATCCAGAACTGGAGAGGATTAGCAAGCGGCAGAGACATTTTTTGGAGGTCTAACTTGGTGGCAAACATACAAATTCTTCTTCTGGTTGTCTTGACTAAGTCAGATCAGCTCTGCTCAGAAGTAAAAGCAGCCCTCAAAGCCAGCGTGCTGTCATCCTATATTTCATGGACATGACTAAGAGAAGAATTAAATGTGCAGACTCACATATAGAAAAGGCTAAAAACCAAACCTGTCATCCAACTTATTTTACAATGAGAGACAAAAAAATCAAGGATATAACGAGTCCATGACTTATTTTCTTAGATAAGCTTTCCGTAGCTTTATTCCCATTTTAAAAGTACGTTCAACTCAACGCAAATATTTTTGACTCCTCTTTTTGAAAGCTTAATGCCACAATGTCCTAGTTTAGTGACTTTCAGAGAAGAACACAAATATTGCTGAGACAAAAATGCTGACAGCTAGACTTCAAAAATAGTTTTGGATGAACTCAGATTACGAGTAGTTCATACGCACTTTCCAAAAATGGATGTAACAGCTGGAGAATTTTTCCCCCTATCCAAGAGGTTACTGTGGTCTGTGGGTTTCTTTGTGTGGGAGCTTGCATCTTCATACAGAGAAATATAAGAAAACAGCCTGCAATAAGACACAAAAATAAACCAAATGTAATATAAAAGTCCCTGAGGTCTTGGGAGTTCTGGGCAAGTTAGTCAATAACATTATGGAAAACAAAGCTATGAAGTGCTCCTGAGGAGATTTTAGGCTCCAGAGAAGCAATCAGTTTGAAGATGAGACATGCCAAACGGACCAGAAATAGACCTTTACAGTGAGCTTAGTTAAAGTGCACTGTTCTTTGAGGAGTGAGGCTGAAATGCCAACCAGAGATTTTAAAGAAATCTTGAAGTTTACAATGTACAGGGTGGAAGATTAGATGAGCACAATTAACAGTTTTTGGCTGTAAATTATGAACCCATGAACCTTTATTCTTTTCTGGCATCTCTTCAGCAATCAGAGGAGATGTGTATTTGCTTATTTGATGTAAACTCCCAGGAGATGCTCCAGCAGTGCTGGAATCAAGAGGAGGATTCCCACTGCCCTTGGTGCACATTAGTTCGGGTACTGACTCGTAACAAATCCCATCAGCACAGGTACATGCAGCTTCCATGGAAAATACTGCTTCTAGGGGCATAATGTGTGCACCAGCTGGGTCTGAGCTAACCTATCCCAGTTTCACCTCCCACACCTCCCAATAGCAGGTGCTGCATCCTGAAAAGCTGCAGCAGTTCCAGTTGTCCCTAATTCTACTCTTCTGCCACTCCAGGGATTTGTTTTCTTCCAGTTTTGCTCCTGGGTGTAACAGACCTGATCCCCAGCTCTCATTTCATCCATAGCCATGTGCAGATCATCCCACCAGGATACAGTTTGCATTTCAGATGACTGAACGTGGCAGCATGGTAGTCAGGTTTTCAGTGGCACACGTGGTCACTGGAGAAAACCAAAGGTGAAATTTAAGCTTGGTTCTACACATTCTCTCTGTGCAAGACACGGAAGACCAAGACAAGCCCCTTCCAAGTCCATCTTGAACTGATTAAGGAAGGGAATCACGGTGTGCCAATTCACACTTTTAGTCTCAAAACTGCAGTAGAAATTTATCATCCTGTCAACTCTAGTTCCCTGAAGTACTTTTCAGATAGAAATTCAAAGGGGCCCAAAGTATTTTTTCCATTGGCAACTACCCTTCAGCATATTACGGTTTTCCTATAGGTAGCATTTTCATCCAGTGCAATGCAACACTTCCCTGAAAATCAAGGGAAATGATGGAACAGCAGGAATATTCCTTCTGCAGGTATCAAAGCACAAATATGCCTTTCCCAATTATTTCTCTTTTTTTTTTTTTTGCAGTATTTCCTGCTATAAGGATTTTCTTAAAAAAAGAAAACCAAAACCCATGGTGATATTGACCGTTCATTTTACAGGTAGCAAGACAAATGAGGCACACATATTACCTGCTTTAGGTCTTTCTCTTTTATTCTTGCCCACTCTGAGAAAAGAGGAAGCATGTGGAGCTGCTGCTGTTGGGTTTTGACTTGACATAGGAGCAGGAGATCTGGTAGAAATCCCAGAGCTGGAGGATGCTGCTGTGGACTGAGAATCTCTCTGATTGATGAGAGTTGCTTGGCCCCAGCACTTTGTCTCTGGTTGCTCAGTCCCTTGTCCAGCATGGTCCATATTCTCTTTCCCCACAATTACTTCGGAAAGTTTCTGTGAGACAGCTCGAGTGCTGACAGACAAGCACTGTGCAAGGGCTCTGCCATTTCAATATATAAATCCAAAAATAGGAAGTGCAGGCAGAATCTCCATGGTCAGGAGAGGAGCAGCATGCAGGCATATGTGGCTCTGCCAGCATGAGCTAACAGGAGATGATGTTTCCTCTTTCTAAAGCACATCTATGGGGTACTTCCTCAAAAGACTATAGAGAGGCCTATGGAAAAATATAGCAGACTGTTTAGGTACCTTCACCAAAGGGACTGATGAAATTTCTTTATGCAAAAATTGAAAATAAAATACTCTTCAGCTCTTCCTTTACAAATAGAATAAGTATATTGCTTTATACATACAGATTGTATCCATACACTCTCATGACTGATCTGATGAAGCAGACTGGTTTTTTCCTTATCTAGATTTAATGAGATCTACCCTTTCCAGACATCTAGAAAAGCGAACTGGTTTTTACATGGAGATAGACATTAAAGGGGTAGGCTGCTTTTGAGAATGCATTTTCTAGAGAATCCTTCTGTATCTTCAGCTTTCATCTTTCACTGAATTACTTCATCTGGTGACCACCAGCAGGCAGGATGTGCCAGACACTTAGGAAGAACATAACCTGTTTTTTCGCATTTTCGGCACTACCATCTTCCCTGACTTTTATTTTTTATCCTCTCTTTCTGCCGGGAAAACAGAAACCCTCCCCCTTTTTAAGTTTCCCTGCTTTTTGCCACCAAGAAATATATCAGAAAAATCGGATTTGTGTTTTCCAACTTGACTGTTACACATGTCAACTCTCACGTGCTTCTCACATGTTGTGGAAATTAATCCCATCAGCAGCGAAAGGAGGTCAGATGGGATCATGGTCAGCTACTCCTTGAGCAGGGCTCATAGGAAGCTGGCCTCGTAACAGGGCTCACAATGACCAACAAACCAAGTTGCAAGTGGTCTAAAACCATTCCCAACAGGGCAGGATGCCAAGGGAAGGCACTTGTACCCGAAACAGCTTCTGACCTATTCTCCTGCCTCTGGATGCAGGTAGCATCACTTAGTATTTATAACCTTGATTATTCTCTGGAACTAGGTGACCCAATAATTTGAATTCTCTAAATTGAATGAGATTTCAATGGGTTGTTTTTTCTTATTTTTTTTCAAAAGCATTTTGTTCCAATTTTTCCCTCTTCTTTACACCCACAAAGCATCCAGTGGGAGTTGACAGAAATGGGCTCATCCCTTCAGCTTGATACGCATCAGTCCTCTCAAGATGGGAAGAAAAAATGTCGAGAGAGCTGCTTCAGTTTCTGGAGCAACAGGGATACTGATGACAGCTCACGGTACCTTCAGCAGTCAGCATCTTCTTGTTCAGACTGTGCAATCACAGGAGGTTTCAGAGCAATCTTTAGGGACTTCCCTCAAGAACAAATGTCTTTCTAATCACTTCAGAAGGGATGCCCGAGACAAAAGGATGATTTTCTTGCTTCTATGAAATGGTAGGGAATAAAATTTGCTCCAGGAAAAAATCTGATTGCTCTTCATCCAGTACAGCAACAAGGGTGAGGGGAAAAGAAAGAACAGGACTTTTCTTTGCTGTCCTCTTGTTATCAGAACAATGTGAAGAGAATATTCTAAACCTCAGATCTTTCCCTGCCAGTTTCTCTCCTCGTTGCTCACAGGGATTATTTCAGAGGCACAAAGGTATTTCTTTTGCTACTGAGTGTGTATCAGAGCATGGTGCTGTTCAGTCTAACACCGAGAGGCAACTGCAGATGCATGCCTGAGCTGCACATATGTCAAGAGCACTGAGAGAGCATTAGAGCATTAGGAAGAGAGAAAAGTCTGGTTTTGATTACTGATAATTATAGATAAGCTGTAGCTGACAGTCATTTACTGACCGCAAACTCAAATCAATCAATTAAAGACTGCATGCAGCAGCACCCCTGTTTAATCATTTCCAGGCTCTTTATAATGATCCATTACTCTGATAGCATGTCAGAGCTGCTGTATACTGTTTGTTGTTGCTGCTGTGGGTCAAATACACAGCTGCTCTCAGGCTAATTTCAAGAGCCCAATTCACTATTAAAAAAAAAAAAGAAATATATCTATTTATAGATTAGCCATAACTATTAAACCGCCCTCTTGGTTTAATTAAATAAATATTGCCGCTGATGATTTAAATGTCTTTTGATATCCTGATACATGGATAAGTGCATTTTTAAATGGAATGTATCAGTGTTTCATCATGGAGGAAAAGATGATGAAATAACACAAGTTCAACTCTATTCCTCCTCAGTTCCTATTTTCAAAGGTTTTTCACGTGGAATTTCAAATACAGGAGAGAAGTTTGTAATGAAACCTGGACAAAGTTGCTGCCAGACTGTTAGAATCTTCACTGGAACCACTTTGACAAACTGGGCTGTCTTTTGCTGAAATTTGTTTTGTTCCCAACCTTTGAAAAGAGATGTTCTGATGGTTTAGAAATTATCAGTTAACATTTTCAGAATATTATATTTCCATTTTTTGCTTTGAGAGAATTTTTAAACACGTTGTTTTAAAATATTGAGATATTTCATATTACATACACAAAAAAGCTAAGCGAATTAAGTTATTATTTTATCAAAATGAAATATTGTGAATGACATAAGATTCATTTTCATGGGATTTTCCTTCAGGGTGAAATTTTCCATTTTTAAAATTATCTGGGTAAAAATTTCTGTAAAAGTTCTGGTTTGAATAAATTAATATTTGTAATAGAAATAATTCCATCAGTAATTTTTTAGTCAAATTCCAAATAAAGGTGGATAATAGCCTATAAATTCCAGGTGATGTAAGCCAGCACAGCACTAATTAACGACTTGACTAGATTTATCACAAAGGCTCAGACTCGTCCATGGAGCAATAATGGTGACTGTCATTTAAGTATATGGTCCAGTTACACACAGAAATTAAAATAAATTAAATCTGAGAGAAAACAGCTCAGCATAATGCTGAGATGCAGGACTTTGGGTTTCTAGCCTCAGCTTTGTCATTCTGTGTTTCCTAAACTATATTGAGTCCACATATTTTTAATGTTTGGTAGAATCTGAGCTGCTTCATTACAATTAAAAAATTTAATTTCTGAGATAAATTGAGTGAAACCAGCTAAACCTACTTCTTTAAGAAAGAGTAATTTTACTAAGCAAGGGTATCTGTACCAGGATTCAACACATTTTAATAAATACATTTTAAAATAAATATGGACTGATGTTCCTGATTGTATTTCAGTATTTTGCATAAAAGACTAAAAAGGATCTCCATGCCACTGTCTACATTACTCAAAAAAAAATGTACAGGAGCAGGAAAAACGGAGCATCTCCAACATTATAAAGCCAAAGCTGATTTCTGTCAAGCACCGCAATTGGATCTCAGCTTGGTTACCTTTTGACATCTCCAGCACAGTCCCCTTATACAAATCCCACAGGCCCTGGAGATAAGTAGGGCCTTCCAGGACACAGCTCATCTCATCCCCGAGCATGAGGCCCTGAAAGTGTCAACATCTCACCACAGTCACCAAGAGGAGCTGAAGGGGACCAGCTTAGCTGTGGAAATGTGCATGTGGCCACGTAAAGCTCCTGCACAGAATCACATCTCCCTGAAGAACTGGGATATCTGACTTGTTTTCCTCCTTCTCCAGAGGGCTCCAGGTAGGCTGGTATGAGGAATTCACTGCCATCATAGCAAGCAAACCCCACCGCATATTAGTTTGGAACAATTTTTGCAGAGATTGCTGTGGGTAACCCTCCCTCTGCCCCAGGAACAGAAAATCTCTTCTGTGCTCAAGTTGTTCCCTCACTGAAGCAGCCCATCCTGCTGACATGTACAAGCATCTGTGTAGGCACACTTATCAGAGTTCCCCTCCCAATCCCCAAACAAAAAAAGGGCTTTTAATTCAGTAGAGATGCTTTTAAAAGGCCCCCTATTGTTGTTTATTTATGTGAACTTCCTGTTGATCTCCTTGAGGATTTTGCCTGTCGAAGGAGTTTCAGCAGGACCCAGTGCCAGGGTGCACAGGAGAAACTCTTTGTCCCTTCACTGGAATATTATCAGCTGATCTGAACACCCTCTTGTGAAATTGTTTATTTACAATATTCATCTTGGAGCATTTACACTCCACTGATGACTTGAAATTCAAGCAGTTATTTATAATCATGTTAAATAAGACCACATTTTTATTCCACTCACAAGTAAAGTTAGTTATCAGATTACATGTCTGTTTCATTCCTTTTATCTCTGATACAATGCCCTGCTCTCAACAACGGCATCAAATGAACTTACATGTCCAACTATAAATCATGCACATGTCGAAACAATAATGCTGAAAGGATTATCATCACCCTCTATAATTACGATAATGGAAAACAGATACTGAAAGGACATTTTTCTAATCCTTGAAAAATCCCTGAGGAGGTCAATTTACTTTTCTTTGGGGAATATTTAACACAAGTAAAGTTATTGGTTTATACGTCTGTTGAAAGAACTGAGCTTTAATAAGCACAATGTCACAATATAAATTTAAAGTATATTTTATTGCACCATTATGGTGGGGGTCTCCAGATGGTCCTGATATACATAGTTTTGTAAGGAAGTGCTTTTTTGACTGAGAGCACCAATCACTCTCTGACGAAATCCTGTGTCACAGCTGAGGTGCACTACTGTTTGTGGGAGCCTGTTGGAAGTATCACGAGAAAATACCATCCCCCAAAACATCACGGGCATTTTCTCTGGGAGCTGGGTTGTAGCAGAGCTGGGTGTGATGGCTTGCCAGAGATTTTGGAAGAGAAGAATTTCTTGCATCTCTTTGGCCAAATCTATTTAAGAATGGACCTATGTGGTATAATAAAAGAAAATAAACACCAAGAAAAAGAAACCGCTACATACCATCTTTTTTTTTTAATTGTAAGAAGAGTGCATCCAACTCTTAAGTCCTAAATTTTCAGCTCTGAAGTCTAAATTGAGTCATATATTTTAGGACTTGAGTAACTCTTGGTGGATTCATTGGCTTTTTTTGTCTTCATGGCGGCTAATTCTGTACCACAGAATTTCTTAATCCAATTTTTGAAGGCAAAAACTGATTACTGCAGCAGATAAATTCCACATCTCTTGGTGTTTGTCTCTACTGTTGTTTCCCTGCCATCCAGAAAACCATTTTTAAGCTAATGCTATTCTGACTATGGAGCAATAACCTCCAACTTGGGTACTGTTGTGATGGGACAGGAGCTCGGATTTAAATGATCGGTCTTTGCCCATTCAGCATATTTTGACTTTTACAGGCTAAGTCATACGTGCAGTTTGTCAGCTGAAGGGGCAGCAACCCCCAGCAGGCAGAAGCAGCAACCTCTTCCACTGGCATGGTAAGAGCCAGAACTCCACAGCCTAAGCCACGAGGTTTTGGTTGCAGGAGTAGCTCACCTGCTGCTTAAAGAAGGCAGCCACAACAGAACCACACCAAAATGTTCAAATGAGAGTTTTTATCCACCTGCATGGCAGTTTGCAACTCAGCCTTCTTCTCCGGTTGCTCTTGCCACCAGGATTCTCAAGCATGTTCTGGCAGCTTTGTCCACCGGCATCTGCAGGGGTGGAGGGCAAAGTTCTCTCTCTGGATTTCCAGATGGACACTGAGGGGCAGCAGCAATTTAGAGGAATACATGAAATAAAAGAATACCTTATGAAGAAGCACTGTTAAAGCAGCTTACTGGGCCATGTTGGGTCTAATTCCATAAAACACAGTTTGTGTTTATGCTCTTGGAATAACAGCTCACGGGAATGGCTGAGATAGTGAATATCCCCAAAACAAATGCTTTATTGTGGAGTTGTTCAGCAGAGATACTTGGTAAAAAATTCCACCTGGATTTCTCCCTCAGCAAGCCCATCTCACCCCCCAGCATGTCCCTGCCACGTGCTTGGGGAAGCAGCGCTCCCCCCTGCTTGTGGTTAGGAAAGGGCTCTCTCCATTTGAGGAGGGCTTGCTTTCTCTCCTGGCTACTTGTTTGTCTCCTGGTAGTGCCTGTGGAAGCTCTTGCGAAATGTGTGGGTTGCCAGAAGAAAACATCGCTCTGTCTTGTTTACAGAACCCAAGCTCCCTTAAAACAAACCCGTAATGGTTAAAGTGAGTACCTTGTGTCCTTCTTCAAAGGGTGCCCAGCACACAGATGGCCTACCCAGGGCACAGGCTGAACGCTGCTTTTGAGAAACATAATTCCATTTTTTCTTCTCATTTGGTTATGGGAAGAGTAAATTGCCTTTTTCCTAAATGGGATCACCCCTTTTCAGATGTCTTGGCGGAGTTAGTCCTGCAAAGCCAAAGTACTGAACATGAATTGTCCATGCACAATTGTCAGTATGAAAAGGAAATATGAGCTCTGTGAAGCTACATCTACAAACCTATGCTAAATCTGGAGTAAATCTGGCAGTAAAATGTCCTGAATATGAGCTGGGAAGCTAACATTTGTAATCCATCCCTGAACACAGGTCCTGATTCCTTTCTCTTGTCTTCTGATTATCTGATAGGTCTTCTGGGGCTATCCATTTTTAAAATTTGAATATGTGGTCAGAGGCTGGGATTCATCTTCTCTAGTTTTAGGGATGCACAAATGAACATATATAGACCTGAGCTTGTCACTGAGACTCTTTTCACAGTCAGCAGAGGTCTCTTCAGCATAGACAGCAGAGTCGGGGATCAGGTGAAACACGCCCTAGGCTTCCACTGATAAACTAACTGGGTCTCAACTCTAAGGTGTGATTAACTGACTAGCTCCAATCTAGACACCTACAGTGTACCCCCGAAAATTAGGAAATGTGGATCCCAGTGAAACAAATGAGTGTGAACAGATCTTGTAAAACTTTACTTACTCTGTAGATACTGAGCACCAGAACTGCTAATTTTTCCTTTCTTTACTGGACTATTTCAAAGAAACCTTACCCTAGATAAGAATTTTTCTCATGTAAGACTTTGCAGGGGTAGTTCCCTCTTGTCAGTGTAGCCAAAGTTCCTGCTGGAGAGCCAGAGGCACTCTTTTGAGAGTTGTCAAGGATGGACTGACGGAACAGTCCATCATGCCCTCACCACCAGGAGAATCAGTACACAATTAGTCCTACACCTAGGAGAATCATAAATTACCTTGGCAGCCACTTCTCTGAGTGTGAATGTGGATCACCTGGAAATGTTTGTGTAGGAGACCTTCACAAGGACTGGAAATTTGCCCTTCAAGTCAATAATATTTTGCTTAAATCCTGTGAAGGCCTCTATAGACACAGCATCCTTGGGCACTCACCCTGTACTTGCTCGTGCCCCACAAATACAAACAGGGCCTTAGCAAAGAGCTTCTTGCCAGCTCTCAGACCTTCCAGTCACCTCCCAGACCTCCACCCACTCATTTCCTGAATGGCACCTTTCAGAGCTCTTACCACACCACCGAAGGAGCAGGTGCTAATTCTAACTCTAAATAAATATTTCCTGTGTCCTTTACGGCCAAATCTGAACCATAGTGGCCTTCTTCAAATTTCCTGCCAACTCATGCCAGGGAAACAGTGAGAGTTCATGTTGTCTTTGTACATTGTCACCACTAGATAAGATCACTGTTGCGACGAGATGCACCTATGACTAAGAGCAGAGCTGGTGTTTGTGTTCAGGGTGCAGTGTCATGGACTCAGGCTCCAGTTCTAAAAAAAAAAAAAATAATAATAGTACAATACATATAATCCCCATGAATCTTGCATTTCAAGTAGACTTTAAATCTGCTGTTGAGACAAGACTGCGTTTTGGCTGCCTTTCATCTCAGAACTTTATTGTGTTAGGTGCAGTAGTCAGCTTGCAGCCATTCAAATGCATGTAAAAATATGAAACCACAAAAAACTACATTTACTTTCTGCTGCATCAGAATTAACAGAGAAAGCCATTGTCCAGCATTTCTGATCCCTCCTCCTTTGCTCCAGTATTACTCAGCTGGGATACAGGGAGATAAACATCATGCAAAGCACACTGATATATCACCCTGACCCTAACCCCTAACCATCAGACAATATTACTCAGTCAAATTATATTCAGCTCTGCACAAACATCTAAAATAGATGAGCCTGAAAGAAGAAATGCTGCCCTCAGACATTTCAAAGGCATTTGCAAAAAGACACAACTCAGGGTTTTAGAGTTCTTCTTGTTTTCATTACTCTGTGCTAAAGTATTGGCCAAGTATCAAAGCTCCTGAAAGCAACAAGACAACTGGGATATGCAAAAAAAGGGAAAAAAGCCCTCAAACTGTCCCTTGAAAGAAATACTTTTTTTCTCTGAAGTTTTAGTTTCTCCTGCAAGGTTTCATTTTTACTATATTTTTAAATCAATCTACGGTGATTCTTTAATTACACCGCTATCAATATAGCAACAATATACCCTTAAAGCATTATAAATTCATACTGAAATTAATCTGCCTAGACCCCAGGGTCCAGACTACCATCTGCAGTCTCAACATACAATGCTCTTTTGTTTTGCCCTTCTAATTTAGCCTTTGGAAAGTCCTCTGTGACAGCCAAATCAAGTGATTTCAGAGAGTGGCAATTCTTGCAGCTATATTTCATCAATCATTTCCACTTTGTTCCCGTTTAAAAAAAGTGCATTAAATTTCCACTTTAATTAAGAAGCTGAAAACACAAGGTGAGGCATAAATAACAGAAAGACTGTAGAAAATACATGTCACCAGCAGAGTGACTATCTCCAGGAATGAAATGTACTTTTCCAGGTGATTGAAACACTGCTTTTAATAGCATCAAATGTTAACTACTGTGTATCTCAGTGATCCAAATTGAGTCATATAAAACTTTTTCCTTATCATCAGGAAAATAAATAAACACAATAGAGATGTGACACTCTCCTGTAAAGCTGTACCAGTCTGATACTTACAGCTGTACGACACTCTTTGTAATTATTTTTTTCCTCTTATATGAATCCTTCACAAAGAGGAAAAAAAGGATTTTACCAGAAGAGAAATTTTGTGAGATGCCAAGGGAATTTTTTCATAACTTCCAGTTTTCAGGACTTCATCCTTTCGGTTCCTTTTTCCCTAGAATTTTGGAAGACAAGAAACATCCTTACTGAAGTAAAAAAGGACATCAAAGAACAAGCAATGTCCCAACATTTTTATTTTTTAATTGAAATGATATAGTATTCTTTTATTTCAGTGGCTATGGCCCACAGAATGCCTGAGGTCCAGTGTGTCAGAGCCTGTAGCTCATTCTGAGTGCTGTTTTCACCAGCAGCCTTATTTCTCTCTTGCTGTATGTACACCTTCTCCAAAGAGTTCTGCTGAACAACAGCTTTCCAGTATTTTTATTTATAGGTTAGTGCATGGCGTGGTTGCCTGTGTCAGCAAGGCACTGGAGCTGATGATTCAGGACGTCCAGCCCTGTGTCTTTGGTTTCACAGATTTATGGCACTGGCCAAGAAGAGGAACTTACCCGAGCCTCAGGTATCCGTGCAACAGTTCAGGAAATGGTAGGATCAAGCCCAGCAGGAAGTTTCTGCTACCCATAGGTGGATTATTAGTTACAGCAAAGGCAATATTTCTTCTCTATCCACTCTCAGCCCCCAAATATTTTGCAATCAACATTTTCCCACAAGACTTCCTTGGCATTTATTATTTTAGTTTGATCTAAGCTTGGACAGTGTAACTTAGGAGGTGACATACCTTTTTAGGACTCTGTGGAATAAGCTCACTGCCTCGATTAGTTTAGGGATGAGGGCAGAGGAAGAGACTAAGTCAGCAGAGAAGAGGGGAAAATTTGGGTTGCTGCACTTAAAGGATGGAGCAGAAGGTGGCCAACCTGCTCTGCCAGAGAAGCACCAGCACACACTGATGGTGGGGTCAGAGGATGAAAATTAGGAGTGGGGAGTTTAGAAAGGCAATTACCTAAAGTCACTGGACAATGGAGAGTGAGAGGTGGAGTAAATCAACAGATGACTTGGCTCTGAATGTCAGGTCTCCTCTATTAGCCTTGCTGAGCTAATTCCCTCACCTATAACTCAGAAGCAATAATAAGAATACTGATCTCCAGGGCTTTGTAAGCTTTTACCATGTAATTTATAAATGCTATTTGTACAGCACTGGCTTCAACTGTGCTACTTACTGTGAATAGGCACTTAGGAAGGAGACACACAGCAAGTGATGCCTGAACCTTAACAGCGCAGACAGCAACTCTGCAAAGAAAAATGAAATTACCTCTTTAGGGTATTTTTCTCCTTCTTCATGCACATACTGCAGATGTTTAACCAGGGGTCCCAATGAGTGAGGAAGGTGCTGCTGTGAGATCCATGCACGCCCTGCTCCTTGCCAGGTTTCCTCCCTGGCAGTGCACCAGAGCCAGGTGAACTCCCTGGCCACAGAGACTCCTGACTGTGGAATTCCTGCTAAGGCTCAGTGGGATGCAAAATCCCAAAGTGGCAGAAAAACACATCTATAAATTAAAATCATTCTTGTTTTAATAACCAGAGCCAGGCAGAGAGAGGAGTGTGTACGTAAGCATATTTGTAGAGAGGAGCTCCCTTTGCCTAGTGAAAGAAGCAGAAGTTACTCAGGTGGTTAGGCTAAAGAATGACTGTATCTACTGGCAGCTGTGAGTGAATATCTGCTTTAGACGTGTGACCCCTTGATCAAGCAGTGAAAAACTTTCAAAATGCTATATTTGAGAGAATGAAGTTTTCTTTTAACTAATACAGTATGTTACGGAAATGAAATTATCCCAGAATCCTTCTGAAGTTGGTAGATGAGGCCATCACGTTACTTTCATCACCCTCAGTACTGATGAAGCCTCCGTTATTAAAAGAAGCAACCATACATCTGAGCAGAGAAGACCAAAGTTTTGTTCCCAGAACTGAAAGATAAAGAACGAACACTGCAGTTTTTCAGAACTCTTTTCCCAGTTCTCTTGATATTTTCAAAGGAGGAGTGAAACAGGAGTCAAAATTAATCTTCCCTGAAATAAAATACACTTTAGTTCAGGATTTCATACAGAAAGATATGGTCAAATTTTGTCAATCACATCACCATCACATTTTACTGTGCCTGTTAAGAGCTCAATTAAACCCAAGAAACCTTTACAAAGTGTATTTTTTTTATAGCTGCCTTGATTACACCCTGTTCCTAAGTCTGAACCATGTGCCCTCCCTCACGACAGTACATGCTGTAAACAGCTGCCCCGAGGGGGGAGAATAGGAAGTGGAAGAGTATTTCATCAGGTAATTAGTACTATTAAGACATATATATCTATATATAGAGATAGATATGTACATATATTTAAATGCTACAAAAGCTTGGCAGGATACAGCATGGATCTATGTCTGACACATAAACACGAAAGTCTGGCCTCATTCTTTATTGAAAAGTATTTCTATTGGAAAAATTGGTTAAATGTGTTCTGCATCCATGCAGACTGAGGTTGTTTCACAGTACCACAAAGCCAAGTGATTCTACAACATACGAGAGCTGCTCGTGCAAAAATTTAGTTTTTAATGCTATAATTATTCTGTAAGTTGGACTGGAATGTAGAAATATTTTTTAAAGTCAAATTTTATTTTTACAAGCAGATAAAACAAACAGAGAAATCTAATATTAGGTTGTGCTACCATAAAACATTTCAGAAATAAGAAGGATGATTTCTGAGAAACAAGAGATTGCAAAGGCTTTCCTACTTCATTATAGAGCTGTGAACATTCAGCACTTTAATTGCCACTCTGGTAGGTACTTGTCATCTTGAAAAGTTTCATTTTCACAGCAGTTTTGGTAGGCAAATATTTATGGGACTTCCAGATACAGTTTACTTGCTTCTTCTGACAAACTATTACTGCATTTCCCAACACACTCATCTTTTTCTCTTGTTTACAGTCACAGGGATCAGGTTTTTATAGTACTGTTATCTAAAGGGAGGGAAAAAGCCAAGCAACTCTTGGAGTCCTCCTGCAAAACCAAAACCCCTCCTGAAGGTTTTGCCAATAATCAGAAAAACTAAAACCAAAATAATAAAAGTAAAGCACTTAAACTTTTGCTCTATACTATTCAATCATCAATATGGGTTCTCTTATTAAAAAAAACCCCCAAAACAATAAACAACTTAATTCCATTTGCCGGCTCGCTTCAGAAAGGTGTTTTGAGTGACTGATAAACATAGACCATCCAGATTAAGTAATCATTGATGTTCTCCTGCCAGGCACAAAGCAAAGAGGAGATTTTAAGGAGAAGGACCTGGACATGCTGGGGACCCAAAGCATGGAGCTGTCTGGACAAAGAGGCTCTTGAAAATAGCTACAACTCTTTTGACTGTACATCTCAAGGATCCTTAGGGAGGTGGCCAGGTTTTCAATACCAGGGGAGGCTGAAGCATACGCACAAAACCAGACTCAAAGATGTTCTCTGAGCCAATGGCAAAAAAAAGGAATGAGTCCTCATCACCGTGCTCTTGCCCTCCTGTCTTCCCTGCACTTAGTGAAACCAGTTAGGGCTGGACAGCTGACGGCTTGCAGAACAGCACAGAGCTCTGTGGAGTTTCTCTTTTCCTTGAAAAATGTGAGGAGTTCCTCTGCCAGTGTCTGGAAACATCCCCTCTCAAAACTGTCTTGACTTCCAGAAGTGAAGATAGAGCCCTCCTCATCTCCCGGCCCACCACAGGTTAACTGGCACTCACACAAATGACCACAGCTGTTTGCAAGATGTTGTTGGGTCCCCTCTGAGACTATCATTACCTGCCTAGAGTCAGTGCAACACTGATATGTAATTTATTCCTTTGGAAGGGTTCCATCATCATATAACGAAATACCATAAATCTCCCCACGAATGTCATTGCCTTGGGATAAGCCAGCACTGAAAGGCTGGAGGGATTGCTTTACCTCAGCTGAGTTTGCTGCTTGGTCTTGCTGTGAGATAATGATTCTTAAAGTGTTTTTCTGGCACCTTTGGTAGGACAGTGCCTCAGACACAGTAGATGGGAAACCAAACCAGTGAGCACTAATAAAAGTTCACATGTGCAAGTGCTATTTAACTATGGAACAAAACAGACATTTAAAATTTTTTTCCCCCCTGCTAGGTTAGGAGACAGCACTAGGTGCTGCTTGTTGTCTGGATGACGGCACGGTCTTCCCCTGGACGTGGACATTGTAGGATCAAGCCAAGAGGTGGCAGTACTCCTCCACCATTCCCAGCCCAGGAGGGGCCTCATCCCACTGCAAGGATCATCTTTGCAGCATCAGTATCATCAGCTCCTCCTCTGATTTATTTATATTTACAGCAGAGGGAAAATAAAAGTTCCATATTTCTCCTGGGCTGGAAGGGCTTCCCTTCAGCAGGGGAATTGCCTTGGGTTTTGGCATCCTCCAGCAACGTGAGGCACCTCTGCCACCTCCACTGTACAAGAGAGCCCACGGAGCTGCAACAGGTCCCCAACTGCAGAGGAGGTTTTAATTTTGCTGAGGAGCACAGTTCTTAAAATGCCATAAACTGTGAACGCACAGCTGCAGCAGTTTATGGACTGCAAAGAAACTCTTAGTATTTTATCCTGAGTATTAATTCAAAGGGCATGCTTTGTTATTTCCTGTTTCATTGTTGTTTGTAAAATGGTTTAATGGGTAGTGAGCAGTAAATTGCTTAAAATCTGCTGTGCACATTGATGCGGTTTTATATTGCTAGAGAGGGAAGGATTTCACTGCTTGGGTGTGAGGGAGAGACCAAGATTATCCTGATAATGAAAACCACAACCAATGCATTTACTTTGGAACAATTGCTTCAATGACATTACCGTGTAGATATTTTAATCAGAAATAAAAGTGCTAATCCCCAAATGCAGGCCTAACAACAATCGAAACAGCTGCATACTTTCAGGAAAAAAAAAAAAAAGGAAGCTTAGCTATTAGTAATGAGGTTTACACGCAGCCAAGGAGAGCATTTTCTGTCAAACAAAAGTGACCCTATTTAAAATATAAAAGGCAGTGTTTATTAAGAACTGGTAATGACCTAATGACAGAATTGGTATGGATCCCTACCTCACAGTGTCTAGGGTGTTATACCTGTGAAATTTTCTCATGGATAACAAAAACATCTACCACATAGCAGAGGCAGTGAGAACGAGAGCAAAGGGACTGGCTTGCATCCATATGACTAAACTCTCTTTACCTCTCCTCAACATCATGGACTCATCGATCCCGATTTCTGGGAACAGTCCCTGCCTTATGCTCTCCCTTGAGCGGTGCCTAGGAACGCTAGCTAGCACAGGACACCCTAACAATATAGATACAGAAGGGAGTGTATTTACTACATGGTTTCCTGAGCAGTGCAGCACGCCAGCAGTGAATCAGCAGAGATGGCTCTGCAACACTTGTGTCTGTGTACTGGCACTGCTGGGTTTGCTGGTGTGGGTGTAGCCAAAGAGGTTATGTGTGAGCTGGAAGTCCCCGCCCACTGAGCAGACACCCCCAGGATAGCAGTCCCTTTGTGCCTGGCAGAGCTGCTGTCCCAGGCTATTGCAACACGCACACGTGTAGCTGGTGCTGTGTCCTGCTCACTAAGCTTCCTCTGCAAAGCTGAAACTCTTTAAAAAATCCATTTTCACTCTGGGTCTTTTTTGGACTTCACAGCACAACCTCTCAATATATCATGGCTGGGTTGAATCAAATTTTGAGCACATTTCTGGTCCTTCTCCATGAAAGCACTGCTTCTCTTCTTTGTGGCTCTCCTGGCTTACCTCGGTGTCAGACAGATCAGAATCAGTCCCTAAGCCTGGTTTCAAAATAAACAAAAGGCAATAGGACCTCCAGTTCCTGCAGAAGGCCAAATACCGAAAGGGAAACTCACAAGAAGAGATTCTATGCAGCCTGAAAATCCTCTGATCTCTATGAAGGCAACAGAAACAGTTTGAACAAGAGTTCCAGGGAGTCCTTCCCAAAGTACCTGTGTACCTTACAGGAGAACCAGGTATCTTGGCAAAAGGAACCCTTGACCTAAATAGAAAATCCAAAAAAAAAGGGTGGTTCCCATGTTTTGGAAGGATATGGCAAAAAGGTTTTTCTTCAGCTTCTAAAGTATTCAGCCTTCAAAGATGGTGGAAAACCCTATTTTACTACCTTTTTTGGAATAAAGAATGAAGGAAAAGGCTTTTACATCAAGGCTAACTTCCATTATAAATGGGGTCGTGTAAAGAACTATAGTTATCCTTGTTCAATTTCTGTACATTTACTTTTACTGAAAAACCTGAGGCAAAAGGGAAAAGCTTTCTTCTCAGAGCAGTTAGGAGCAGTGGGGTGACTTCCCTGGGTTGGCCACTGGTAAGTCTCTGGACTAGACACGTGAGGGGTTTTGGATTTTAATTCAGCATCAACACTGGCCTGCCAAATTGTCATGAGGGAACCATCTTCTCGCTGGTTGTTGGTCTTGACTGCTTAAAAAGCCAGCTCTCAGAGCAGGAAATGTCATTCTTCCTTCTATCTCCTGCAGTGGCATCTTGGCTTCAGCTGACGGGTGCAAGTGCTAAGGTAAAAAACCTCTTTCATCTGGTTTTTTTTTTCAAAGTTTTTAAAGTGGAGCTTGTGAATGTACAGCTGTTCCCCAGCAGGAATATGTTTGGGGTAGGATTATCAAAGACAGTAAGTGATGTTCTAATTTTGAACACTTTGAAGAGATTACCAATTTTATGTCCAACTTCACTTATAACAGAATTAAATAATTATGAAGAAGCTTTTTTATAAATGCTACCTTACTTTTGCTTTTTGAGAGTGAACTCTCACCTTTTGCTAACAGGGTTTTAGGTGGGTTTTAAGAAGGTTTTTTTAAAATTAATTTTTTAGAGGCAACCCATCAGTGTACCACTTCCTCCTTATGAGAGGAGTTGGGAATCATCACACAGGTTACACAGCTGATCCTACCAGCTACCGAATACATATTAAAGGAAAAACACTTCTCCTTTTTACAAAACCTTAGGCCAAAGTTAAATATATGAATTCAGAAAAGTTTCTCAAGATTTGTAACCATTCTGAACAAGGTAAAAAATTATCCATACACTTGTTACAAAAGGCTGGTAGCAAACCTCTCCAAGTTTACTCACAGGCTTTCTAGTACTCACTGTTTTTCTCTGGGCCAGAAATTCTCCGAGGATGAACTTATTTCCAGTGGCTTTTGCCACTTTTGCTCTCATCCAAGCCAGAAAAGCAGAAAGCTGTAGCAAATAATCAACTAATACAACCCTAAGCCATAATTAGAGTTGAGGCCAAAGCCACACCCCTGAACTTTACTGGTGTTTGGATGCTGCTCTAAGTAAGAGGCTTAATAAGATTTTGCTTTGTAAAATAAGGAAAGGTCAGAGCTGTGTTTGTGGTGGGACAGTGCTGGGGAGGTGCTAAATAAACACCTGAAATAGAAACTTTCTCTGTTCCTGATGGACCTGTTCAGCTCAATTCATTCCCACAGTTTTGAGGAAGCTGGGATTAACAAGGCAAGCAGCACTAGAGCCCAACTGCGTTTATGGGGGATGGCACCACGGCTCTCCTCATGGGATCAGCATCTCAGATCCAGGTTGTCAGGGCCCTAAGTCTACAAGCATCCAGAGAGAATTCAAATGCTCTCTAATCCACACACAGTCTTTGTCTGAGGCTTATAGGGGACAATCTGCCCATGGGAATATCCTTATCTTAGATGCCACAGAGCTAAAACAATCAGCTGGAGCAGCACAGCAACTCAAAGTAGAAGAGGTGGGGGCCCAAGCTTCCTAAAGAGTCAGTAGGGATCCTTGGTATCACTGAAGTGTGATTCCAATGGCAAACAGTCAATGTTTCCCAGAAGAGGGAACTGCCAGGGAAGGATGTCTTTCCTCTCTGGACCTCAGATTGCTGCCTGTGGGCTGCATTTTTCCAAATGTTGAGAATTAGGTAGGGGATAAATACCTGTTAATGGAGAGCTTGTTTTTCAGAATTATAGTGGGGATGGGACTCCTGAGGGCAGAGTATCTTCAGCAGGAAGCAGTTCCTACTGACTGTTCCAGCCAAAGCTTCATAACTCTCTGAGAAAGACTGCCTAACCCAAAAGAGTCCTCGAAAGGTCAAAGCTTGCTTTGTGGTTCTTTAGTGGAGCCCAGAGAGACCTTGAAATTAAAACCAAATATTTAAAACCATGTATGTACTCTTTACAAATCAAGGGACAATTCTTCCTTTTCATTGCCAAACCTTCATTATGTTTGAAATGAAGCATGCATGTGAACAGGGCCTGTCCCCTAGTGCTGGTCACTTCTAGTCACTATTGATTTTTGCTGTTCCATGGACACATGAAATGGGCTTTCCTGACATAGCTGGGAAGAGTTACTCAGCTATGGCAATAGTTTAGTCCCTTTTTCTGTCCATGGCTTGCATAAAGATATTCAGTGCTTTTCACATTAAATCCCTGCACCTATAGGATATCACAGAAGGGCTACAATAGGGCTGTGTTGTCTTGACACCCTAAGGCTGAGCAGAGATGGTCCCGTACCACGTACACCAGTGAGATGGGAGTGCTTGGCAGAATCCTCTCCTGGGCCCTTTTCCCTCATTCCTTCTGTGACCAGGTGAAATTCTCTATTCAAACTTGGGATGACATGGACTGACACCTCTCTTCTACCCCCATCCTGACCAAGACTGATTTCTCCTCAACTTGTTTAGAATGAGACTAGGGCCACCTGTGCATGAGCTGTCAGGAAACGGGGTGCTTTCATTTAAACAGCAGGCAGCTATCAAAACAGCAATAAGAGAAGCTATCAGGCTTAATAATGGCATGCATTAAAAGTAAAATAACTCTCTGAGGTCCAGTAACGTTGCTTTTACCATTTGTCAGGTGTATAATCACTCTGGAGAGTAAGAATAGTGAGGTCTTTGTAAAATCATGAATCAACATTCCCAACAATTCAAGTGCTGTGAGTAGGTCAGGTCAATACCCTCACATCTCAAAAAACTACTTAAGCCCCCCTGTCTCCTGAGACCATTACATCAATAGATGTCTCCACTGCTACAGAAAATGACAACTTGCAATGTAATACCAGGAGATCCCCTTTAACAGCTCCTCTATATTAACAGCTGCTGGGCTCTGCTCTGGGTGTTCGTCCTTGTTTCCAAAACCAGGCCACATATATTCCTCTGGTCTTCTGTGAGAAAAGCTTTTATTGTTTTCAAGAGGATCTCTTTTTCTTTCAAAGCATAAATAATGGAGTGAAGCAGGTAATTCATAAGAAAAGACAATCAGAGTAGGAATCCTAAAGTGGTTAAATAGGTTGTTTCCAAGAAGTTAAGATAGTATGGCTAATATTCAAAATGATGCACTTCCCGTTCACTGAGATTTGTTTTCATCTTTGCCATCTTTATATAAAGATAAAATCCCAGATACACTGTAGTTAATAGCAGAATCTATGACTTCAGTAGACCTAGATTTTACCCACACAGTTTATATAACGATCTGTGTTCTCACACCTTGTAGTGCCACATCCTTTTGCTGTATTTGCCATTTCCCACCTCAGAAAAGACGACTCCTCTCTGCCTTCAACCTTCCTTTATGTCTTTTACATATGTTAAAATGCAACAACGAGTGTTGGCAATGACTGAAATGTTACTGCCTCAAATTATTTCCACAAGAGACAGCGAGGAAAGATAAATTGAATGGAAAGATTTTTTGCAGTATTTTTTTTTCTTTAAATAGTGTCACATTCCAGTAACTCAAGCATTGCTCTGAATGTCTGTGGTACCTCTCTGGCCACAAGACAAGGACACTGAAGGTAGTCCTGAAGTCTGTAGGCAGTGAACACCCCCCTGGCTTTGCCTGGGCAGAAAACCCAGCACCTGACTGTTGCCTGATCGTCTCTCCACCAGTCAGACACAGCATAGACTTGGTATCTTCTCTACTAAATTGACAGTTCTCACTACAGCTCTGGATATTTAGTTACCTTTGAGCCTTCTACCACGTTTTAAATTTTGTTTGGAATTGACTGATGTTTGGGACAGATTCGAAGTGATAAATACACCCCTCGCTTTTGACATACCTCTCATGCCCCTGTAAGAGCAACAAGGACAAGCTATGTATGAGCTGTCTTTCTTGTGATGCTCAGTAAAACTTGGACCTCTTATCTTATGATTTAGGCTAGAAGAAGGAAGTACAACGTTGGATGAAGTTATTTCTAGTGATTCTATTTGCTGATAATCAAACAAAATAGTTCTTAGATTATATCTGGATGAAGAAAAGATATAATTGTGTTGGAAATATCTTAGACCATGAAGAAGGGGGCTTCTTCCAACTGCAATTTCTTTCAATATTGAAATATTGGAAGTTTTTGAGGATGAATGGAAACAGGATTTTACAAGCAGTTCACAGCATGAAAAATCACTCTGCCTAGTTCAGCAAGGCAGAGTTAAAAAGAAAATATATGAGAATGAAGTTTGACTGATATGTCTTTAATGTATTTATGCTCATAACAACTCTGTTCTCTTCCCGACCTCTTGTTTCAGTTATTTATTTCTGATGTTAAAAGTTCAGGCAGCAAATGCTCCTTGAAAGCTGTAATCAGTTTTCTGAATGGAGAAAGAGAACAATAAGATTTTGTAGCAACTGAGATGCATCTTAGCCCTTGCTGGTGAAAAATGTAAGCTATAGAAAGTCCTTTTCATCTTTTAGTAAGGGTCCATTATTTCTGTATATCTCTTTTCTGTGCCTTATGAAAAGGTTTGTACAGTAAAGAATGACTGACTATGTAGTAGTTCTTTCTTCTTTTGCCAAGCTCTTTTTAGCTTTGGCAGCAATTCTATTTTCCCTGTCATCATCTAATGTCTATTTATTTTACATTGCTACAAAGCCAGTGCAATTCCCTCATAAATCCCAGGTTGTGAAGAGGAAGAAACATTTCGATTCCTTTTATTAAAATTCTCCAATGTCCTCTTTACGATTCCTACCATCTAATTAGGTTTGGAAAGGTCATCAGTTTGAAAAACTCTTGGAAAAGAATCAATTGAATTAGGAGATCAGAGGTTGCCAAATGCCTTGCATTTCTGTGCTCTGAAATACCTGATCCATCTTGGTTGTCACAGGTGCCACAAGAGTGCTTGTCACTAATTGTTGATCTAACTAACCTCATAACCTCACTCCCTTTCTTTCACCTCCACCCTCCTGTCCTCCCTGGCTCTCGTGTGCACACAAACATACGAGGGCACACACAGCTCCCCATTAAACTCTTAGGAAAGTGAAGATATAAAGGTATGTACATACCTTTCCTTCGAATGCTGTTTGAACCATTCAACATTCTCCACAGCTACCTAAAAAGAAGATGGGAATAATGACAATGGGACACTCCACTGACTTAATGTCGTCATCAACACAATGTTGTGAGTATTTTATGGAATCAGGTTGGGACAATGTAAAACAATATTATGTTAATCAGAAAAATATCAACTTTTTTTTCCCCCCATTTTGTAGCCAGTTACAAATACAAGAAGTTTTAAATTATTGCCTTCTCAGTGTGGGGAGAGAGAAAGTCTTCTTCTGGATCATATTACTTCTCGCAGTACAATAACATATCCCTCACATTCCCAAGGTGTAAGGCTTGGCTTCAATTCTAGGAAAAATTTTTAGAAGCAGACAGCCTCAGAGGATGCTTCGATGTTATCTGAGCTTGCATGGTGTAGACACTGTTTCACAGCTACTTGCTCACTAATGGGCTCACTGTTAATGTGCTGCAAGACTGAAGTTGGAGCTGCCAATTAACAGGCAGATTCCAAAGACACCGTGAAATAAAAGCGAAATATTAGAAGCGGTGCATTGAAGCAGCAGCAGAAAAAACGCATCCCCCTGGAGTGTTTGGAAGCCAAGGTCTTGGACAGAAGTAATCCCACCTTCATGCCTCTCCCTGCATCCACACTCCTGCAGGGAGGGGTGATTGACTCATTCTGTCATCTCATGCACAGCAGAGAGTTGCCCAAAAATCAGCAAATTTGGTCTGCTAAAAATTGTGAGTAATATACCTCCTGTGAACACAACTTTCCAGCTCACAGTCTAAAGAGATTGCAACGGGGCTGAATTTACCTTCTATTGATATTTTTCAGGATTTCACTTCTTTTTTTTTAATGTGTAAGGAGTAAGTAGTAATTTGCTTTTCCCTACTTTTATTAGTTCCATCTCAGTTTTGAGTTCCTAACTATGAGGTAACTCACTGTATAATCATAAAATGATTGTGATATGCACAGAAAAGTGTAAGGTTAAGCACTTTATTTTTGCAGCTTTTATTCTAGAGTCCCCAGAAGGCCATAGATGTTCTCCATTTAACAGCCACTGTCCCCCTACTGTTTGTCTTGAGCCCTGAAATTCAATTTTGCTGAAATACAAGGCTTATATATTTTATATTGTATTTTAGTATTAAATATGATGCAAACAGGACCAAAAATTGGAAATACCTGAGCTTTTAATTTTTTTGCTGCATCTTTTTAATCAGAAAAAAATTGTTGAACTCTTCATGCCCTCCCTGTACTAATGCATCATTTAAGAGGACATTAAAAACACATGAGTTCACTCAAGAAGAGGTTAGGAAAATGCCTTTTAATACAACTGTATTTTCTGAATAATTAATTAAAACATGCAAAGGCAGAGCGATTCAGAATTCCTTGTTTTGAACCTGTGTGTCTCAAAGGAATGTGTTGCACACAAGAGGGTGCATAAGTGAAATCTTCACCATTTGCAGGCAGAGAGGAACATTTTGCCTTTCCATATACTAACATCATAACTCTGGAGCAGTGAACAGAGACCAAACACGAGGGTATATGCATGGGCACATCTCATCCCAAATACCCATTGTGGGAAGTTGGTGGGGAGTTGCACATGAGAGCACAAACTCCGACTTTTACCCTTTGCCTTGCTGCTGTCGCTCAAGGGCTTCCTTTGCCTTGTGCCTGGCACCAGTTTCACACAGGCTTTGCCTTTGTAAAAACAGTAACTGTGCCCATCTGTCACCTTGTGCTAGGTTTTAGCTACCAGTATGAAGTGGATGAGACACTCTGGTCTTCTTAAACAAGGGAGGACAAGTTACCATGCACTCAGACTCTCTCTTGGCAGAGAAGTGTTAAATAGATCTTTCCCAATACAAATGCAATGGTCACTCATACATCCTCAGTGCCTATAAAGACCGGCCTGTGCTCTTGCAACTAAACGGAGCAATGACCAGAAACTCCTGGGAATAAAAACCCCTTGTGTTTCTGAACTTTCTGCCTTTCTAACAATTAAAGAACTAAGGAAAAAGCAATCAAATTTACGAGGCCTGAAAAAAAAAATTAAATATTATCTACCTCATAAAATGAACTTTTAAACCTGGAGTCGTATTTCTTCAAGCCTAATACTTTAGTTTATCTTTGATCATTATAAATTATCCCCTGTAAAGAGCAGTGCTTGGGAAAGTAGTTGGCAGCATGTACCATTGGAGTTCACTCTGCTTTATTTATTGAAAAATGCTAAGAAGTAAAACACTGAAGTACTTCACATTAAAATGGTATGAACCCACCAAGATAACTGCTTGTAACTGTCTGTGTAAAATTATGGTCACAGTAACCACCTCTGGCTCCAGAATAAACTTTCCATGCATGCGAGAGCCAAATGCATTTGCTTACTCAGATTTTCACTTGAATGATTATCTTTTTTCTTCCTTTTTCTTTTTTTTTCTTCATATACATGAAAACCTTTAAAGGAGAAGGATGGAAAAAGGCATCAAATACCTGTCACCTTAGGAGATGATGAATCATTACAGAGAAGAATCCAGACAACTTTCAGTGAACAGCTCATTTCTCTCCTTCATTGACACCAGTAGCATGTGAATGCACACATAATTGCACAGGGCAGATTAATTCCCAAGAGAGATTTCATTCCTTCCAGAAAATTATTTTCCATTGCCAAGACCTCAGTCCTCCAATAAAGGGGTCATAATAACTAAATATGAGTGTGCATTCCCCCTGCGCTGAGTTTTACACCACCAGGCTTTGCAGTGGTGTCCTGACTTGCTGGCAGTCAGAACAGAGCAGTTCACTGGAAGCCAAATTCTCATTTTGTAGTATTTGACTGCCTTTCACTGTATTAATATTATTGTTCGTACTGCTAGACAACTCACAGATAAATAGCTACTTATTGTATAGCAAGAGCAAAGCTCCTGCATTTTGACTGTCGTACTGGTTTTCATCCTTGCTAAAAAAAAAAGTTAGGAAAAACTGTGAATTTTTCAATTTCCGGTCATTTTTCTCTAGGAAAACAACCATGCCTTGGGCTGGGGGTACTGTTACCTCCAGACTTCAGCAAATTTCAAGAGAGTATGATGTCGTTGGCCCTTGAAGAGTGACTCGCAGCAGAGGAAGAGTATTCACACAGAGCAGTGCTCGGGGTATGCTGGGGGATCTGTGGAGAGTTGGGAGCTGCTGCCCTGCCAGGTACCACCATGAAAGGAGTGGTTTCCACAGCTTACGGAGATTTGGAAGGAGCTGGGATCTGCTGCCATCATGGAAGCAAAGTGCCACCACGGGCTGGACTTGTTTGCCTGCATTTTGCCTTGCTTCCCTGCTCCTGTGAGGCAGCAGCTTCTGCTGCCTTCAGAAGCACAGCTGTGCCTTCCATCTCACCCCACGCTCCTCCCAGAGCTTCCAAGCTATACAGCTGGCATTGAAAGGTGCCTGAAATCCTTGTTTGAGACAGGACACAGTTCTGGGAAGACACACGTCCTCCTGCATCCCACATTTACTTTGGTAAGTACCGAGGGAATGAACCTGGGTGGCCTCACATTAGTACTTAGGCTCATTTTATTGGTTTACTTGTCCATTCCCAAAGCTTTGCAGCTGGTCTTCAAATTTATGGAAATGCTATTATAAATATTAGAAAAAACTGACTCCACAGGCTCTTGCAGCACTTTCATTGTAATATGATTTATTTCTAAACCCCTCCTCTCCTTGCTTATTTATTTGGTCACCTCTCACTGAGGGGAGTTCCCAAGATCTGAGATGGCCCGTGCTTTGATGCTCCCAAGAACCTTTCCAGAATCACTAGGGTTCACCAACTTTTGGATCTTTGATGTGAGAGCCTATGAGCCAGGCTTCATCTTGAGCTGAATTGGGTGTTTTTGGAGAATATGTGTCCAAGTGCGGTGAGAAGAACAAGCACTTCTAAGGGTCATTATGTTGGACCCATTGAGAAGCTCTTTTCTTGCAAACCTTTTCAAATCTCCAAGCTGACACAAAAGAGTTCATGCCTTAGAGCTTTCCAGGGTTTTAGCACACAATTCTCTATTTTCAAAGAGCTAGGGCAGACATTGTTTGGATTTCATTAGAAAGTCATCAGACATGCTGGATCTGGAATCACTACTGCCCACGGCCAGCTGGAAAATACCCACTTGTAGCAAGGAAACTCTAGCCCACTAATTATCCTAAAAAATTCATGTAGGAACTTTCTTGACCCATTTTTTTCCTGTTCCTTTTTCTCCCCTTGAAGACATGGATCAACTGCTTTCTTAGAAAAATTTAGCTGATTTCAATGTCATCTTTTGGGAGGTTTAATCATCAAAAAATGTACAGTGCTAAGTCATGTAGCATAGCTGTCACAAATTAGCAATAAATAATATTCTGAGAGCCTTTATGGCAGGGAGAAACATATGAGTTTTGAAAAAATCCCAAGAGGTAACCAAATTATTCCTCATTTTTAAATCTGGACATTAGTCAGACTTTTAGAATATGAAATATTCAGTTTAGCTATATTATTCACTATTTCTCATTTTAACATACAACTGCACTTTTGGTTTCCAGCTAGGACAGAAAACATGGGAAGCCAAAATACCTAGACAGGAACAGATAAAAGCCAAAATACCGAGACTGGAACAGACAAAGGCCAAAATATTAGCCAGGAACGGGAAGCACTGGACATCTTACAGGACAACCTCCATATTCTTGTGAGATCTCCAGCCAGGGGTGCTGACTGAATAGGTTCAAATTATTTGGACAAGCTTTGAGTAATTATCTAAATCTTTAGGTATTTAGCTGAAGCAAACTTAAAGTCTGAGTCTCTCACAATTCTCCTGTCACTTGAATAAATGACCATTTCTCAGACAGTAAGGCAAACTTGGAGTGGGAAAGAAACCCAGCTAAGATATCAAAGAATGGCTTAATAGTAGATGTTTCTATCTGCTTTCTAGGGCATTAGGGAAAACAGATTTTTCCAAATTGCAATTAATTCATTAATATTATAGTTGTACATTTACTGCTTGGGGTTTTTTCTTTCTTTTGGAGCTCTGAAGCAGAAAGAAGCAGCAAAAAGGATTCCAAGCCGGTTGAGCAGACAAGAACGGCCAAAGGGCTGATGTTTGCTCCTGCCCTCGCTGTCACTCACCTCTGTACATCTGACCAGTGCATAGACCTCAACAGATCATAGGATAGCAAGCGCTCACTTGATGTCCTTAATTTGCTGCCTCCACGGAATGTAATGTTGGATCCCAAACTGGATCCCTCTCTGGTATTTGATTCTTTGGGTGCTTTTTGTTATTACCATCATTTTATTATTATAATTACTACTATTGTTATTATTTTTACTACCACTACTGCTATTATATTTGCCAACACCTGCCTTGTAAAGAGAAGTGTTGTTCCATTCCTGCTCCTTGCAGTCTTTCAGTACTTAAAGGGAGCTTATATAAAAGAAGGAGAGCAACTTTTTACCCAGGCAGATAGTGATAGAACAAGGGGGACAGTTTGAAACTAAAAGAGGAGAGATTTAGATTTAATATTAGGAAGAAATGCTTGACTGTGAGGGTGGGGAGGCACTCGAACTGGTTACCCAGAGAAGTTGTGGATGCCCCATCCCTGGAGGTGTTCAAGGCCAGGTTGGATGGAGTTCTGAGCCACCTGATTTAATGAAAGGTGTCCCTGCCCATGGCAAGGGGCTGGAATGAGATGATCTCTAAGATCCTATGATTTTTTTATTCTATGATTATCCTCTTATCCACATGGCACCCCTCCCTAGGTGTGTAATGGGCATAATGTAAATACTACCACCACTGCAAAAGTTATCTTAAGAGAAGAAATTACATTGGGAAAATGAGGTTTTAAGTTTGTTGAATTTCTCATGTTTAAATATTTTCAATGCATACGGAGAGAAGCACATTTTGAAATTCACTTTTCCATTGGCTCTCTCACCAAGAAAGGAACAGAAAATACTGGTTTGTGTTTGCTGTATTCTGATAAAATACAGGAATGTTATAAACTTTACTTAGCTTAGCATCCATCAACCCTTGCTTTCTCCAGTCTTTGAAAGTTTTATTGTAATGAAATGTAGTAAATGTCATTATAATGGGCCAATGTTGATAAGATGATCATTTATTGAAAAAGAGTTTTGAAAGAACTCAGCTTCTCCAGTAAATTAACGTCTTTAGATAATATACCACTTAAAATGACAAAAATAAACATACTGAAATCTTTAGTAACAGCATGATCAGCTTGAGAACATGTTTGGAACAGAGATGGGGAGTAAGAGGGCAAAGGAAACAGCTGGTGGAGTTGTTTTTCCTTAAAAAAAATTAGGCTGTTTCTGCTACAAAACTAAATTATTTCCTTGGTATGTCCCTGATTCACAAGCAAGAGATGGTAAAGAAATTCTTTGATTTGAGTCAGGTTTGCACCAAACCTTATTTACTTGTCGTGCAGAAGTTTTGTGAAGTGAAATGAGCAGGTTTTGGTTTTGAACTTGAAAAATCTCAAAGTGATCGCAGAGGCTTCATGAGGAGACAAGCACTGTACAAATAAGCCATACAGACTGATTCATGAGGAACACCATGAGAAGCACTCTGCTTTGCATAGCCCAGGAGAAGAGACTGAGCAGAATAGTTATTCCGTAAGGGTAGAATGAAGGCAGGAACAGCACGGTAACAATATTCAACTACAGAATAGCCTCCTGTAAAGAGAATAAGAACTGAAACTTTTACATACTGAAAGTGAGAAATAATGTACTTACAGTGTAGCAGCAGAGATGCTCACATGTTATGAAAAGGCTCTTCAGTGTGAGGACAAAGCAGATGTGGGATAGACTGCTTGTTGACACTGGTTTTTACTGAAGGTTTTTGAAAATAGTCTAGACAAAGTTTTCTCAGAAATGATGAGCATAGCTGACTCTGTCTTTTCTGGTGGCACACACATTCTTCAGTAAGAATGCTCTTTGTTCACTGTGACGAGATAGGGATCAAGAACAGTCTAACTGTGTCCCGAGTTTCTTTATAAACACTTAATTCTCCTATCACAATTGTAAAACTTGAATGAAACCAATAGTTTACAGTTTGATAAGGCTGTTTGACAGCAGACAAGTGTAAATTAGGAGCCTGCAGCTAAGCAGGCAAGGCACATCTAGGTTGGTCTACTCAGGAGGAATGTCTCTTCCATCACTCTGAAACTGGCTTGTTTCTGGAAGCAAGTTTCTCTTCCATCACTTTCTTAACATTTATTTGTAACCCTGAAAGGTTTCATTGCCCAGGCAAATAGCCTTTCATAATCCTAGGAACTTCTGGCCTCCATGATGATTTGTGGTGATGTGTTTTCTAGGAGGAAACACTCATAAAGAAAGTATTTCCTTATTTGGTTTTACATTTGTTCCTTTTCAATCAAGTTCCTCGCTGCATCAAGTCATCCATGGCTCCTTTTTAGCGTTGAAAGAGAAAGAGTTAAAAAGAAGCCCTGGGTCAGTCTCTATATCCATGACGCTGTATTTTTCCATTTGTATTTCTTTGACATTTCAGTTGGACTGTTTTATTCTTGTTCAGAAAACAAAGTCATTTCAACATTTCTGTAGAATAACTGGAAGTCCAGTCAATCTTCCCCATGAACTGCTTTGAAGTCGGGTATGGGGCTACTCCTGTGGCGTGTTCCTAACTCTGACCTACAAAGAGTTCTGGGAAGTCTGTCAGGGACTGAGTCCGCAAGTTGTAGCTCCCTTTCCTCAAAGAAGTACGGCCAAAAATAAATAATTTATTTCAGTAATGAAATTAATGGTGTGATTGATACAGTTAATAAAGAAGCCAAGAAAACATTCATCTGAAATTGTGAGGTTATATTGGCTTACATGGGTTTTACAGACCATGATGATACAGAAAATGTAATAGAAATCCACACTGCAGAGCAGAAATGGTCTTATTTGCTTTAGCATTAGGAAAGTTTTCAGTCTGCAGTTCAGTGTAGATATGAATTAAATAATTGATGTGAATTTCAGGATTAAGCCTTCATCAGGTTCCCCTCTAGAGCAGTTCTTTACAAGACATGTGAGACTGCTAAGTTTCAGTGGAAGAGTCTAAATACACATACATGTAAATTGAATTAAAAAACCACACTATTGATTTCAGATCCTCGGGCAAGAGTATGGAAGTAACTACACTGTTTTTTCAAGTTATCAGGACTATCATCTTCTGGCTTATAGAAGTCTCTCCCATGTTGTAAGTTTAAAAGCCAAATATATGTTTTTGAGATGTGATGGATTCACACCAGCTACAAATTATGATAAATATCCTCCACCTTGCTGAATATATACAGTCCAACACATTAGTGGGATTTGAGCATGGAGCTAAATATGGAATCATAACAACATATGCTCACTTGAGGAAACTGCTCTCCAAATCCAAATGCAGAATTTAGTCAGACCTGTTTGGCCTTTGCTTTTACTAGAAAAACCTAACAAAAAAACCCCCCCCACAAACAAAACACTTTGGCTTATTTCTTTGCATGAAAATTGTAACATTACTTATACTCTGAAATAACACTATTGCAGTAGAAATCTGAGAGTAAACTCTGTTTCTGTTTCCAGTCAGAAAATATGGTTCCATTTTATTTGTTTTTTACAGTGGCCTCTCATGCTAAGTCTCCATGTGATCATGACATTTCCTCCCCAATGAGAGAGAGACCAGAAATCCAAGCGATCACACAGAGAATTTGTGTGTCTTGGCAGCTGTGATCTGTATGTGAACACACGTTCTGCTCACGCCAAGGTCCAATTTGCTGAGATGTGTGCACTTTGCACCGAGGGCCTGAGCCACACTGGGACCCTTCGAAGAACTCCTAAGTGAATCTTTAATCACGGTGTGTCCACTGGAAAAAAAGCAGACCGTGCACCTAGAAAATTCAATTTCAACTGCCAGATAGCTAACTTCCCACAGCTCTTTCTGCTCTCCAAAAATCAGCAGTGACTTTGAACAGCTGACAGCGCTTTCAATGGTACATCTGGAGAAGCAAAAACACCACAAAACATCTGTTTTTGTTGTTGAATAAAAATAAACAGAACAGAGCTGAAATCTGAGCTCAGAAAAGCTTTTCGGATACAGTGAACGTTTTGTTTATTGCACAACCCTGCTCATAGGAGCCGATCTCGTGCTGGTGGGTGGATCAGAGCGCTGCTGCTACGTGCTGGAAAGGCATGGCTATTGCTGAGGGGGCCGTGCCAGTTCTCAGGGAGGGATCCATGAAGAGGTAGGAGTGAGATTCGGGGAGGCACAGCAGTCGTGAGCATTTTGGCACCCGTGGGATCACTGTGCATGAGCCCAGGGAAGGCTCACCTGGACCCATCCGTACTGCAAACCAGAGAAAGGCAGGCCAGGGTCACCACAGGCAGCAGGGTGGCTGTAGGGCTCCTGCTTTGAGTGGCTTATGGGGAAAAATGGACACTGTCTGGGAATTTGTGTCATATTTTGAACTCCAGAGGAGCATTTCCATCCACCTACCCCTCCACCTCAGCTTCACTTCCATGAACATCATCACCTATGAAATTTATAAAGGAAAGCTGGAAAGAGATGCTGTAATATCCCTCCTGACATCTTACTTGGGGTTTAGAAGATTCCCCAGTTCAGATCTCTCCAGCTGCAGTTTCTGGAGAGATCGGAACTGATCTCCCCAAGAGGTGTCCCCAAAACTGTGCTGATGCTGATCTTGTCACTGATCCTAGCCCCAGTTAAAAAAGACTCATTCCTGACCTCAGAGGTGTTATTCTATACCTAAAGCACTGTGCTTCACTTCTGTGTGAAGTTCAATATCTGTCAATTATTCCCATGAAGGATACCATGGGGAGGTAATAGATCAGCTGCCTGGACACAATCCTGAGTAAGGTGTTTTAGGGGACTCTGCTTGAGCAGGGATGTTGGACTAGATGAACCCCAGTGGCACCTCCCAACCTTAACCATTCTGTGATTCTGTTATAACTTTAGCTGTGCCAGAAATAATGTCTAAGAAATCAACTTAATTTTTTCATTCATAATTGCTCTAATATGTTTTTATTTATAATAAAAATGACTGGGCTCTCGTCAGTTAGGAGTGAGACTTAGTTACATTTGAACTGAAATGGAGATATGAATTATTTGGAGAGAATGACACTAAAAATAGGAGGTCCATTAATTAATGGTACTCTACACCTTGAAGATGCTGGATTTGCGAGTCCTTCTTTTTTCTCTGAAGGGGATCTGAATTCGCTGTCTACAGGACCCCTGGGAAGCACAGAAAATACAATGTATATTGTAAAACACTCTCTGATGAGTAAATTCCACAAAAGTTCTGCTCTTGTTTCATTGGACCATCTAAGGAATGAGACAAGAAAAGATTTTCTCATTTATCTTTGGTCACCAAAAGCAGTCATGGGGTTTAGCTCAGTAATCTAACTATAAGGCTGGATTGGACATGGTAGAAGGTGCTTTTGTTCTGGATTCAGAAGCAGTGTTTTAGGTTGTGAATCTGCCACTTATACAAAATCTGGCTAGATATTTGAAATTTTGAAAATTCTTCTGAAGAGTGTTTGTCAATTCCTGTGCGGTTTGTTTCTTTGAAATTTCTTTAAATTTTTCTCTCTCCATTTCCCCAGTGTTTGGTCTGGTGTTTGAATTAGATTGTTTCAAAGTACAATAAAAAAAAATATTTTGCAAGTAATAGGGCATTTTGAAAAGTTTTACTGAAAAAGTTTTTCTCCTCAACTTGTTCACAAGCTATAATTCATTAAACCTGACTCCTCCCTTTCTTTCAGCTCCGATTTTGGCAACATGGCAATTTTTTTCAGTGAAACAATTCCTGTGACATTATATGTGGTGCAAAAAATCTGTATTTTCCACTGCAGATATTTTTCACTGACTGCAGAGAGTGGAAAGATTGGTTTTTTACAGTGCCCAACGATACAGATTGACAAAAATTAGAGCTGTGCTTAGGAAAAATGCAGTCAGCTAAGAAGAGGCTACAAAGCAATAGATGTCCTTAAACATCTTCATCTATTGTGCACAACACCTAAATTACCCAAACAAGAGATACAGAGAGAACTTGCACTGACAACAATTGAGTACTTGAGCCAAAGTGGAAAACTAACTAAAAAAATAGAGGGGTCTCAGGCAAGATAAGAGTACAAAGACGATTGGCATAAAACAGCAGACTAAAACACAGGAAACCTGCAGGAAACCCTACTTTCATTGTGATGACAAAGGACTGCTTTGATCTACCTGTATCTTCTCAACCATTCCTTGCTTTACATTGCCAGTAGTGTGGATGCCACAAGGCTGCAGCAGCACAAGTCCAGACTTTGCAGTGCTTTTCACACAAAGCATTTAATGGTTTTCTTCAACTCCTCAGTTAGATAAAAGTCACCTTTTAAAAAATGCCTAAGCCAGCGTTGATGTTACTGATGAGCAGAGGCAACACGAGCATGAGTAGAGGTCTATCTGAACATATGGTGGCCGCCTCTCTCTCTGGGGAAGAAACCCTGGCACAAGGGGTGAGGTGAGCAGCAGGACACACTGATGCCTTACACTGTACTTTAACGTCTCACAGATCCCGCCAATCCATCCTATCCATCCCATGGACACAGCAGTCACCTCAACTGCCTAGCAGAAAATGTGGTGTTTGTCCGAATTTCATCTTCTTCACCAGACTGCAGCCTGGAAGGCCTGGGGCTGTGCCTACACTGCATTCACATGCCTCCTACTCCCTCAGAGTGACCAATGACAGGGATAGCAAAAAGAGTGATCAGCAAAAAAGTTAATTGGTTTTAAAATTTTAAATCAGTGAGTTTAACACAACAGGAATTTGTCATTAAAGAAAATAACTTTTTAGAATCTAAGTGGAATTTTGCTCTTTTGATTATTGTCTTGATCTTGTTTGGTTTTCAGGTAGTATTACCAGTATTGCACCTGCACCTCTGTGCAATGCTGTAGTTGCAATTTTTATGGTTGTACCTAACGTTACAGTTGCTTTCAACAGAAAGGAAGAGAAGGATTTGCTCTTTCTAACTATCCTGATCAGTTCTCTGGTAAACAGTGACCCAAGCTCACAGCAATGAGGCACAATGACAGAGCACCTGCTCTGCACCTCAGAGCAGCAACGCTGAGTGCTGAGGTTTGTTCCCCTGCTAACACACCCTTTGCAATGCCAGCCTGCCCCTCTGTTAGCCAACTGAATTGTGCATCCCGCAGGGAGACCGGAAAAATGAACTTCATTGTGAATGTAGGATCAGTGTTACTCAGGGAGATGAGCAGAGCGAAGAAGATATTGTGTTATTTCATTTGTTTAAGTGGCAGCTTTTGAAGAAAAAAGGCTGGTGAAAAAAGAAGTGACTGAAGTGACACAGAACCTGGGAGAATTATGTGCCTAAGTGATCTTGAGACAATTTTTATAGCTTAGTTCAGTCTTGGATGGGTCCCAACTTCTACAAGCTGCTGATTCAGAATAGAAGATGGCTGATCTTTTTCTCCAGCAAAGTAAATAAATAGAGCTTTAGAAAGGCAGAAAAAAATCCCCTTTCTGCTTTCCAGCACTTCTACGGGGCTCCTGGGGTTGTGGGGATGTTAATTCAAATGACTGAGAAAACACGATCCAGTTCACCGATAGGTTTTAAAAACAGAAGTTTTTAATGCAATGGAAACAAAGGCTGACATGAAAGATTCAAAATAGAAGAGAACAGCTTCTTCTTAAATCAGTATAAATTGTCTGTGTGTCATGGCAGTGAACATGTTTCTTTTTTTTTTCTTTCAGGAACTACGTAACCACAGAGTTCCTGTTTACTGTATTTCTTAAGGATAAAGTTTTCTGCGGTAAGAGACACCTAAGACCATTAGGCACGCACACTACAGATCTAAAGAAAGTCTATTTACCAGAGCTTCCAGGAAAAATATTGACAGGGCAGTAAAAATACTTTCCTTGATTACTCAGGCTCATATTTTAAACCTAAAATTACAGGAACTTTTCTTTTTTACCAATTTATTTTTAGCATCTTTATTTTTTTCTTTTCTTTTTCTACTTTTTTTGCTTACCTTTTAAAGCATGGCGAGTTTCCATTGATTTTGCAAACCAGGGTCAAATTTGGTAAATGCTTCTAATAGTCCTCATCCCCTTTTCCAGTATTTTCACTAAGTCAGTAGGAAATGATCAATAGAAGATAAATTTACCTTTCTTCAGTAACTGACAGATGAAGCTACAATGTATTTCAAAGAGTATGGCCTCTCCTTCAAACTATTTTTAATAACATATGGGTAGTGATACCCATGTAATGAAACTAAGCTGTCTACATATTTATGTAGTGCATATTACAGCAAAATCGGAATACCAAGCAAACACTGATGAATTATCCTGGAAACTCCTTAGGAAGAAAAATATTTCCTTTTCAAGCTATCAAGGTGCACAGATAAGTTAAAATGAATGTCGGGCTACTTGCATTTTATGGACATAGGATCCTTCAGTCGGAGATAGGAGGGGAACTCCAAACTTCTGGAAGTGCTTTTCACTGCAGAAGAAGGCAAGCACATGGAGTTCTCCTCTGGCACACAAGTACAGATGTTCAGATTCAGCATCTCAGGTGTGGTTCTGCTCAGATCCAACACTGTAGAGTTTCAGGGCCCTGAGACATGAGAGGGAAAATGGGCCTGATTTGTTCAGGCAGCAAACTTCAAGTCTTCAGATTTGCCTCTCAGGAAAGTAATTTCCCTGCTCTCATACTGATACAATGGAAAACTTTAAAAAAAAGAAGAGATGACAGTGTTTCCTAGTTTGTGGCAGGCAGCAAAGAAGTATGTACATTGCAGGATAAAGTGGAGCAGTTCTTGAAGTCCACCAGGACAAAAACTATTTCCTTCAAAATAAGCAGGGATTGTTTGATTAGTTTTGGCTCTCTCCTCTCAGTGCTCTCTGCAAGCCTTGCAGATGGAACTGTCTGGATTAAGACTTCCCATTTGCATCCATCCCTTTCTGTTCCCAGGAAAACGGCCTATAAACTGCTTTGGTCAGATAAAGTCTTGACATCTTGTTCAGAATGGGAACTTTCAAGCTTTTCAAGCATGAATTTGTTAATTCAGCCTCCATGCAGGAAGATAACACAGCAAGGAAACTGCCTTTAATTTCAGATGCTCATCCTATTTCTAGGCACAGAATTCATCAGGAACTAGTATTGCTCCTGCTGGAACAGTGAATATTTATCTTCAGATCAGTCCCTTTTCAATATTTCAGAATGTCGCAGATTAGATAAGGGTTGTGTTCTTACAAGGGAGAAGAACATATCTGGACAACAACTTAAAAAACCCCAGAGATGAGCGGGGGGGGTGAGGAAACAAATAGAAGAAAGAGTTTTATCACATAATCAAAGCTTAGAGACAAATCACAGATAAACAGTATATACAGAAGGGATTAGCTTGTTCTGGAAGGACAGAGAATGAAAGATTTAGTGTGTGTGTGTGTTTTAGTACAAGGATGAGTATATTAGCGATGATTATCCAGAAGCTGCCATTGTAGAGGTAAGTCATGGTGCCTTTTTAGTCTCTTGCTCACTTTCTATGAAACGCAGTTGAGCCTTTCTCTCCTTTACTAGAGGTATTTGCTCTAGCATATATATATATGTGCACATATACATCTATACTCAGAGTATATATTCAGAGTATACTCACATTTCCTGTGGTATACTCTGAATCCCATGGTATGTTTTGTGAACTGCAGAAAGAGTTGCATCTTTTGTGTTGCTGCCTGTGACTGTGAGGACTGGATTGGACAAACCAAACTTTGGGTTTGGGAAAACCTGAGAAATTAATTTTCTGTGTGCCTGTAAGTTTGAACACATTTAAAAGAAGAAGAGAAAAAGCAGAACCCTACTAAAGCTACTGGATGAGGTGGGAGCTGAAACCTTTATGACAAATGTACCAAAAATATTTTCTCTCAAAAACAGAAGGGAGCTACTATAGCAGGAGCTGTTTTACACACAATATTGACCAGTGGGGAAGAACAGACTGAGAGCTTAGAAATGTGATTTGAAGGAAAGTGTTTATTAAATATTTGAGTTTCATATTCTGCGAATGGTAAGTGAGCAAGAAAAGAGCAACAAACAAAGGGATACAGAAGCTGCAGGAGAGATGGCAACTGCTTCAAGCAGTTGCTCTAAAAAGACACTTGCAAACGACACCAAAACCCAATACTGGAAAATAAGAAGCAGAAATGAATAAAGCTGAAAAGATTAAACTAGATAATCCTTTCCCGTCTTCAGTCTTCCCGCAGAAAGGGTAAATTTAGAGACATGAAACAATTTGTTTTAAGGAGGAGGGTTGCACAAGCAACTGAGAGATGTCCCACTTAATGTTGAAGACATTTCGCTCTACAAGTTATCATTCTGTGGGACCATATAAAGTTATTACTGGTTTACAGGTAGGAGGGAATTCAATTATCTCTTCCCAGATAGGTCTTTGTTTTGGATAGATGGGAAGGAAATGACCATAGATAGTCCCGCAGTTCCTGGAGTATCTTGGAGTCGGGACAAACACAGACATGTGGTGCCAGGAAAGTCAGTCATGGGCTGAGCTGTGGATGAATACAGTTAGATACAAGGTCTCATCTCAGAAAAATGTTAACAGAAGGTGGTTATAATGGGAAACAAATGGTATCCCCTGAAAGTAAAATAACTCCTCCTGAAGCCTGCTGGGAATTCTGAGTTCATACACAGACATGCTTCACTGATCTGGAGCTCATATGATACCTTTATATCCAGAAATTCTGGGTCTTGCACATCTGGTGAAGAAGGAGGAATCAAATATTTTATTTTTCCTGGTTCAGTTGGGAAAATGTCACCAAAAATAAAGAGCATAGAACCTTAGTTCTTGAAATAGGAAATTTTCCATGATATCAGTCCCATCCTGATCCTGACTGTCCAATGATTCCTTATAGAAGCTGGAAAAACAGCGTTAAGAAAATGTTTCTGCAGTGAACAGAGTGTGTTTCCCATCTAAAGATTCAGTGTCCAAGAGGGCAGGGATAGCCATGTGTCTTCTCACCAAAGGTATATGAAGCTGGCAGTGTTCACATGTTTTCAGCAACAGCCTGGATTAGGTCTGACTAAGATACTTCTGTACCTTCAAGACCTCTGCTCTTGCAAAATCTTTCCAGACCAATCTTGCCACTGGGCTGAAACACACCCTAAAGATACGCAAGCAAATAGGTTTGACTGTCTAGTGTGGACTCTGTAATTTAACTGCTATTTAAGGCCAAATAGACTTGAGCTCTTCCCAGAAGACACTATGGTGTCAAAGGCTGTCCAAACAAGGTCAGACTTCAGCATGTTAAAGAAAAAGTGGTTTTATGCAAACCCAGTGCACTTCTTTTTTTTTCTCAGAACATCAGCTATATTCTAATCCAAGTAGTCCCAGAGCATGGCCTTCCACTCCTTACAACATCATCCAGATTAAAGCATTTTAGGAAGACTGTTGTCTTTCCTTTCTATTAGAGCATGTCTCCTAACTGTTGCCATGACTATCAAGAAATGTAATGGATATAGAGATCAGGAGGTAGAAATGTATTTCTACATTTAAGTAGATTCAGGCAAAAAAAAAAAAAAGTGGAAGCAAAATACATTACTGCTGACCTGAAACTGCCATTCAAAGTTTTCTACTGGGTGAAAATTGGGATGCCTTACAAAAGTTTTACTTCTAATTCTTCATGTACTTAATGTAGTCTATAATTTTAGAAACTTCATTTGTGGTATTCTGGCCATGCAAACTAGCTCAACAAGTGGGATCCTAAGGAGGTGGGGCAACCGCGTTTTATTAGTGGTTGAAAATTCTTTTCTTTCACCTCCATCTAGCAAGTATGAACACACCAAAGCCTTGGTTACTTTAAAAAAGAGACATCACAAGGGCATTTTCCTCAAGTGCTCACTTGGGCATGACACAAAATGATTAAAGGGGAAATTCTGCTCAGCTAAAAAATTCTTACTGATCCAAGCTGGAACAAGATTTACTTTTGAGATACCTCCTTCAGCAAGGTAACAAGACAAAAATCTGAAATGGTGATAAGGGCAAAAACTGAGATCTTGAATTCCTGTCCACAGGCATAACAGTGAAAGTCTCCCTCTTCATCTATGAGAATTAGTTATGGAATAAAAATACATTCAGTTTTCTCCATTAAAAGATGACTATTAATTAGTATTTACTGAAATTATACCCAGTACCCTGCACTATTACCCTATGTTAACATACACCATTAAGGAATCTGAAGCATCCTATATATATCATCGCTTCCCATCTTTTTGGAATCTGGAAGTTCTCATCATAGTATTATGGCCAAAAAGGACAATATTTCATTTTAGATAAATGATGTACTTCAGATATTTATCTTACTGCTTGTCAGGCTAAAAATGCAAGATTTGGAAAGCAATCTTTCCCAGGCTTCCCACCTGACCCGCTTCTAGTTCAGAAGAGTCAGGGAAGAAAAAGTCTTAAAATCATGGCATTTTTATGTTTAGGAAAGTGATTTGAGATTCCTATCTGAAGTTTTAATGTCTTTTGCTGGGTCCAAGTCAGCTGGAGCCAGTAGCTAAAGCACCTGGTCTCTTAAACATAGACCATATATAAGGAAAAGCTCTGAAATGGGTAAAATATGAACATATCTTGTATAATGGAGTTCTTAAGCTGTATTTTCTTTAAATTACTGAGTGAATCATACAGTCTAAGCACATGATGATATGCTCTGAAACGCAGGTTTTAGTGGCATCATTTTGGGATGACTGTATTATAAGTGGTGAAAACACGAGAGAATTTTGTACATCAACCCAAATGAGTGCCAATAAATCTTTATGTCTTTTCCGTCTCTCATCATGCATTCATGTTGCATAGCTGGATGAACATATTGAAGCAGAATTTTTAAGTCAATGCAGATCCTTTTTTTGGATCAGTTTTGAACAGATTTTGATTTTGATTAGTTTTTTTGCAAAATCTTAGTTTTATCTAAAACAGACGACACAGAGGGTTGTTCACCAGCATTTTGCCATCATTGCTCCTTCGAATGTACATGGACTGAAACAAAGATCTTGTGTAGGATAGCATGTGATCACGTAACTAAAGACCCAGATGTATACAGGGAGTTCCAGGAGGGAGAGGATCAGAAGAGAATAAAAACAGAGCACGTTAGGTCATTAGGAGGGTCTCTTACCTCTTGAACATCTGAAGCAGAAATTTGGGAATCATCTTTTTATTTATTTCTTCTGTATGAAATAATACCATATTTTCATTCGTATGGTTTGTGCCACATGTGTGTATAAAAGAGATAAATCCTTTCGTTTCAGCAGAAGTGCGTGATATATGCACGTGTAAGTAACTTTAGAAGGACCTTCCCCAGAGCCCGCTTTATATCCACTAACTCTGCTGCCTCTGGCTTCTCCCTGGCTTTGCCTCCCTGTTTGTAGGTTATCTGAAGATTTATTTTCAAAAGTGAACTCATATGGTGAATGCAAATGGAGCATTATATCTGCTTTGAAAGGCATATACTGCTCTTGATAACATTGTATACCATGATATAGTGTACCTGGCTAAAATATTGCTTCTACTTCAGCCTACAAAAGGGCTGAAGTAGAAACAAATCTAAGCAACGTGGTGAAGAATAGTTCTGATGAAAATGTATTTTTGTTGGCTGTTAAAGCAATAAGTCTTAATATCATTAGGAATGATAGTAGTAAACTGAATAAGTTTTATTCTCAATATATTCATCATAATAAAAAGTATCTTATTGTCTGCTGGTGGTGCATGTGAGGTTCAGTTTCTAGTTCTAAAGATGTCTCCAGCTCTAAGTAGGTTTATTAGTAACAGGTGTACAAGGCAAAAATGACCAATCATGGGAGGTTCATTGTATTTTGCAACCGTATCAGAGACTGACATAAATCAAAATGCACCTCTGAACAACTGCTTCAACAGAAATTCAAGCTCATGGTAAAACCCTTGTGTGAAGTTCCTTCTTTTTTCGTGTTCCTTAGATCTTGTATGTACAGTACATCACATTTTTGTCGTTGTACTCCTCTGCAAGGTATCTGCTATCCTGCAGTCCTGTACAAATAACAAATGCTAACCTTTGTTGCATATACCTGCTCAGTCCCACCTCGGTGTATTTGTGTCCCAAAAGATGTTACAAGGCACGGGCAACTTGAACGAGAACTTCTTGACACCTGGGGAATTTTAGGGGTCCAAAATGTTTTTGTATAAAATTAGACTATGTCCTAATGAATTACTGGTTTGAAGAAGTGTTGCAATATTTAGGGAAAGACTCCTTTCAGACTTGCTTGTGCTTGACGGAAGGTTGACAATTCGTTGTACGGAAATGCAGCATTCTGTGTTACTTATTTGTTAATCCATACCTGCCTGTTGAGTTGCATAGCCACAAAAAAAAGACAAAGATTTTCTAGCTGAGCTCCTCCTTGGATGAGTTACATCTTCCACAATGCACTCCTTCAGCTGCCAATCCTAGCAAGCTACACAGTGCATCCTGTGGGAATTGCACACAATAGAATGCAATGAGAGATGTCCGAGGAGAAAATCCACCTAGCAGGGACCAGACAGAACAGAATAATCCTTATTAATACTGCCTTGTGTTACAGAACCATTGTTGTATGCCTTTATCTCCCTTCCCACCCAAGAAAGAAACCACAAACAAAACANCCCCCCCCCCCCCCCCAACCCACTGAACTCAAGACTTTTCTTTTTTAGCATTTTGGAATAAAAAAATCAGAGAAACATTGCAAGTTCTAGAATTTCCATTAATGCCCTTGAACTAATGTAAAAGAGGTTTTTATTTGGAAGAATAATATTTTTAACGTATGTTATTACAACTATTCTTAGCCACTTTCTGACTTAGTGTGTGTAGGGATCCTCCAGATACTATCTAATGGATTTTTTTCACATAAACTACTTGCTTTAACTTTCAGTTCAGAACTAGGCAGTTCTGCTCATGTCAATAGTGAAAAAATAAAGACTGGAATTAGCTAACATAGTCGTAGATGACATTTTAATGGAAAATAAAGAATTGCAATAATGTTTTTAAGAGAGGACAGTGACAAATACTTGAACAACGCTTTGAAAGCTTCAAGGGCCCATAGTTGAACAGTAAAAATGATGAATAAACAAGAAAGCTTAGAAAATAAGTTAAGAGAATATCTGAATTAGCAAAAGAAATCTAAAATGACGAGGACTGTAATTCAAAATAGTATTTTAATCCAAACGTAATTTTAAACTGCTCCAGTTGTACACACAAAATAGGGCTTTCTAAGCCCTATGAACCAGCAATTAGAAGTGAAAAAGTACTGTGTAAAAACTCACAAAGCTTTTTTCTCAAGACTAAGGCTTGGCCTGGGCTTATTATATGAGAATCCAAAATCAGAAAATTTGAAGAAAATTGAAAATCCTCATAATAACTAACGTATGATTTTTTCTGTCATTGACACCCATTTTATAGTACTGTCATATGTCATCAAAAGTACATGACTACAGTAAAAAGCTACAAGGGTGAGATCTACAATGAGTGAAATTAAATACTTCTTTAAGTCAAATCTATGAAAATATAAGGCATAGGTATAAGTGCAAATTTAGAGGCAAATAATTTTCAGTATGAGAAACAAGAGCCCCGTCCCAAATAACGGCATTTAGTAATGCAAAATGAACTATGTCAAAACAGATACAATTGCAAATTGCTTTAGTGTGTCAGATAAGTGTCTTCCCTTTTATTTAAGGTTAATAAAATAACTTGAACAGATGTAACCATACTTGCTTCATTTAGAGATCAAGAGGAAAATTTGGGGATCAGAGCTATAAAACCTTGCAGCCATCAGGTTCCTCATTTCCCGCGTTTGTGCTACCTTTACATGGGAGGCAAAACAGAATGGGAGGGGGTTAGGGTTTCACAAATCTGGTTTCATTTTGTCTAGGCTTTTAAACACTGATTTCAAGATATTCTAGTTCATGGTCCTGATCCAAATCCTGCTGAGCACAGCGGGAGAATTCCCAGTGACCTCAATGGGCTTTGAATTTGACTTTACGTACAAAATGTCTAAAAACTAAATAATAAAGTTTGGCCTTTCCAAAGCGCACGTCTGCCATGTGCTCTGTGCACCTTTCTCGTAAAACTGAAACAGCAGATATGCAGGAGACATCTGCACAGCAGACCAAGGAAGAGGTTGTGCCAGGGAGAAGGAAACCTTATTTAGAAATTGATACCCTTTCTTTCAGCTGGGAGACTGGATCTGGCTCTGGAGTCTGCAGATTTTCCAGGTGGCTTTTCTTAACAGAGTACTGGTAACGTGCATAATGCTCCCCAGGGTTGTTGGAAGGAGGGTGCACCCCAGATTTACAGTGGCACGTAGAGACCTGAAGGGAGAACTCCACTTCTGATATTTAAACAAATAAACTGTGTTTTTGAGCCACCATTTGAAAAAAGAAGTTCATGAGACAGTGTGGTGAGAAGAACTGAGTGCTACCCACTTCCATTTGCCTTACTGTGCCCCAAGGGGTCAGAAACCTTGTAGAATGTGGACTTTTAAGAAGATTCTTAAAAAGACAAACTTATCAATCCAGAAAAAGTTAAATGGACCCATGCAAGATTAGCAAGGCTCGAGCACAGTGTGCCAAACCTAGCGAAAGGAAGCAATGTGAATCCCAAACCCTTGGTCTGATTGTCATGTTGGCTTTTCTTCCCAACAAGTAACAGACTTCCCAGGGGAGATTGGGGTGGGGAAGGGGCAGACTGATGGGCACCAGGTAAAGGTTTATTGGAGCCATGTAGTAAAAAACATGTTGGTTTTTCACTTTTCTGCATAGGTTGAGACTCTGAAGTGCAGTGTAGGAAAAAATCTGATTATTAGATGCAATATTCACACAAGACTTTTGCAGTTTGGTCTGATCTTTGGGTGTATACAGGGTTTCAGTGTTCCTTAATAAATTACCTCTTCTTGTACCAATTAACCCCCTTCCATGAGGGTTCAGTGTTTACTTGGGGCTGTGCCAGTGCTAACAGCTATGGCTTAACATTCTTTTTAATGGCTTGTAATTACTACTGAGAATGAGGGCTGCATAAAATATTAACACTTAAGCATCTTTTACACTCCTTTGAACATTAGATTGTGTGTATAATATAAGTGACTTTTCATTCTTACAAACCTGCTATTTGCTTAGAATTTCACTGGACCCTTGAAAATGCTGCAGTTAAGTGGTTTCTGTTGATTTATTAACTTCCCTCAAAGTCTGATGGAAGTCACTCCATACAAAATATTGAATGCATTTTGTTCTTTAAGTTGTTCCATCGTAATGCCCGAAGAATAAGGATTTCCACATTTTAAAGAGGTGAAGTTACTTTGATAATAACTTTTAAAGCATATTTGGTTTATTCCCCTGCTGTGCTACCACTTTGAGAGTATCACCCAGAGAATAGCTACTGTGGCTGCAGAATCAGTGCCACAGCTGCTGTACAAAGCATAAGAGAGCAGGAAGGTTCCAGATCCAACCAGAAGCTTCAAGCTAAACTTCAAAGCAGGTTCCCATCTTGAGAATAAAATCAATGGAAGCTGGGGATGTAGGTATCCTGTCTACAGCCAGATTTATGTTCCTGTTCTGCATGGGTTGCGTTGGCCTCCAGCTGAAGAATAGATCTGAACAAGCATTCCATCCCCACCTGGCTCTCCCGTTGTCCTCATCAGCTGTTCTATGTTTTCAGAGCAGACTTACTTCATCACTTCATGTTCAATGGTCCATTAAGACAAGTGATAGACAAATTTTTAAAATCTTGGAACTGATTCTGGATAAGCCCTCAAATATTTGCAGCTTACATGAATCATTAAAACATCTGGGATCTCCAAAATCGTCAATAAATCTCAAGCAATATGGATTTCTTGTGAGTTTCTTTTCACGTCCAGCTTCTGTTAAGTCCAGCAACACTTGAAATGAATCTTCCTCATGGTATTTTGGCATACCTACATTTATTCCTGGCTGGACTTTAGAATTGTATAATATTGGAATTAGAAAAAAAAAGGACATAACTGCATGCTTGTGAACCCTGAAAGAATTTCACAAGTGGATTCTTTTTTAGTCTTCTTCTAAATTGTAGTGTCTCCGGTTTTCTGGAAGAGGTAAACAAGGACACTCCACACCAGATCCCTTGTTTTCCTTTCATATTTTATTTGCTTGTTTTTCTCCTCACAAGGCACTTTACATCTCTCTATTCTGTTATCCTACTTCCTTCTATTAATTTAAATTCATCTGGAACAATTCTTGCTTTTCACAGGCAGGCCTTAAACTTGAAGATGTGAATAATTTAAAGGAGGAAGCCAGGTGAATGCATGTGAGAGTTAAAATTTCTGAATATTCTGATTTTCAGTGAGTCTGCAATATCCGCTGGGTCTATCTTTTAGATTAGCATGGAAGAAGCACTACTTCATGAAGCTTGTAGATATTCTGGAACTTAGGTGACAAAGTGAAACAAAACAGCTGTAGGATCTGGTGACTTCAGCTTTGTAGAGAAGAAATGGGTCTTTCTCACAGCAGTTTCAGGAACATTTTCAGCTAAATCTCTTGTTTCTGTTTTTAAGCCTGAAGTTCTCAGAGACTGAGGAAAAAAGTGTTATTTCTCTACAACTATTTTTTATAGAATAAATAGAGTTCCCTTTAAAGCAAATGCTGGAGCAGGAGGTGGTGCTGGGGGAACACCATCCCTTTGAGACAGCAGTGACAGATGAACTTCACTCTATCATGAAAGAGTATTTTGAGGTGCTTTGTCACCTACACGTTGTGTATGCGACCCTGCACACAGGTTGTCCATTCAGCCCTCTGAGTCTGTTTGGTGACTGAAAAGGGAAGTTGGAAAATCCACATGATGAGTGCACAGTGATCTAAACCTGTCCAACAGGAGAACCCAAATATACTGGTTTTGAAATATGGTCTTTTTCTCAAGTTTAACCTTCTCAAGGTATGTGTCTGCTTACTTGAGATTCAAGGTTGAGGAAACTTTCTCTGGAGCATAGCCATTCTTCCAAAGCGCTCAGCAGGCTCAGCTTTCTTTTTTTTTGGTGGTCCCTCATCATCCATACAGTCATGAGGCTTGAGAGCAAGAGGCCCCCGCTCTGTGCTGCCTCTCTGTGAGACTCCATCATGCTGTTCTGCCCGGGTACAGCTCCCTACAGTGCTCTCTGCACAAAGATGCAAGTTCAAGGGACCAGAAAGAGAGACTCAGGATTGAAAACAAAAACAAATGTCAGAGCAAAGAGGGTCTGAATTTGGTACATCTCCAGATAAAATTATCATACAATTAAGAAAAGCCTCAGCCCCGTACACATGCTTAATTTCGTACACTAAGCCTATTCACCATGTGAAGCTGAACAAATGCACGAGTGTTGTCAGAGCTGAGGTCTGTCACACTGCTAGGAGATATGCATGCCGTTTCCATAAGCCACAGCAGCAAAGGCATAATTTAATAAAAAAGACTTTTGTTCGTGTCTATTAAAAGAAACCTATAAATCCTCCAAATGGTACACTTAGGATTCGGTCCAAAAGTTACTTAAGCCGATGGAAAAGCTGTTATTGATTTTAATAGGTATTTATTATATTTGGCTATTCCTTCAGCCGTCACTCTTTCCCTCTCTGTCATCTCAGCTGAGTTCCAGTCCCGTCTCCTGTATCTTACCCGTATGTGGACAGCATATGTTGTTTAAATGAGAGACTTGTTCATTAGTTTATGTTCAAGCCATGCCAAGCACGTCCCAATCCTAAATGGATGCTAAGATGATGGTAATAGATGACATAATTACAGTAATAGTAAAATCCTGTGTTCTGCCATGTTATATGGTATTTCATTCCACAAACAACAAAGAAAAGGATCTAACATACACACAATGGGGAAATACACTTATAAGCAAAAGCACTAATGTGAATAAACTCTCCCTATTTCATTGTAACCTGTTCTGTTGACGAGAGAAACTGCAAGTGCTAAACTTATTTGGTTTGTGTTAGTTTATTATTTCTTTACCTTTGGAAAGAGCTGTTTGAGTAAATCACTCTTCTCAATGGTTCTTCTATTTTCAGGAGACCATGTAAGCACAAACAGGGGATTAAAAAGACTTGACAAGTCAGATAAGAGTTTATGTTTTATTTTTTCATAAATTTTCTTTTATAAACCAAAATCAAAGCTGACAAAAAAGCTTGTGAAACTTTTGCTAATGTTTACTGTGCGGTGGTTGAAGTTTACAAACAAAGCAATTGACACTCCTTTTTATTTTTCAGTCACATCAAGCATGGACTTCAGATGATCAGAGAGTTTGGGTTTTGGTTCAGCAGTCCTTAGCTAGATTTTAATCAAGGGTATGCATTTAAGTTCCTTTAAATTAACCTTTTTTCTCAAGTCTTTGTACCAAGCAGATCTAGATAACATTTCCTGGAATATTATCTTCAAATTTTTGTCAGTGAGTAGCTTCCAGGAGGTTGTGACTGTGCCTTGTCCTTCAGTGACCATTCCATTCTGCTCCAGAGAAGCACTCCAAAACAACGTGCACATTGACCAGGAAATTTCCTTTCCTATTTGCACAAATAAGGCACTGAGGACAGGATTTTGACTTAACTCAGCTTTTCTCTGAAGCGTTCATGTCAAAGGGGGATTCACTGTGTCCTTGTCTGAAAAGAATGCTGTTGTTTGCCCTTTCCAAGGCAAAGCAGAGTCTTGCTTTGCTCTTAACATCCAGGATCTACAGTGCTCCCAAGAATACAGGAGCTCTGGACTCAGCTCCCACTTTTGTCTGAAGTTACTGCAGCCAGCATCTATCAACACCTTGGGGCCACTGGGTTCCTGCTCCTGTGAGACTGGGGAGAAACTCCTGTACCCGCCTCTCTGTGGTACTCAGTGGGAAAGAGAGACCCAGATGCCAATTCCTGCTTCGTAGTTTGTTCTGCATTTAGCAGCCAGGGGATAAAAGATCATCAAAACCCCCTTGGGAACTGCAGTTTCTCTCCTACCGCAGGGAGTGGCATTACCGCGAGCTTAACATTTGCCTCTTTGGATTGATATCGGAGGAATTTAATAAAAATTAATGTGCTAATGAAGCTTAAAGATCTCTGCAGAGAAGTGGCAACTAAGCAGGGGGTTTCAGGATCACAGTTTTGGATTACCATCCAACAGCAGCTTCAGTCACTTCTCTTTTGGTCCTGCTCAATTGGATCTTTCAGCTCCCGTTAACATAAAGATGAACTGAAGATAATAATTTTCACATAGGATTGAAATTATATGGCCCAGAAATTCAAGAGAAGATAACAGAATTTATATGTGAGGCAATGAGTTAAAGTAAATGAAGAGAGAAAGAAAAGAAAAAAGAAAAGCATTAGGGCTTCTCCCTCCTCCTGAATCTGGAAGATCGGGTTTACTTTGTGATGCCAGACAGATTTTTTTGTCTGAAATACATTTGCTGAAAAATCTGTCGTAGTCAATAAAATGGCTCTAAAGTATAAAGGAGGTACTTCCAGAGAGCTCAGAAAAACTAGGGGAAAAGAGAGGTGACATTGATATTTTAAGGAGCATTTTTCTCTTCATTCAGAGAATATCTGCCATGTACCATTACTTTTCTGAGAGCACAGAACAATTATTGTCATTCAATCACTATTTTTCTCACAGCCAGGATAAAAGAGAAATAACACACACACACACAAATACACGTGCATCACATGCAGAGCCTCTCTCTCTTTCTTACTCTCCCTCTCTCTCTCTCTGATAGTTCCCTAGAGAATTCCATCATACCTGAGTTTATGAACCTTGGATCATCTATGGCCAGTGGATTTAGTAATAAACAGAGTGGAAATGTTCTTCATCAGAGTTCAAAGGAATTTTCGACCAGCCCTGCCAGACGTTGCTTCCCCCTGGCCCCTCAGCATTTTACTGTAATGACTTCCTTTGAGTGGAAAGAAAATGGAAAGGAAGGCAGCTTGTACATCTTTAAAATGTGTCTTGAAATATAGGAAGCTCTGTAAATAAAGACCATGGAGATGGTTTTATAGTGCAGCTTTTCAGGCTCTTTTGCCATGCTGTGAACATGGTGCCTGGGAAGCACAGGCAACATGCTGAGGTGTCACCCTAAGGGCTGAGTAAAGGAGCTGTATCTCTACTTTTAAAACAAAAAATTGTACATCTGTATTCCCTATTACAGTCTTTGACCATTGAAAATCCGTTGGGCAAGATCTAAAGACACACCTTATCTTTTAATAAAATGCTGTGCAGTTCCACAGTAAATCCCACTGGACACAGAACACCTTTACATATGAGAAGAAAGAGTTTCCAACACTGTTAACTCAATTTACTTCATCATATAATGATATTCAGAGCTACTAAGAGCTCCCCACCCTCCTGAATGTAGACAGGTTTAAATGTCCCCATTTTCAAATATTGGAAATTAATTATGGACTTTATTTTTGTAGATTGTGTGGTGAAATCATAGCACTTGGAGGGACAAACATTTTAAAACACTGGGTGGACCCCAAGGACTTCCCTGATTACTTTTATCCAAGGTATAAAAATACCAGACATGTATTTTTATCTTGCTTTGAAGGTATCCATGGACTGGAGGTTGGTTATAATACTTTCAGAGAACCTTGAGAAGTGAGAATTATAGGCTCTTCAGAGAATTACCTATATCCCTCTAATAAATTCTCATGAGGTTTATCTGAAGATGGTGGTGATGGCTCAGAGAAGGCCATAAATTGCCTGGGGGACATCATAGTAGCACATTTTCCCCTCTGACAACCAAGGGGATATTGGGGAACACAACAAAAAAAAGCACACATTAGGTAATGCCCCCCATCAGACTGCAGATGTGTGAACTAGTTTAAAACTTTTATTGAGGCTTTTATTAGGCTGTGATACAGTCCCAGGCTCTTTTCAGTTGCCAGTGTAGCCAGTTGCTCGCAAGTTATAACAAATCAAAAATACCTAATGCTCAAGCTATTCTACACTTAGGGGTGGGGAGTCCCAAACAGATGATATTTTGGGTGGTTAAGTAGCCAGGTTCTTTTTGTGCCTTGTGATCCTACTTGTGAGAGCCGTGGCACTAACCATAGCTGTTTCACTGATTTGAAACAGCAGCAGAGGTTCAACCTAAGCAGCACTCTTCTAAATCCTTGCTGATGCTGTAAATGCTCTTTAAAACATTGATAAACTAATGGTTATATAGAGTTTTTTTGTTTTGTTTTGTTTTGTTTTGTTTTGCTTTGCTTTGCTTTGGTTTGGTTTTTTTAACCCCAGTTACCTACTTAAGTTAATGCAATTGGTAGCTTTGGTACACAAAATTTTCTTTAAACCTAGAGCACATGAAAAGTTATAACTTTATTACCAAAAGTTGTCTTGGTCATGTATCTTGTTTCTGCCAAAGTGAAGCAGTCCTAAGACAAATTGTCATGTCTTTGGGAGATGGTTTGGTCTCCGTGACTTCACTGCCAGCTGGAGAGCTGGGCTGCAGCAGCAGGGGTTTGATGGGAAATGGAGCCACAGGGGAGATCTTCAAAGTGGCAGTGAGGAAGGGCCAGTGGTTCATCACCTCTCATAACACAGGAACTAAAGAAACCCAAGGAGCTGCTCAGATGGCAGGTTCTAAAATAAGTAAAAAGCTACAATCATTTGTTCACTCTGGTGGTGAAACTCTTTGCAATAGAATAGTGTAGCTACCAAAATTTTACCCAAGTTCAAAAAGCATTAGACAAATTATTGAAAGAAAGAGTCACTGAAGACAGTGAAAAACACCAGTATACAATCTAAGGCTCAAAAATTCATAAACCCCAGTCTGATGGAAGCTAGCAAAATATACTTGAGAAGCATCTTCTCCATGTAACCACAAGCTCCTGCAGGAAATGAGAGAGCAGAGTAGATGAATCACTGAGTTAATAACGGTATTAAATTATTATCTTCTAGGTATTAACAACCGAGCTGGGCACAATCCAGTCTGAAAGTCCTTGGATGGCTATGACTTCATGCACAACTATTAAAGCTTTGTTAGAAAAGAATTCCAGAAAATCTCCTGGAGTCTCCAGATGTTCATAAATTGGATAATTCTATATAGTTCAGTTTAGACAGATGAATATGTCTTTCCATGTGGAAACTCTAAAGCAGGCACAGAAGGACAGTTAGAGAGCGTCACAGCAGACAGGAAAAGATGGTGAGAAGAGAGATGGTGGCAACACTTGCAGGGATCATCAGCAGGAGATGGATTCTTTGGTCTCTTTGGGCCCTTTCCCGTGCCCAAGTAGAATTAATTGCTCCAAGCATCCATCTCTTTTCAGCCCTATCGTTGGCCATAGCAGCAGGGAAAGAATGCGTCCCCTGAGCCCATTTTTGCATTTACTTTAAGCTTTTCATTGTAAAAGCAATGCAAACTGGCTTTAGTATAAGTGAGGATTAAGTGTTGCACATATCGTTATGAAATCACCGGGGACCACAGTGAAATCTGAGATATTACTGCACACAATTGTTGAATCAGCTCCCTTTAGAACCCGATTATCTTTTTAAACAAATTTTGTAAATGAGCTGTAATATTTTATATCCACTCAAAGCTTTTCAGCCCAAAGCACTTAACAAGCTTAAAGACCTGGAGTGGGAACCAGCTTTTGTTCTGTGTGTGGACGGTACCTGGCACAATGGAAGCCAGTCCCTGAGTCAGGTTCCCATGTGTTGCTACAACAGCAATATCCCCAAGAGTATGAGCAGCAGAATGGAAATACTGACATTTCTGTGTCAGAAAAATACTAGACAAAGAATGAATAAGGAAAGCTTTAATTTTGAAATAAGGAGTTACTGAAAGTAACCAGAATCTAAGCTAAAGAGGGATAGATTTTGAGGGCTGAACTAAAAGACTAACCTCATTTATATATACATCACAACCTTTTTATCATTAATTCTATTCTGTCGAGAACCGAAAATGTTTCTAAATAAGTGTGAGGATTTGACCAGCAAGTCACAAAGCAGATATACATACCCATTTACACCATACAGCTATGCATTTATAGACAGGTTACAGGACTTGAAGGATTTCTTTCCCATTTTTAAAAGAAAAACACAATTATGCTCTATAAACATACATTATATTTACTTATACTGTTTGGAAAATTAGGGCAATTTCTTACTGATATTTTGATTAAAGTTTCTAATCAGTATTTTCACCAAACTCCCGAATAACTACCCTGAGCTTCTTAGTAGGAAACTGGGATCCCTACACTTCTGTTAGCAAGCCTAGTGAGCAGAGTATGCAAATGGAAAGGTTTACATGCAAATTCAACCATTTGTACTTGGAACACATCTGCACTTTGAGCCATCCTGAGTGGTGGTGTATGGTCTGTTCTCTGAGTATATTTTGCTTTGGTGCCTGGGCAGTTAAGATGAAGAACATAACAAACATGGGCACTGTTTGAGAAGGTAAAATGCCACTGGATGTCATTATTTCTCTTTCTTTGAAACTGAAGCAAGTCCTCTCTAGAGGTGGAAAATATGGCTATTACAGAAGGTAGACGAGTTTGATTTTGAATATTCTCGGTATTTTGGAATACTTGTTCTTAATTTAAAATAGCTTTCCAAAGTCAGACTCCTTCATGAGTCAGTGGAAACATACACAACCCTTTGCAAACGCAAGCAAAAACTTCAAATGCCCTCGTTTTGGTACAAATTGGTCAGTCTGCAAATGGCTCAACTCACTGGACAAGCCTCTCAACCCTCTGGGCTGCTCACATTGTGCTCTCCCAGCCATCCCTTCCCAGTGACTTCAGGGAAGCCAGGTTTGTGGTAACACAAAAGTAGACTAGAACCTAAGCAGAAACTCAGTCATCAGTGTCTCTGAGCATTTGAAATCATGTCATTAGGATCATCGAGTCTATTCCTGTAGCCACCAGAAGTCCTGTTTATTTAGGTGCAGTAGTGGGGGTATAAGCAAGATGGAAAGTAGCAAAACACTGAGTATCACACTCAGTTACTGCACAGGCATTTCCTCTGAGAAAACACTGGCAAACACTACTGGTGGCTACACTAAAAGCGGGGATTTAATTTTATGTCTTTCACTTTTCTGGTCTGAGATATCAGTGAAAGATCAGGAGCTCAGATATTTCTCCTTATTAATGGCTCTCAACACTTGCCGGTTACTTACCAGAAAATGGTTCCCTTTCTTCTATTATAATTAGTAATAATCTTGTCGGTACCTGAGACTGAGAACAAACAGAGAAATATTTTCTACATGTTCCTTATTTTCAGAGCTGAAACGAGGAGCTAAATGATATTATGTTGTGTACCAGCAATATTACTGCTTTTTACATTCTAGATCTTTTTACCTTTTCTACTTTACCATTTTAGTTGAGTCAGATCTACATCAGAGACACTGAACATATGTCAGGGATGGCACAGCTGAAGGAGTTCTTTGTTCCGTTATTTTAAATGTTTTGAAAGGTAACAAGGAAAGAACCCAGCTTAATATCCAAACCTGGCTGAGTTGAAACAGTCGTGAATAACAAGGAACACTCACGTACCTGTAAATGAGGCATCCCGTGTGGAGAAGAAACCTCTTGCAGAAATACTTTATAATGGTGAACTGGTCTTGAACTCTGTCCTGTGGCTGATAGGACTTTTCATTGTTGAATTATAAAACCAGAAAAATCTGAAGAACCACAGAACTTCTCTGTCTTGCCTACCTACAAAACTTCCCTGTACTTACACGTAGTGTTCGGTCTTGTGAATGAAATCATAAATCTTTGACACCTGCAGAGAGACAAGAAGTTTCAAAGGTAGGTATTTGTGGGTTTATTCTGATTTTGCAATAAAACGTGAGGTACACAACTGAAATCTGGAAGAAATTCTCATCATTGTGGGCCATGTGGAAGTATAAGGGACCATGCCTGCAAACCTGGAAAACTGGGAGAATTGATACGGAACAGGTCAGTATGGAAATCATGCAAACAAGAAGGAAAAGCATGAGAAAAACTATTGAGTTTAAATTAACATGTAGGAGCACTAAAATTGAGATAATAATTTTAAGAAGAAATGGCATACTTGACTATTTTCCTCTCAGAATGTTAAAAAATTTATCATGAGCATTTTAGGAGTTTCTAAGATAGCTTTATAATCTAGCATTATATGCTAGGTATCTAGAAATACCAGAACTATTTTCCTTGTTGCCAAAGACACAGACAAAACATTAAGTTTGGGGCTAGTAGGTGCTTTCACTGCAAATGGAAATACATTTCTTTCATATGTTTTTTCCCTGAATTTTTTCATAAGAAATAAAACCCACTCCCAACCAGTTCCACATGTGATTTATTTGAGTTAAACTGTGTGGAATTAAATCTTAACAAGGGACCGATCTGAAATCTATAGAAATCTCTGTGACTCTTTCTATTAATTTGAGTGGTCTTTTGATAGGCCTTACATGAAGAAACACATTTATGAGTCCCAAAGATGGAACTCATTAAACTACGTTTCCTTTATTTTACATGTGTAATTTAAATGATTTTATGTTTTATAATTCCCTATGAAAATATTCAAGCCTAAGTTACATAAAGATAGGAGAGTTGTACTGATACGGGAACCAGGACAAAAAAATTTTGCTGGTAAAAATAAATATTGCTCTTTTAGCTTTTTTAGAAGCTTGCAATAATGAAAGATAAAGGCCTATGTCTAGCTTTTATGCTTTTTTAGCAGCACAAATGTGAATATCGCTTTTTAGGTGCAGGTCATAAATACGATTTAGTAAAAAATTAGTTTAGCAAGATCCACTGGGGAAAGCAGGTTAAGGCAAAAGTTTTTTCCTGAATAAACCAAAAGCTCACAACATCCCAGCCTGGCTAAATGTGTCCAAAGCCCTTATGCAAAAGGTCTGTGCCACCAAGAAAGAAGAAAGATGCTCAGCCTTATGAGTAATGTTTTTGGGGAACACAAGGAAAGGCTGGACCTTTAATGGTGTAATGGCTTGAGACAACTCATATTATACCATGTAAAGGCCAATATGTGCCCTCAATATGTGGCAAGGATGGAGATCTTCACCGTAAAATGGCAACAGGGGCTATTGCACCCTGAGTGTTGACAACCTGATCTGAAGTCATGGAAAAGGAATGACATAGAAATGGATTTTTTATTGTGTCTTGTTTTTCTCTCTACCTCAGAGCTGCCACAGCAGGAATGTGCTTCTTGGGAAGAGAACCTGTGTTATTGTTTGATTTCTGTTTTCTGCCAAAGGCACTGGCAGAAACCAAGGCTTTCCTGTTACAAGAGAGAGGAGTTTGCCAAAATTCTTATTTTTTTCTACTAATTTCAGTGTAAGAGATCTGAATGATAACACAGAAGGCTTATGTGCTTGCCATTTTACAGTTGTTTTGATAGACTGCCTTTTGCAAGCAGTGGTTATTTAAAGTGTCCTAAAAACTGACTCCACAACCCATGAATGATACCCAAACTGATGGTATCGATACCCAAACTGATGGTGTCAATACCCATTTTGCTTACTATTCTTTATGTTTAAGTGAGTTGAACTGTAATTAAATAGAACAAGCACATTTAAAGAACTTTTAGATGTTCTTAGTGATCAGATATCAACATTCAGCAGTTATATGTTCGGGAAACACCAAAGAAGTGATCTCTAATATTTTCCCTATTTAATCCCTGAAAGTACTTGATTTTGTCTTGGTTTTATTTATTTTATATCTATCTATCTATCTATCTATCTCACACATATTTACAGAGAAAATACTAGGAAAAAAAAGAAACAAACAAGGAAAAAAATTTCTGAACCTGGGGCGTTGTTGAACTTCAAAGTGAGAATTAATATATAAAATGTCTAGGACCTTGAAAGAAATAAACTCTTGAAGAATTCTAATGTGTCAAATATAAATGAAAAAAGAAAAAAAATTCCTTTGAGTCTTTAAAATAATATTAGTTTTGTGTGCAAGTTTTTCTTTAACATCAAGTTTTTCGACTGTTTTATTGAAACTTCAACAGACAGTAGCTTATTTTTCCACAGACTTAAGCACCTGAGATTTTTGGCTAATGGATATAAGGCCAGTAAAATTTCCAATAAAATGTAACTTTATATGAGAACTTACATGATGTTTATCGAATATATTCCAGCGTTTGCTTTTTCAAAAGCAAACTTCTTGATGTTCATAGGAAGAACATCAGCTGTATTGCAATGAGAAAGTGAAAATGATCAGCTGACGAATACAAATAAACAGAGATGTTTTCCCTGGCTTCACTACTTGCTTCCTGAGGATCTCAGTTTCCCACTTAAAGATCAATAAATACCAAGCACAAAGCTCAGTGAAATCCTTTCTGTTCCTTCTTAATGAGCTGTGAGTTAGAACTTAAATTAAAACCAGGGATGAACAAAGATTTTTAAATGAGAAAATTTCTGAATCAGAAATTCTACAAATTACTCTTTTTACTCTTCATTTTCCTTATTTTTGGCAGAAAGATCCACCGGTGGCTACAGATTCACAAATATTATCTGGCTAAATGGACTGCGTTGAAGAATATTCATCTTCATAAAATGAATAAAGGACAGCATTTCAGAGCCAAGAATGACAGATATCAGTACTGGATTCATCCTTCAGAAGCAAATAGGCCCAGATATCCAAAATAATGCACTTCCCTGAAATAATCTATCTATTTTATGATTGTCAACAGCCAAACACTCATTTCAGATAAGAATTTCTGCAAATTTAATTACTATCAATCAAAACGGGCTTTTAGCACAAGCTTTTACTCAGAAAGTAGGAAACGAGAGATCAAGCTCTTAAATGGAAGAGAGCATTTCAATGTACTTTGCCTCTTCTGCAAGTCATATGTAAAAGTATTCCAAAGAAAATACACTAGCAGTAATAAAACTGTCCATCAGCTGGATTTCATACATAAAAGCATCTGAATAAGAACAAAGCATGGAGGATTTCTGACAGTAGGAGTCATGTTTACTCCCCTCCATGTAATTTACTCCAAAAGCCTTTATCTCTTGCAAACAGCTCAATAATTTCTAACTTTTCTCCAAATTAGACACCCATGCTTTCATCTGAGCTTCAGACTTCAGAGAAGTCACAGGGAAATTTAAATTCCATGAGGCAAATTTAGGCCACAGCTTTGGACTGACACATCTATCCTTGTTCACTGCAGCCTGAAATGACAAATAGGTATAAATTGTGTCAGGGGAACAAACTCAGAATCGTAGTACCACGGAGTCATAGGGTCACAGAACCATAAAATATATTGGGTTGGAAGGGATTGCTAAAAGTCATCCAGTCCAGCCTCCCTGCAATGAGCAGGGTCATCTTCACCTAGGTCAGCTTGCTCAGAGCCCTGTCCAAACTGACCACCAGAGTGTCAGAATAGTATCACCCAAAGGAAAGTTTCTGGTCTTTCTGTTTTTTCTTTCTTGAGTCTCGTCCTACAAGATGGAGATAACCAAACCTGGCATTCCAGAAATCAAGTAATACCCCATTGAAATGGGAGAATTTGGAAGGCAGCAGCAGCTGCTTGTATCCTGCCAAAATCTTCCCATACAATCTCATCACCATGCATTTTTTCACTTGCCTTGGGCCAAATCTAAGACAGGTTGACCCAGTGTCCCTCTGATTGCTTTCTAATTTTCACTCTGACCAGGTTTGATGGGAATTGCAGGGGCACTAATGGATGGGCTTCAATATACAAAAAAAAAATATTGGTAAAAACTGTTGCCCTTAACAGAGAGGCAGCGTGCTTGAATGCCATGTCCCCTTCTTTTCTCCTTTAGTGGTGATTCTTTAAGATCTCTTCACTCAGAGGTAAGCACCTTAAAGCCTTCTTTTAAGTAGCTGAGATGTGGCTTCAAGTGTACAAGCAGTGAACATGCCTCAATATTTTTCTCCTAACATATCTTGAATTTTGAAAGTGGTTCTAAAAACTGGCTGATGCTCTTAGAACTTCCTACATGTGGCAGTACCCAGTCAAAAATCAATGAACTACCCCCAGTAGCTGAGGAATAACTACTTCAAGAATTGGCACAAAATAAAAATATGAAATAAAACTTTCCTCTTCCTGCTGCAGTAAGGAAAAAGCTGCCTCAGAATGTCACATAATGAGCATATCCCCCAAACACAGTTATTCCAGGACTCAAACCGTATTTTGTATTAAGGAAGACCATATCACAAGGTTACTTGTCTCATCTGACCTTTGTTGAATCCACCCCTAATCTGCTGACCCACATTGTAGTAATATTGCAATTTCCCAGAAGAACTAAATCTCTGTGTGCAGCTAGGGATAATCATCCTAGGGAAACAAAACACTCAACATACTTCATTTTACACAGTCCAGAAAAATTTAAGGTGCTTCCCACTGATATCAAATCTACTTGCATCCCTCCCTTTTCTTTCTTCCTCTTAAGTCATAGCCCCTGTTCTACCAACTCTGCTTCTACCTAAGTTTTAATCTCCAATTATTTCATTAAGTGTCAGTTACCAAAGCTTTTCTTTCGCTTAGTAGACAGTGATTACTATTGTTTAAGATGCACACACACATATTTTAACAGTATAGCTTAATATGATAATAGAGGGCTATTGATCAGAAAGGGAGGTGGACTGGAAGAAGTTCAAACAGTCTTGACTCCGCCTTGTGGAGGGTTATTATGGACTCTGTCTGCTCCTTCATAAATAACATGCTTTAACATAAATAAAAGCCCTTTAGCCCTCAGCTGAAGTGAGAGAGTCTGAATGGGTCTTGAATCAGCTTTATGTCATAATTTCTCACAGTCATCCCACTGTTCTGCTGTTTTCATTTAGAATGAATATAAACTATCCAGATTTAGTGTGAGTTTCTGCTTTCAGGAGCAGTGCACTTAGGGATTCACTGAGTATGTGAAACAAATTCTCAGTACCAGTTTTTAAACAGGGATTGAGACTAAGTAATGGAAATAGCAGAGCCCATGGGATTGATTAAAAGCGTGTTGAGTTCTCTAATATTCAAAGCGCGGTAATTAGAGCCCTCTACGACACAGGACTGTAAAATCCAGTTGATCAGATGCTCACGTACATGGGCTTTCCTTACAGCAGTCAGCTAACACCAGAAATGTTCCAAACATGTAATGGAAAAACCATTACTATTTCGGAACCCAAGACGCCGCACACTGGATTCACATTCCCGGTACAGTAAATTGCTGTTTATCTGGAACACGTCATCCTGTTCTGACAGTCTGTCCAAGGGTCCATATTTTCTGTCTGAGCAGGCTGTGCTGATTACACCCCTCCGTGTGTCATTTGCGTCTCCCTGAAAACCGCTGCCCGAAGGAAAGCGCGGAGGCTGCGGGGAAGGGAAGACACAATTAGCCTTGTCCTCCAGTCATGACGGGAAAGTTGATACAGGAGTAATAACCACAAGCCAGGTCTCTCCTACATTTATTGTCTTGCCCATTGTAGCCAGTAACATTCTTTAACAATAGTCATTTATAAAGGCCTGGCTTCTGTGGAAAGATTTACTAACAGCCCTAAGTGGAAACTCCACTATAAAACCAACATGCTCATGGAAATAGTACTACTACAAAGGCATAAAAATAATGCATAGAAGTGACCCACCAATGCCTTTACTGTAAAACTCAAGGACTAAAAATAAAATAACCTCAATATATAAAATGAGGACAATCTTTTTTCTTTCCTTTTTGAAACACAGAAGTAGCTCTAATGGACCATAGACTAAAAAAAGCATATTGCGATTGGAGCTAACAATATTTTCACATTCTGCCCTTCAAAGACTCAACTCAATTTCATTTTTACAAGACAGAATCTGGCAGTGTAATAAAAGTTTTCTTTTTAAAATAATATATATATATAGAGAGAAAGAGGACAAAACCTAAAGGTAATAAAGATCATCAGGACTGAATAATACTGACTGATTTTCTGTCATTCTCACTATTCCAGTTGCTGAGCATTCACAGAGTAAAAGAAAATATACCAGTGTCTCCAGAGATGCTGTGTCAACAAAAACTCCTGCTGGCATGATACAATTTCTGTTTAACTAATCAGGGGGAAATTTATCATACAGGACTTGGTGGGGTTGTTTATGGAGTCATTAGCACAATGGTACTCAGCTCTAGGATGACAGTTGTGCTCTTCAGAAGATGAAATGCTGCAGCTGGCTGGGAAATGAATGAAGGCCAGAACCGGAATTATAAAACAGAGGACTTAATTTGAAAAAAATTTGTTCCTAGGATTTTGTGTATGTGTTGTTGTTTTACTTATTTACTTGTTCTTTCCAAATCATGAGAAGGTTCTGGAGCCTATACAGGGGTAGTGTGCTGAAGTATTCACTCATAACCTAATAGTGATTTCTTCAGTGTCCTGCTATAAGAATATCACACTTTGCTAACAGGCTCATAAAAGACCTTTTCCAAACATCAAAGTAATGGAATGAATTCCTAGGATAATATTCAGTTGCTCAAATTCTGCCTAATGCTCTGTCTCTGATTCCCAATTATAAAAGTAAGATAACCATTTGAATTCTAAAAATATTCCAGTGATGCCTGCCAAAAGTCTTACTGCTACCTTGTCCATGTAAAACACAACTTCAAGGAGAATTTTGGTAAAATGGAGTCTAGTTCTTCACAGATTTCTTATTACACATTTAACTGACATAAGCATTGCAAGGATTAAGTCAATAATATTTATAGAATTCTATGGAAGATACAGTTTCAAAAGTGCTTTAATAAAAGTGTCCAGCAGATAAAGCAGCTGATGAAATTCAGGTTAGAGAAATGTAAAGCAAAGTACATATGAAAAGTATTCCTTGGAACAAATAATTCCTTTAAACAAATCTACAAAACTCTACTTCAACATATGATGTTAAAAAGAAAACAGAGCAAAATGAAAAACAAATAGAAGACCAGGAATAATTAAGAAAATAATAGAAAACTTTAATCAACATTATGCCACTGTAAAAATATATGATTCATCTTCACTGTAAATACCGTGGTTATTGTCTCCTCCTCATGAAAAAGTTACAGTGAAGTTAGAAGCAGCTCAGCAAGTCTCTGAGCCACAAATTTCTGAGTGAGTGTCCTGAAGCACTATGAATTATGTATATCCTGGTATGCCTGCCTGTTCTCTGACTTTTTTTTGAACATCCCACTATCCATCACTCTTGGAGACAGTACAATGAGCTGGCTGGACCCATGGGCAGGCCTGACACATCATTCCTTATGTTCTCGACAGATTTAAAGAAAAACCAAACTGGAGGGGTAGTTTGCTTTAGTCAGTGTGCTTGGCCGAGAGTGAAAAGGGACGTGTCCTTCTGCATTCAGAAGAAGGAAGGTATTTTCACTACTGTTGATACCCTTTTATGCCAGAAAACCAGGAGGTTTAGAACAACATGGAGAAGGCTGAGTGCTATTATATTTTAAAGCATCCCCTTTTTCGCACCAGCAATACACAATCCCTGTCAGGATTCAGCTACAGCCAAGTGTTCTTCACCCAGACTCTGAGAAAGTTAAAGCATCTTATTCTACTGGCTGTGCAGAATGTTAGCAATGCATTCTGTGGGCAGGAGGAAAAAGGGGACAGAATGGATAACGAAACAGGGCACAACTTTTTCTTTAGAATTATGATTATTATGTTCCATAACAATGAGAAGGAACCTGAGTACTTGAGTGTGATTTCCTGTTAAAAGGATACATTGTAGGAAGCTTGTTAATGCAGCCCACATGAGGCAGCACTGCTTGAAAAAGGAAATCCAGGGCTTCAGTAACAAAGCTGAGACCTAGCATATCCCTGTCTCTCCTCTCTTGTCCTACCTGGAACCTGTAGAGGTTGGGATCAGAGAGACATTTCTGATTCTTCCTTTAACTGTTCCTCTTTTGCCAAATCCCCAGTGGAAGACCACAGTGAAACAGTACAGAGAAAAAAAACCCCAAAACTGTAAGTCCAGAAGAAAAAGAAGTGTGGTCATCCCACTGAATATATTTTGGTGGCAGATGAACAGCCTCAGGGAGCACAACTTGTTGCACAGCAATTTCTCAGTATGTGTCAGTGCCCAAGTTCAAAGACGAACACCAGAAAGGGAAGATTCTCATTTGCCTGCCCATGGAATCCATACCCACATGTGGTCTAAAAGGACCTAAGAATATGCAAAAAAAAAGTGCTGTCTTGCCATTAGGATAATTACACAGTCCATATAATCTCTCTCCAGCTAATGATGTTAGAAATCCTATGTTTGCTTGCAGAACGAGAAGCAGGAAGATGCCTTTTCTTTCATTCATTTGTGTTGCCATCCGTTGATTCCCCTCACTGCAGCTACTGCCAAAGATGAAGGGAGCTAGCATGGCTAGCTCATGTGCAGTCCTTTCTCTATGTGTGACATGAAATCAGCTCTGCATCTTCTCTCCACAGCATGATCTCTCTTGATATCACACAACATGTCTCCTTTCACTGAGAAGTAGAGGTGCATCAGCAGGACAACTCCACTAAAACGTACAGCCCTACATTGTCCTTACAAGCTGCATTTGCTGGAATGACTGACACACACCATTTATCAGTCATCTTCAAGGTTTACCCATAAAATAAAATTTAGAAAAATTCAACTAGTGGTTCATTGAATTCAAAATCTTCTTCCAAACCTTTTATGAGTGCTTGAAAAAGTCTAAGGGCAATTATACATTGAAATGCTTATAGGAGAATATTTGTTTTCAAATTCAGAAAATTAATCTGCCTTATGCTTGGAAGCACAAAGACTTACTATTTAGAAATGTTCAAATGCAGCCCATTTAACTATGACTTTATTAATATTATGGAAGCACTGATAGCAACCCTATAACTAACGTTCAATTAGGCATGAAAACAAATACTGATTGAAACCAAATAACTACACCTCAGTTCCTCTCACAGATGTGTCACGCTTCCCAGGCAAAACATCTGGAAAACTGCCCTAGCAGGGCTATTGAGGCTTTCCTTAATGTCAAGGGTTTCTTGGCAATATGCAAAACCTTTACTCCTAATTTCTGCTAGTTATTGGTGAGAGATGCAGATGTTAGGTTAGTGTTTGCCTGTGCTTTTTGGGCATGAATCTTATTGCACTGCTCCAGATATCATTACACCAGCGCAGCTATCAATTACTTAGTGTGGGGTTTAGAGTGGGTTTACAAATAATTTCAGCAGAGTGTTTGGACTGGAGCTGAAGGGCTGCCGTAAATCCATAAATTTTTTCCATGTCCAAGACTTTCCCAATTGTGAATAGATTTTCTAGGTGTTTGATCTTTTACGGAAATTAAAATTAAACCAAATCTCACAGTCTGGGTAAATATTGTAAAGGAAAATATTGTAAAAAAAACCCCAAAACACCTAAGAGGAGGGTTATTCCCATTGTTCTTCATTGCTGTTTGAATTGAAGAAACCAATGAAGAAAATGTGAGTTTTTAAATGCCAGCCCATCAAAAATATATCACAGAGCTCTTAGAGCAGTTTTAGTACTTTACAAGAGTGAGGGAAGAAAAAACAAGCCAGAAAGAAGAGTGTTAAGTTCTGAAGACGTGTATTTTCCTTGATGGGGGGAAAAATTGCCTGTCCTGGATCACAGAAGATCACTGGACAAGAAGTTGCCTCCGAAGCATCCCAGACCTAGAAGTGCACAGAAGGCAGATGCATGGCCGTGGTCCTCACTGAGGGCAGCTCCAGGTGGAGTGTAATGTGCAGGAGGGAGCAGTGGTGACCCTCAGGATTTCAAACAGAGACACTTCTCCCTCAGATGGAGAAATAAGAATTAAATTTCTTGTGCATCCTCCTGCAGTCAAGGGGTCTCAATTCTCTCATTCGTGAGCCGTGCAACTGCTTTTCTCTCCTTCCCTTTTTCCATGGCAAATGAAGCCACCGCAAGCGAACCTTTTTGCACGATTTCTTTTCATCAGTCATAACATCCATCCATCAGGTACAGAAACATCTGGGTAAGCTAGTTAATGTGTAGCTGACTTCAGTTAATGTTTATAATTAAGCCCTGAGATTCCACAAGCAGTGCATTTCTGAGGGATTATCACACACCTCAGGTGCAGCATGAGGCACCAGCCAAAAGCCAAGTGACTTCAGCTACTCAAAGAGTGCAATAATCCCTCAGAAATCTATTAACCATGAGTGCCTTATAGCTATTATGGTATGGAAACTCCAAGGTAAAAAGGTCATACCTGCGCTTTTAATGAGAAATATTGACACATGCATGACATCACTGCCAGCCAATCAGAGATCTCCATTGTTACCCTGTGTTCACAAATGATTTTATAACAGCCCAAAGTTATAAAGAAGTTTACAGTGCTATGAAAATGAAATAGATCACTTATATGTTGAAAACTCATTAAAAAGCATATTTTATATGCAAAACATGTCTAGGTCTACTCTTTCTTCAGGTCCGTCTTCAGGTTCATAGTATGAATGGTTCAAGTGATGGAATTGCTCATATTGGTAATATTAAGGACTTTAATTATTAAAAACTATACGTTTTCAATAATATTTGCAGGATTTAATGACTACCTAAGCCTTGTCTTTCAGGATCCCACTCTAGTTCTTTCCCAGCACTGGTCCCAGCATCCTAACTCTATACCCTTGTCAATTGGTTGCTGAAAGGAATACTGGTCACCAAATCTGGACAAAGCCAGCATATTCCAAATGCCAAAACATATTTTAGTCCTGATGGACAAACAGGAGAGAGAAAAATCACCCCTACTTTAGGAACCTGATTTGGGGAGATGTCTCATTAACTTGGGACAAGAGCATGTCAGAGATGATTCTATCACACTGTGAAGGCGCCCAACAGCCCAGCATGGAGGGAACTCATCTAAGCAAATACAGCATCCAGAAACCTTGCCTCTTGTTGCTTGAATTGTTAGCCAGAGATGCAGTCACAGAGGACCAACAAAAGAAAAGAACTTGTTATTTGCCAAAGGGTAGCAAAACGGAAATTTTGGGTATGATGATTTATTCAGAGGGTAGAAAAACTAGGTGCAGATTTTCTTCAAATTCAGAAAACTTTCCTGCTTGGTCAGAAATGGCAATTTCTAAGACATTTATGTTACTGCACTGGTTGGTGACTCCTACTGTGATGATGTGCTCTAGTGGGCATGATGAAGGATCACTCCAACGTGATCTTTTTTTAATGGCACGAATATGACTGAACAACATTAAGCATTCAGTATATAATGGTTAGAGAAAATAAGTGGGCCTTTCTTTATGACTTACAGAGTCAACAAATAGGCTCTGTCAGGCCAGCGAGAAAAAGTGAGTGACAGATCTAAGAAGCTTCTCGGAAGAACGCATTGATATTTGAATCTGCAGTTTCCGTGCTCTAGCTGATGTCAGCTGTTGGGTGGAAGCCTAGATATCAGGTAGCCAAGACAAGCATCTAGCTGCCACTTGAAAGCTATCTCTTTCAGGGAGGAACTGAAGTAGTATTCTTTCTGTGGCTGTGCCTGCCAGGCATCAGACAGATGCCCGCTGTGCAAGCTAAACCTCCCCTATTCTACCATGCAGAGTGCATTGCATGAGCCCCAGCTATACATTACAAAGGAGCACAGCAAAGGAGAGACTCACAGGTTCCATCCCTGATGCCTGATCCAAGGCCCTTAATGCAAATACAGCATAAGTCAAAAGATGATCACAAAAGCCACTTTGTTTTTGCGAGCGGTTGTGACATTATGAAAGTACTGGTTGTAGAAAATAACCCTGGATCAAATCGATCACAAGTTGAGTCAGTTTAAATTACAAAGAAAGTGAAACAAACAGCCTCATAACCAAGATTTATTTCTTTCAGGAAGAGAAACTTCGGGACCTTAATATACCCAGTACATGAAGTCAGCTGGGTTTCAGAATTCCCAGATATCAGCACGGAGGAGGCTCAGCACACTGGAACTCAACACTTCTGGAGCTTGTGACTTCAGGAAATGGAAACTCGCAGAGAAGAGGTTGGTAGAGCACTGCCAGATGGCTAACAGAAACAAGGGGATAGAGAAGAATCATGCTGAGGTAGAGGAAAAACAACTCCAAAAGCTTAATGCATTCGGATCAGGAGAGATGACTAATCTCCTTCCCTGAGCACCACAAGAGCTGGCATGTGAAACACCAGCTCCAGAAGCAAGTGGTTTTGCTACCCCAGCACACCGCACAAAAAGTTTCCTTGGGATAGGATTGTAGCATGTGTAATTTCAACTTGTGCACCAAAAACATGCAAAAAGGGGTAATGAGTTAAAAGCTGATGAAGAAAGGTCAAAGGACTGTTCTCTGATGAAAAAGTTGTGCGAAATACAGAAAAAAATAATATTCTAGTAGGAGTCTCTGGAACATTTCATAAAGTCTCAAATGAGAAATATTTAAAATATTAATCGAGTGAACTAAAATAAAATCTCTCAGGAAAAAAGTGAAAAATTGTCATTATCCATATAAGAAATTGGTAGAAGACAAAGATGGAACTTCAGATGAGTGCCGTAATTGCTATGATTGCCTTTTGCCATCTGCAGGAGTGGAGTTTCAGTGTTGCTCCTTTGAGAATTCAAAGTGAGACTAGACATGCTGTCTCTGGAACAACAGTTTTCCATGATAAGTGGAGCACAGACCATCTCCTTTATTCAACATTTGAAGGGAAGGTTGCTGCTGTGAGCCCCACTGCAGTCCTACATCACATTTGATAATAGGGACATGTGCAATTCAAACCAGAAATTATGGGTGAGTTTGTGTCCTAACAGCAGTATGGCTCTGCATGTGCCCAGTTGCCAGTGGTTTTTCAGAGCACTCCTCAGATGAAACAGATCCTTCAAAACTCCCCAAATGCTGCTATGACTTGAACTGATAGAAGTTGTGTCATGTTTGTCCTGGTGTGACACAGCAGCCCTCCTGCAGATGCACAAAAGGAACATTGCTAATGTAAATATCCTCAAATGAGCATTTACAACTTTTTGACCTCCAGTATTTTCTTTTTCTTTCCTCTTGCCTTCCAAAGACCTGCTTATCTAACATTTCAAAACTCACCCTGAGAGGGCTGACTTCAGTCCAGCAACCAGGATCTGATTCCACTTTCAGTAAAACTGAATGCCTTTTGTTTAAATATGTAGCAACAAATCACAGTAAGTTCAGGAAACAGTGGCACTGCGCACTTAAGATTTAAAAGGATGTTAACAGGCTGCTCTGTCCAAATATCTTGAAATAGGAATCTGTTTCATAATACTCTTCCAGATTCTAAATATATCACAGCAAATACAAATTACCACTGTGCCACTAATGTTGTTATTAAAGCCTTGGAATGTCTTTTATTATACTGACTCCAGCATTATTTCAGCATGTTGTCCTCAAAATAGTCATTCCATTACCCTAAGAGGTGATTAGAAAGCCTGAGTTCTCTGGGATGTTGTGACAATATGCTGATATTTCAGAATTATACCCCTTGGATACTCATCAGTTGCTCACAACCCAGGCCAACCAATAAGATAAAAATTAGTGTTTGCCAGATGAAAAAAAAAAAAAGGCAGAATCACCAGAAAGGAAAATGTTATAAAGTTACCAGCTCTTCTGGGCATACCAAACACGGGTGATTATGAAAGCCAGTGGATATTTTGGGTCAACACAGAGTGTTTGTGGGTCCAGCTGAGGATGAGGTAGATATAAAATGCACAGGGTGAAATGCTGGTCACACTACAAAAATTCCCAGTGATTTCAGCGTGACCAAGATTTCACTCTTCAGAGCCATTAAGTGCTCCAGCAGTTATCTGCACCTGTGAATCTATAGGTTCAATGGCCAGGATGAGGCTGGTCACCAAGAGACCCTTAAATATCTGATTTTTTTTTTTTTTAAGGAGGAACTCTATAAAAATAAAGTATCTGACAGTGTCCATAAAAATGGAATTACGGTTAAGTGTAAAATGCAAGCTGAGGTGATAGCCAGAAAAAAATGACTTATAAAACTTTGCTTGATATGGAAAACAAGTGTCAGCTCCTTGCTGCTGTATTGTTAATACACGAAAACAAAAGAAATCCTGTAAGGTCTATGGGAGCCTATTGCAGATGAGTAATATTGAAGGCACCCTCATAAAAAGGATAATGCTGTTGGTAATCCTTCACTGATCTCAGGGGTTTTCTCCCTTTCTTTTTACTTTCTTTGATTTTTTTACTTTCTTTCTTTTATCAACATCTGTTTTAGGTCACCCTTGAATCCCACCTTCTCCCCAGGAAAGCAACACAATAGTGTGCTCAGCAGAGCCCCCCAGTACACTCTCACACACACATTCTCCAAATGACAAATAATCTCTATATATCTTCTGGGAACAATAAAAATCCTTGGATGTGCTCCCAGAGCCCTCAGGAAGTTCAAAAATCTTTAGAGGGGGGCCCTGGATTGAGGTTTTATCTCTAGAATTTTACATAACAAACTTGGTAAGTGTTGTATAACAGTTAATACATATTCAATGGCCAAGGGAGAAAAAAAAAACCAACCAACATTAAAAATAACACTGGGGAAGGTCAAGTGCATGAAAGGCCTAGTGTGCTCTGATCACTTCACTGTGAGAGCTGGGTTTCCTCTCTTTTATCACATTTGTGCTGTGCTCGCTGGTGTTTTGGAAGTGGAGCTGCCCCATTGGTGGAGTGCTGTGCAGGGGCAAGCTGCTGAAGCTCAGGCAGGACTGGCAGCTCTGAGGGATTTTCATGTGTTCTCCTCCACACCAAAATTTCTCTTCCTTCCTGTGTTTCCTATATCATGTAAAGCTCCCTGGCACCATCTCCACAGTTTTGCCAGACACTTTTGAACCTGGTTAGGTTTTTCTTTTAATAACTGTAGTCTGAGACTGGTCAGCTGAGCCACAGGACATCAGTATATGACTGAGTTACTAATACTTTAATAGAAAAAGAGGATTTTCTAAAGATGGTTCTAATGAGAATGTTCTAATATATATAAAAAAATCTGTGCATGCAGATTCTCAAAAGAGTGTCTCTGCATTAAGAAACCAAACTACCCTCTTGAATTACCATGCAAACAGAAAGGAGTATTGTTAAGGAAATCTCAAATCTGAAAAGTAAGTTAAGGCAACCCTGGATCGTTCACCCATTGAAAAAGAAATCAATTTGTTCACTGTTGTTCCTTAGCTTGATGGGTCTACCGATTGCAGAGATCATCTCAGGAGGAAAGGACAAAAGATGAGCATTGGCCATCTGTGTGCCAGAGAAATAATGAAAAAGTGAAATTTAGTTGACTCATTGAATGAATATTCATATGAATTCAGGCTTTTGTTATACATTTTTCCTATATGATACATGATGCAGTGCAAGAGTAGCAATGGGCCAAGACTGAAACTCTGACAATAATATGCTTTAGCTTCTCCAGTGAGTCCAGCCAAGCTCAAATCACCTCCAGCAATAATTATTTCCAAAGTGTAACAGGCAGCACTTCAATTTCTAGTAAGTTCTTCTTCCTAGTAGTCATGGTCACGTGTAATTGGTCTTACGGTAAGTGAAGTGAATCACAGCACTGATTTGTCCCCTCTAGAGCATGGCAGGTTTTTATTGCATTCAATCATACCAATTTTAATAACAATTGCTTTTAATGTTAAAATGGGAAACAAGCTTGGGTGCCAGTGCTGGCTAAATGCTGTCCTATTGTCCTCAGAAGAGGCTAATTTACCCTGCCAGCAAGCAGAAGAGTATTAAAGGGAGAAAATGCTGAGGAATTCCATAAGTGTGGAATTCATCCCCATATAGAGTGGGGGAGGCCCAGGAGCTATTTTAGTGGGACTCTAAGCCATAGCAATTTAAGTGGGATTTAAGTTGTGCATAGACCCGTGCTGGCTTCCTGCACGGAAGAGGCTTTCAACCAAGGACTTTATGAGGAAGATGCAAAGGGATTACAAGCATTCTAGGCCCACTTCCATCCCTGAGGCTCAGGATATGAATGCACACGAAACCTACAACCAAGTAAACGAGGGTGCAAGCCCCCTGCTTGTCAGCTTTATGTTTTCTCTAAGAGAAAGAAAGTTTCTATAACACCAGTATATTTTAAACCAGCTGTTGCATACTCTGAGCACTTCATACCTCATCCCTTACTACCAAATGAAAACACACCCTGTCCCCCACCAAAATCAGGCTTTTGAGGTGCAGGGGCAGTCTTAAAATCACATTAAATGACTCTGTGGCTTCCAAGCTGCAGGAAGTTTTTGTGGAGCTTAGGCAGGGTCAGCGTATGATTGTCTGTACTCACTTATGCAGACGCACCTTAAGACAGGTGAGCACAACCTCTGCAAAAGACAGGAAACCTCTGCCTGGTGGCAAATGCTCAGAAATGAAGTGTCACAGAGGCCACCCTTCCCTGCATGCACTGACTGCCTGATTTGGAAGCTTCTCTGCCAAACACACAATCAGACCCCTGAAGTCCCCCCTGCAACACTTGCCTTCCCTCCATCACCACCTCTGCTCTGTTGACAAAACCAGTTAAGATACCTCTTGACAAACCACTTCAAAGCCTTTTTCCAGATGAAAATTTACCTCTTCTTGCTGGGTTAATATTGACACAGATAATTTTCCCAAGATGATGGGTTGAAATGGAAAAAATGTCAAGGAAAGAGCCCCTGCAGTCAATGAGGAAGGTGGAACAGGTAGTCTTACTTTCTAACAATACATAAAGCTTCACAAAATTATGAAAGGAAACTCTTTCATTGGGATTTAGCTGTGTCTCTTCCCTTAGGATTTAAAAAATGAACCGTAAAACTTGAGGGCAGGGTGTATCAGACTGTCACTGCACATGGCTACTGGAGGGAGTGAAGGTGGTGCCTTCTGCTTCCCAAATAGCCCGGTGCACTGTGTCCCTACCTGGGATGGGTGATCAGGTTCATCCTCTGCCTAATGTGCGGGTGAGACTGGACTCCATGAGCAAGACACTGGAAAAAGGCAGAAAACCTGTGTGGCTGCCATTTTCACATTCTAGGGTTGGCTTACGTGAAACTACGGGTACTTGGAACATATTAAACATTTGGGACATTTACTGAGAAAAAGAAATCAATTGAAATGGGCAGATCTACATTTTGAGTGACACGCTGGAAGCTTATGTGCCTAAATCCACTTTGAGAATTTACTTCTCAGGATACATGTTAAAGGATTACAGCTGTTAGTAGGCACAGTAATGATTAGAAGTAGAAATTTGCCAAAGACTCAGAACAAAATACTTTTGCTTGGAAAGCACATATCCAAGAATGTCACTAGTTCTAAAGTGAATATGTATTGATCTTTGGCCTACCTAATCCTGGAAATCTTTACATTTATTACTTACTTAACATAAATATTCTTTTCTAGTAATTCTAATTGATAAATGCTAGAGCCATTTCTGGATGAGCTCTATTTTAAATTTCTTGAAAAGCACACACTCACTGACTTCTTGGGTATTTTTGCAAACTAAAAACCAGGCTCGGCAGTCTCATTTCTTAAACTTATTTAGCCTGGTTACTGAAGCAGAAACTTATCATGCATGAATGTGAAGCAGAGTCATTTGACTTTGACTGGTGCATACCTTTGAATACAGAGATAAACTGTACTGAGTCATGTATGGTATGTTTTTCTAAGCATTATAGCCGTGCTCAAAAGATCAAGTTTCTGCCTCAGTTTCAAAGCTTCATTTTTCTGAATAGGAGGTAGACTATATTTTTAATTTTTTAACAAATTAAAATCAGTTCACATGTGCTGGCCTCAGCATAAGGGATAAATATTGTGCAACTACTTTTTATTGCTATGTCTTTTTTTTTAAGGATGTGAACACGTTTATGAAAAAGACTAGCTTGGATCCCAGCACCAGTTAGCAAGTTAAGACTGGTGCTCTCTTGCTTGAGGTGCTAGACTAGGATTAACAAAATCTGTGCTAAGATATTCACTTCTCTATGAGCGTCTTGTATCATCACTCAAACTTGTAGTGCCTCAGTTCCCCATTTAAAAAACAGTCATAATATTGCCATACTTTAATGGACTCCAAGAGGATCTCTTAAACGGCTGCTTCTTTGAAATGTTCAAGATTTTAAATGCTGTAAATTAAACAGCTGTGCCTAAAAGCTACTTTGTACTTCACTGTATGAGAGGAAGGCAGAGTTCAGCCAAGTCAGCTGCGGATGGGATTTTTGTGTGGAAAGAAACTTGAGCTGTGGTGGCCACAATGCTCTGGTAAGAGAGCAAGTGATGAGAAAACTCTGGACCTCTACTTTTCTACAGTCTTTAGATTTGGGGAGTGTGGTGTTTGGTTTTGGTTGTTGTGGGTTTTTTTTTCTTATTTAAGAGTTTTCTTTTGCATAGGCGCTTTTTGCTCTGGAACCAGTATATCACCAATAACTAAATAGTAAATCTTGACTCATGGTTATAAGGGCCTTAGTTATCACAGAAAGCCTGATTCTGCATGGGGAAATACATAGCTAAACCTTAATGCCTGTGAAGAACCTTACCAGGGTTCTTCAGAGAGACTCCTCTACTGATATCAGCTGCTGATATCAGCTGAGTTTGAGCAGCGTCAGCTCACAGCACACAGGACAGTAGTGTGTTTAGGATGATTTCATTACAGACATCCTATATACCCAAAAGAACCCTTGGAAGAAACCTGGAAGGATTCCTATGAGCTCTTAGGATCCGTAACATTTACTCATACCTTTGAAACAAACTCTGTTTGCTTAAAGTTCCTCAAAACAAGAAAAAAATTGGAGCACCTTCACATTTCACCTGAAGAGTGTTTTGGCATTGCCCTCAGCTCTGTGAGCACTTCAGGGCTGGGAAAGCAGAGAAAAGTGAGATGAGGGTGACCTGCACTTGCACCAGGGTGCTGCAGGTATGTGCAGTCAGTGCTGCTGGGGTCATTCTCCAGGACTGAGCACTCTCCCCTGCCATCTCCTCTGCACTTTGCTAGCACAGTGTGAAGCACACTTTCGCAAGTAGAGTTTATTGCAGCCTTGCAAACATTTATTGGGCAGCTTCTAGATTGGTGTCAAGTTATGGTCATATCATGTTCCCAAAAAGGTTTTGGAGATTGTTAGTGTTTCGAGGAAGGCCCCACTGAGAATTCCCCTTTCACGGGAGTGAAAGGCAACACTGTTTGAGGAGATGGAGATAAAGACATAAAGCCCCTCTTCCAGGCTGACCCAGCAAAATATTCCATTAGCTCAAATGGCAGAGCAATTGCCTTCAAAAACGCAAAGATGAAGTTTTAGATCCCCCAGCTGATTTATTCTGAGCATACTGTATCTTAACTGATATGTAATTAAAATTCTTTAATTAGACAGCTCTTTGATGGGCTGTAGATGAGTGTTTCACTGGCTGTTTTAGTGAAAAGAATATTAAAATCCTTTGACATACAATGGTACTAAGTTTGGTGGCAGAAAGAACCACAGAAATATGATTTTGCTAAAAAAAAAGGGGCTTACTGGTGCGAAAATAGAAAATATTTGATTACAACATGTAAGTACTCTTACAGAGAGAGAGAGAAGTACAGAAAGCATTAAAAGTTCTGTTAGCCTAATAGATAAAAGTTTAGCAAGAACCTATGCTGGAAACTTAAAGCTAAGTAAATTCAAATTAGAAACCAGACTTTCTATTTTTAAAGCAAAGCTGATTAAATAATAGAACAAAGAAGAAGGGATAAGTTGCTTTCTCCCTCATTTGATGTCTCTGTACCAGCACTGAATGCTTTCTGAGAGGTATCCTGCAGTCAGATGCAAACTCCTGGCTTGGGAAAGAAAGAGAAATTACAGGATGTGTGATTTGCTAGACAGACAGGATGAGCTAATCACTACTTCTGCCCTAAACATATATGAACCCATATGACACCGTATATTCTTGTTTCTTTGAAATTCTAGGATAAAAAATGTACTTTTATTAGTTCATTTGTTGCTATAGCAGCATTCATTCAGTTAGAGAGGGCCTAGCATCCTAAGGGGTATACACCAGGTAGTTTTTTAAGAGTTTTCTTACTTTCTATCTGGCATATTACCACTGTGGGGTCACCAAATCATATCAGCTAGATCAAAAAAGAAAGAATCCCAGTGGCATTGTTGAACAGTCTTTTTTTTTCTTTTTTTTTGTGTGGAACAGTGTGGAAAGACACATTTTCCTTTCCCATCCCCTCTGGCGTTATCTTGGTCATGTTCCTTCTGATTCCCTTTAGATACATGGTTTTCAGTGTACAAATAACACATAGCAGGCCCAGTAACTCCATATTAAAGTTCAGAAAAGATCTTAGATTTGGAGATCTCAGCAGGGTTGAGTTAGTATGTCATACAACAAGGTACATAGAAAAATTGTAGTTTTAAGCCAATTATCACTTTAAAGGCCTGTGGTTTGTTTATGTGGTGTTGTTTTTTCTAGAGCTTCAGATTTCAATATCTGAATTGAAGCACAGCTAAGCCAACAAAATAAATTGAAGACTGTTTGAATGATTTTTATGGCAGTGATATAATTATTTAAAAGACGGTCATTTCAGATTTTCCTAACAGTGTTGGAAAAAACAGAAAAAGGTTAAGCTCAAATATACAAAACAAATTCAGTTGGTTTTTTTTTTCATTTCCATTTCAAAGCAACTAACCTACTTTCCAGTCTTTCCACAAACAGTGAAGATAAAGGTTGAAGTGGTTCAGAAGATACTTGGATGGAAGACACGATGGTCTCTGCATACTGAATCATGTCACTGATCTCACTTTATTTGATAAATGTGCCAGTTCTGAATTGTGAAGTTGAGAATAACAAATGATTATTGAAAAACATTTTATAAGTACTTTTTCATATCACTGTGCTCTGAATCAAAATGTACCTTTTTTTCAGGGTGGAGAACTAACAAATCTTCACTGCTCTGTCTACCAGTGCACATGCACTGGTAGAGGCACAATCCCTGCCTTTAGGGATGTAGCCACCGTGCCCCTGTATTAACCCTCCAATAACAACTGCAAGTCCGGTGGGCAGATCTGACCCTGAGTTGAGTTTTCAATCTTTTCTGGAAAGAAAGGTCTTGGTTTCCACTAATATCATAAGACTATTTAGGGCTATCAGACACTTACAGAAACCTCTTGATTATGATTTCTGACTTCAGTAGCCACGAGGCTGAAGTAAAGAAAAGTTTGAAAAAGTGATAGATAAAGTCACAGATACTGACAAGCACGATGTCACTGAAGTCATCTGGACTCTTCAGCTCAGGTCACTGGCCTGTTACTCTGACTAAACACCACGGTGCTACTTTTGGCCCCTGGCAAACAGAGATACAGACTCTATCTGCCATATAACTGTGAATAAAGAAACCAGGCAGGAAAAGCCTCTGCAGTGTTGAAGTGTGCAGGGCACAGCTGACCAGGTCTAGTCCTGGGAAGAGCTGATGTTAAAGGCAGATTCTGGGTCAGGCAGAGGTGGCATCTGGAGACTGAGCTGCGATGAGGATGGCAGAGTGTCTGCATGTTTATCCCTACATACTAATGGCAGTCGCTGTAGCACAGTGACTGTCATGAATTCAGCTCTTCTGAGGAGTAACCATGTGAACTCAAGAAGCTCCATGGGATTTTGAAACGATTTTCAGAAATACACTTGCTTACGAGTGGGCCAGAACAGGATTTTCCTCCTCCTGTGGAGTTGCCTTTATCTCACTTTTTGTTTCGGTTCTGAAACACAAAGACAGTGGCAATGAAGTGAGTGGGTACAGGATGACATATGTAAAAGAAACAGTTCTTATATAATATCCCCATTCTCTCTCCTCCACCCCTCTTCTGGAGCTGGCGGTGAAAGCCAGTGTACCATATGCAAATAAATAATGACAGGCAAAACTCACAGTGGGAAAACACACTGAGATTGACCAGCATCACCCAAGATTCACACATGACTGGTTATTAGACAGATTTCTGCTATTTTTTTGCCTTAACACCCATGCTCAAGCTCTGCTTTTGCAGAAGAGGCAGCTCATGGGAGCAAGGTTGCGTGCTGAGAGTTGTGTGGCAGTCCTTCCCCGTGGCACTTCTGGGCCAGCAGACAACCCAGCAGCTAAGGAGGCTGAAGAGGTGGTTTGTCCCCAGCATTCTGAAAAAGCCATGGCTGCATCACCTGAGTGGGGAGCTCCCAGGACACGAGAGTGCAGTTGGTGAGGGAATATGGTCTGCCAGGGGCTGTCAAGTGTGTTTTTCCAAAACAACGCAGATACAACCTTCAAGGCTTAAAGTGAGTGCTGTACAGGAAATTAAATACATGTGACAGAGACAAGTGGAGCTCAGAGACCTCATAAACAGAGATGGAGCCATCTGTATCTCCAGTTCAGAGAGCACCTGTTAACAGCTCACATGCCATATGCATCCTGCTGTTGGGAGAGTCCTCAGGAGACCTGATTCCCAATCCACCTCATTCATCATCAGGCTTCACTGTTTCCCTCTGGAGAAGCTCATAGCAAGGAGAGGGATAACAGATGCTGGCCCAGCTGGTCTGCCTCAAAGAGAGCATTGCTTGGAGGGCTCATCTCCAGTAGGAAGTCCCACATCACTGTTTCTTATATTGGAACCTTAAGGAAATGTCAGCCCTGTTCCCAGGATGTACAAACTCCACAGTCAGGGATCTTTAGGACCCCTTGTTAGTACAGCCCTGGATATACTCGCTCAAAAGTCTTGCAGACCACAGTTGTTACACTGGACCTCAGCAAATACAAAGTGGCTGCAGCTGCTGGGTCTTTGCCAGGACCTTTGAACTGGATTCTGAACTTTACTGCCCAAATCCCAGCCTACAGTGTTTTCATACCTACTTTGATCCCACTTAAAAATGCAGTGCAACAGAGTGAAACATCAGCAGCGTCATTCAGGCTGAGATCTGCATCCTTGTTTCTCAGTCCTTATCACGATAGACACATGCTTATATATTATCATTAGAAAAACTTCCAGCCTTGGAAGAACTTCCAAATTACAGAAATCAAAGAGGACAGTGAGCAGTATGAGGCATTTACTAAAGTATTAGGTGCCAGTAGGTGCCAGGAGAAAATCTGGAGTTTCTCATGTTAGAAAACAGGAATCTACTTCCAATTTTGTTCCATACTAGAAGGTAAGAAAGATATAAAGAGGGTTCAGGAAAGAGAAAAATCCAAAATGGTACTGGCCATACCACAGATGTATGAGGTGAAGTGTCAATGACTTTTACCAGCTTTATCAATTAGCTGCACCAGAACTCATATCATCTACCAGGCTGCATTTGAATGGAAACATTGCAGCCATTAACACAAATGATACAACCAGAAACACAGCTCCTGGTGCAATGCAGGTAGAACTGGAAGTGCTTGCTAGCAAATGACCTGATACATTTTCTTTCCTGTAAGGAATTCACCTGCAAAAGAGCCTGGTGAGCCTGGCTGCTTCCCTGTTCAAAATTGTGGCTACATTAGTGTATGTAGAGTAAGACCAGCCACCTCAGGCTTGTGCTCTAACTCTGATGCAGACTTGTCTCTGCAGAGTCAGAGCCAGGGCTGAATCCTGCCCAGAGATCAGGGGATTTCTTCCTAGGGTTCCATCTCACTCAGTCCTTACTAAACCGAAAGAACATGGAAAAACATGGAATCTGTCATTTGTCATGCTGCCTCCTCTGAAATCCAACTGGCCATTGGCTTCAGCAGTGCAGGACCAGGACAGTTATCTACTCCCACACCACCAGAGCAGAGCTCTGCTGTTAACAGATGGAGCAATCCCCTCTGGGAAGTTTTCATGACCGCTGTTGAATGGGGAACATGAAAAGGACATGGTGGTCTCTCTCTCACACACAACTTACATGCTTTCCTGAAGCTTTGTCAGTGCTGTCAAACACTTAATTACTGTCCTCTCTTAATAATGAATAGGGTGTAAACATGTGCTACATATCCAAATAACACGTATGAACTATTTGGCCCCTTGAAACTAATTTATTCCACTGTACTTTGAACTGATGCAGAATACTGTATAACAAGTAATTCTAGGATAAAAGGTCAGGCTGGAGTTTTTCTAAGACCAGGAATGAAAATAAATACTACAAACATTACACAACAAAAAAGCCTAAATATTATTCCATGAGGAACTGTTATATTTTGAAAAAGCAGTGTGAGTAACAAAGAATTCCTTGTGGACTTCCAGAAAAGATACTTGATTAGAATGCCTACATGATTTTCAAATGCTCATCAAGAGCAACAGCTGGTAGTGACCAAACTTCTCACACATCTGGTCTAATCCTTTCACAACATTTTGAAACCCCAAGGAAAAAAACTCATCAAGAAGCAAGATATGTGTAAAGCAGAGATTTTTCTTCAATGAGCCTGTGACAGGCAGAGTGATGAATTTATTTCCAAAGTACCTGGTTTTAATAAATATGATCAGCAGCAAGATGTTACTCACAAAACAGGCAAATCTTCTGAGAAGCTGGATTTATTTCTTTGCGCATCAGGAAGGGCTGTTTCTGCATGTCTCAGCAGCAGAAAAAATGCACTGGCAATGTTATCTGTGAGATCTGAGAGGGAACAAACAATTGCTTTTCTATCACTGACTCCCAGATCTTCAAGTGCAACTATAACCATCATAAATTGGACCTCAAAACACTCTTTCTCCCCTCACTGTTAATCAAGGTGTTACTTACTGTGACGAACCAGCATATTGGGGACTTCTGATAATGTATGGCCATGAAATGTTAGATGCAATGAATGTAAATACACTGATTATTTTATAGAAATACCTTTCAACTGGAATAAACCAAAAGGTATGATTAGACAATTTACATTTTGTCTCTGAACTCAACAAGTGAAAATTTAAGCACCCCAAAGGTTTGGGTGTTATCCAGAGTAAATGGGACATTTGTGAACTCTTTCCACGATGTTTGGGCACTTCTTATGTGAATCCAAATGAAAATTCAAGAGGTACTACATAGCTAAGGGTACCCACTCTCACACTGAAAGGAAAATCTGTTGAATAATAGCAATAATAATGATAGTTATAAAGTGCCATGATACTGGATGGGTACAACATTGAAGAAAGAATGATCATAGTTTATGGTCAAGCAGGTTGACTCTACCTCTCTCCCAAAAGTGTATTTCTAGCCCGGCGCACCATACTTGACATCCTCAGAATGGGAAGAACAAAAATATCTTCAAATATTCGCTCATAAATATTAACTCAATTTCTGTCCTTGATCTTATTTCTTTTACCACAGCATTTCTCATGTGTTGCAGCAGATATCATACATAATGATGAAGAGATATTTATTAGTGTGGAGCTCAAAGCCATTAATGCATAATACTAAGGTTTATTTCTGGTAATAGATGCTGAAATCTTCATACCTGAGGCTTTTGGTCACTATCAGGTGTCAGTAGAAACATAGATAAATGTATATAAAGATTTCTATGGTGTAGATGTAGAAATTAAGATGTAGAAATTAGTTTAAAAATATTTGTTCTTTGATCCTGTCTTAGTAAATGCACCTCACTGAAGATATCACTTTCCACTGGGAGAGGGAGCCAAATTTTAGGACTTGGTTGTGTGACAGAGTTATGGTTTGAGCTTTACTGGAGCATCAGTAAGAAAGCCAGCAGCCAGCAGCCAGCTATCTTATGGTTGCATATGAGGCACAGCAGCAACGAGAACACATGTCCAGGGGAGATATGATAATCATGTTTGCAGCTGGAATTTTTCACGGATACTGTACAGAAATTGGACTTTAAGCAATGCTCACTAAAAAGAAACAAAAATGCTTGCAAATGTAGTTTCGAATTCAAATTTCAGAAAACACTTACATGCTTCTGATTACGTTTCTTTTCTACTTTCCCTGTTATATTCATGGCACAACTGCAATGAACAATGGTTTAATTTTCAATTTTATCCTTAAACACACGTCATGTCTTTTTCATTTTAGGGTTCCTCAAAGTCCAAAGGTCCCCGATAATGAAGTCTCAAGCATTTGGATAAGATTTATAATAAATTGTAAATTAAGTTGTTCAGTTATTGGCTGAAAAAAATATCCAGAAAAAATGGGAGTGTTGCATACATAATAGATTATTTCTATTAAATACTATATATCACTTCTTCATATCAAGGACTAGAGTGAGCTACTGCCTGTATGGATGTTTGCCATGTGGGTTGCAGACATCTGTTGAGTGTCAGGGAATGTAATCAGAGGATTTGCCAGGAACTCCATCAAAATCATGCCTTTTACATTTTTCTTAGTTGAGAACACCATCCACAGTAGATTGACCTAATGGAGGGTAACACATTGAACTGGAAGCAAAATGTTTAAAGAGATGGAAGCCTCGTTGTCAGCCCCATGAATTCTTTGAAATGTTGTCCTTAAAAGTCAAAGTGGGCTGCAGATGGGATGCAAATATCACCCAGGGAAGCTCCTTGAACTGCCGTGCTGCTGGCCCTTGGAGCTGATGGAAGGTGGGGTCTGTTCACTCCTCACTGTTTCTGCAGGGTTTACTTTTGAGATATCTAGAAAGGCAATATTCTCATCTTGGATAACCATCATTCCTTGGGAACAGGAGAGCAGCTGGATGTTTCTGCTTGCCTCCCAGACTGCAAATCAAGGAAAAAATACATCTGCAGCCACCCAATTTTCTCCTGCATAGCAGCTCATTCCAGCCAAGTATTTAACTCCACAAAAGCCTATGGAAACGAAGCCTTTGCACACACGGGAGGGAAGAGTTTACTTTGGTGTTTCCTCATGGCACATGGTGTTGCTTTTACTATCCCAATAATAAAACCCTCCCTAGTTGTCCATTCATCAATCTCCTTTCTTTCTACAGTGGTAAATAAAAAAGTAAAAGATAGCCACAAATCTCAGAGTCTTAAGGTTTTTATGCCTCACAAATTGCACGATCATCTTTTTCATATAGCATAGGTCCATGATATGAATGCTACAGAAACAACTAAATAGAAGAGTTCTGGCATCATTCATAAACTATTCTATGTCAGACCACAGAAATCTGCTCCTGTCAGCTGAAGCTTTACAATAAATTAGCCCAGGATAATGGTACCACCCACTAGGATGGTTACGGTTTAGAGTCTGCTCATCCTCTCTGACAGACTCGTTCATTCAGTGATTTATAGCATGGCACACAACACTTCTGTCCAAGAGCGAGCACTCTTTGTGTGGCCATTTACAGCTACAGAGAGGGGGGAAAATAAAGCTTTGGGGATTTAGAATTTTTCACAGCGATTGAAAACCCCACTGAAAAACCAGCATGATTTAAAACATTCACACTGGGGTTGAGATCCTACCCCTCCTCTGTCAACAGGGTGGTCAAAAATTATTTCAATACATTCAGTAAAATTACAGGTAGGTAAAACTACAATGGGAGAAAAAAACACTGGCATTCCTTCTCAACAAGAATGTATTCCAAACTGAGGGTATTCCTCATGAGGGAAAGTATCTAAAACCACTAGCAATTCCAGAATTCAGGGTCAGAGCTGTCACTAGTTTTATTCTAAAGGGAAGGTCAGGTCAGGAGGCTCAGATGCATATTAAAATATCCTCACAGCTGAAGGAGAATTCAGTTCCAAAAGTTTCAGGACAATATCTGCTGTAGATCACCGAATATTGACTGAGTAAGCCACATGAATTATCCTCCATGGTTACTATAATGATAATATGAATAATAATGAGTATGTGTAACTGGTAGTTGCCCAGCTGGAAAACATAAAGTTTCCGTATATATCTGCCAATTGGACTTTTAATGACAAAACCACAGACGTTTGGACTATTTGAAAAAGGACAAATGGAATAAAAGCATACTATCTCTGTGAGAAACTATTTGATTTGTAAACTGCAGCATTGTAAAACAAATGTCATATGTGTAGAAAAAAAAGGAGTGGAAATGGTTCTTGAACACATATGGAAGAAAGTTTTCTTGATTTAGTGCTTATTGCAATAAAACTTATGATTAAGAATGCAAAAGCAGAAATATCTCTGCTTTTGACTATTTCTTAATATTCATCCAAAGGAAATTTCTTATCTGGGGGAGGATGAGGAGCAATTTAGTAATTTCTGACCTCAGGCTGATACTAAAGCATTCTGAAACAATAAGGGCCCAGGGATGTCGAAGGCAGCTGCCTGAATTCCTCAAAAAAATATATTTACAAAGGCTATTTTGAGTTCTCTGCATTTCTGTAATGGAATCCAGCTGCTCTGACCTTTGGAAATTACCTCGTACAGTGTGAACAGCAGCGCAGATAAGTGTTACATTAAATTGCAGTTAGATTCCAACTGCTCAGCGTTTTGGTTGAAGGGCTGGCATGAGAGAAAGCAAAATAAGAAAGAAAATTACATCTCTGGTCTAAGAAGCAAAAGAAAGGCTTCAGTCATTCGAAATAATGGTTTGATGAGACCCCCTTGGTGAAAATAATATATGCTAAATAAAACTTAGAGATGCGAGGTACGCTTTTATGAATCACCAGGAAACCAAACTTGAAAGAGAGTATCTCTCCTCTCATCTCACTCCTGAAATAATAACTCTACCTTTATTCTTCCTGGACTGTTTCAGGAAGCAGGGCCCTGAAAAGGAGTTTAGTTAAGAAAATCTTTATGTAACATTAAAAATTCAAATTTGGTCAGATTTATGCAGAACAAAATGGCACCAAAAGGACTAAGATGGGATCTAGCACAGGCGCTTTAATGCCTACTTGGAGCAAACTGATAAAAGGTAATGGACAGTGTGCTATGAAGCAAATTAGCTTTAGGACCAAACTCCATCGGAGCACATCCTTTACCTTCAGCAAATGTCAAACGAGACCTAAAATCAGAGCTCGTGAAAAAAGTTTTTCTCTTTTAACAGAGATTGGACAAAAAGCACCTCCAGCATTCCAACCAAATAGACTCTATGTTTGCCCAGCTCTAAGTAAGAGGTGACATGTTTGTGCTTCCCAATATCTACCATGGCTTGCCTGACCCTGGCTCTTTCCAGAGAGGCAGGTCCCTGCTTTGCCCAAGCTGCACGTCCCACCAGGCACTGCATCCATCCCTCAGCTGCATCAGGCAGTGGACAATGGCAGATGGATCTGAGGAGCTGAACCTGAGGCTCAGAATCCACTCCTCACCCACAGGTCTCAGTGGCTTTTCACATCACGAATCCTTTGCTTTCAGTCAAGACCTGAGCATGTGGAAGAGGGAAGAGCTGAGGGTTCTGGCTCTTGTCTTTTTTAAAGTCATCAGGGTCAATGTGACTCACGTCCTTTGAGTCCGTGGCTCCAGATTGTTCTTCCTATTGCTCAGTATTTTCATGCTTCTTTCTTAAAGGTCTTAAAAAACTGATGAGAACACAGCTCTGAAATAAAGCCTGTGAAATCAGCTGTGCTGAGGCAATATTGGAAGGCAAATAAAATGAAAAAAAATCACTTATTATCTTTACAGTTGACGACTTTAATTCAACCTCGTCACCTTTCCAATGCTTACCCAAGTATATTTTAAAGCTTGGAGTGGGTCACATCGGTGAACTCAAACTTTGGCTAGTCAGTAAATCCTTGGAGCATGTTTCCGGGTGGAGAGTGGTCTCCTTCTGCACCCACTGGATTCCCTAAAAATGCTACTGCCATGTTCCCTTTGCTAAAATGCAAAAGCAAGGCTGGCAGCTGTGGGAATAAATGCAGAAACTGGACAGACTCATAATCCTGCGAAGATCAAGGCACGTTGGATAATTGTGTGAGCCTTTAGAGGAAGGAAAATGATGCTTTAGTGCAACCCTCTGGCCTTAGGGTGGCAGCCTTGCAGCTGTACTGAGAAGCACACAGTATCCATGTGCACTCCTCTCTTCTGCAAACCCAGTCTCTCTGAGAGCATCCAGCTTTGGGCATGCCCCAGCTCCTTCTCACAAACAAATCCACCTCTAACAGAACTGTAGGACATGCAAGGAGGGCTGGAAACTCCCGGGCTGCCTGCTGCTATGATCTGAGTCAGCAGAAACATGCCTCATCTGCTGTTTGATTTTCTCTGCCCAGATTAGGCTCTTAGTGCCTGCCACCTGATGCCAAGGCAGAAATGATGCCGCTGGATACTTCAGAGAGAAATTCTGGTAAGTGATGTCAGACAAGGAAAGTTTTCACATCTAGATGACCAGCTCAAAAAAAGAGACCTAATAACCATTTCCCAGCAATGGCCGCCCTAGTGTAAGACGTATGAAATGAACTTGGTGCCCTCAACTGAGCTAATCATAGAATGGTTTGGGTTGGAAGGGACCTTAAACCAAGGACCATCTTGTTCCAATCCCCTGCCTTGGGCTGGGGCACCTTCCACTAGACCAGGTTGCTCAGAGCCCCATCCTGGCTCGGATGGGGCATCCACAACTTCTCTGGGCAACCTGTTCCGGTGCCTTACCTCCCTCACAGTAAAGAATTTTTTCTTGATACCTAATCTAGCCTCTTTCAGTTTGAAGCCATTCCCCCTTGTTCTTTCACAACATGCTATTGTAAACGGTCTCTCTCCAGCTTTCTTGTAGGCTCCCTTCAGGTACTAAAAGGCTGCAATTAGGTCTCTCTGGAACCTTCTCTTTCCAAGGCTGAACAATCCCACATCTCTCAGCTATTCCTCGTAGGAAAGGTTCTCCATCCCTTGAAGCACCTTGGTGGCCTCCTCTGGACTCTCCAACAGGTTGATGTCCTTGCTGTGCTGGGGACCCCAGAACTGGGCACAGCACTGCAGCTGTGGTCTCACCACAGTGGAGTAGAGGGGCAGAATCACCTCCCTCGACCAGCTGCCTGTGAGTCTTCTAAAGCATCCCACGATACAATTGGTTTTCTGGGCTGCAAGCACACATTGCTGAGTGAGGTCCATCCTCTCATCCACCAGCATCCCCAGGTCCTTCTCCCCAAGGCTGCTCTTGATCTGTTCATCCCTCAGCCTGGATTGATACCATGGGTTGTATGCAGGTCTTTGCCACGACAAGAACCATCACACCATATATCAAAAGAAATGAGCTGAAGCCACAGAGTTGTTTCATTTATGTATTGTGAAATCCAGGACCCCAGGCCTTCGAGATTTTACTTTCCCCACAAGTATTAGACCAGTAGCTGAAACAAATAAGGGGAGAGCAAGAAGAGAGGAGAGAAAGGGGGTTTTGTAGAATCACAGAATAAGGTGAGTTGGAAGGGACACACAAGGATCATCAAGTCCCACTCCTGGCCCTGCACTGAACACCCCAAGAGTCACACCATGTGCCTGAGAGCACTATTCAAATACTTCTTGATCTCTGTCAGGCTTGGTGCTGTGACCACTGCCCTGGGGACTCTGTTCCAGTGCCCAACCACCCTCTGGGTGAAGCACGTTTTCCCACTACGCCACCTAAATCTCCTCTGATGCAGCTAATAGGGAAGACATGCTTAAGAAAGGAAGGTTCAAGGAATCAACCCTTGTAGTCCAACCTAAAAGAACTTTAAGATTACATGAAAAATATGAGAGGATGACCCAGTGGATCAGGAATAGCTGTCCTGTAATACTGGCACAGAACAATTTCACTCGTGGGACTGATTTTCAAACATGCAGAACACTCAGTTCAAACGCAGAAAAGTTGTAGGCGCACAACACCCTCTGAAATCATGTCTTTTATGTTTAATTTGGTTATTTTTTTTTATCTTCCCCTCTACCCTCGTGGCTGGATGTGGAGGCCAGCTGGATCCAATTCCTAGGATCCTAGGACAGTAGTATTACACTTCCCAGCTCCGCCCCCCCCCCCTTTTTCCCATTTTACATCAGCAAGTTGGCAGGAAGGTTATTTGCATCATTGCCCAGAGCCAAAGGTCAGAATGAAAAAAAGAGCTTGTGAATACTTTTATGAAGAAAATCCAAACTGTAAGTTAATAGTCTTACTTAAAAAAATTATTGAAACCAATTTTTATTCAAAGTTAGATTGATGTGGAAGCAGATTCCAGATTGTGGAACATGCATGATGTAGAAAGGTCAGGGGAATGAATATTTAAGATTCAGAGGCAAAGTCAGAGGCATAAACTTCCCACACATTCCATCCAAAGAAGAATTTTTCCTTTCATATTCTGCTGGTAGGATATTATACACTGATTGTCAGTTCTAAGCTCCAAAGTGCACAGCTATCTTTTCAATTTTTCAGTTCATTCTTCTAAAACCAAATGTCCCCATTGAGCCACTTCCTAGCAAGTGGATGCTTTTTAAGTTTGACTCTTGCATTATGACCCATAGTGGGATCCCATTGGAACAGACCTGTCCACAACTTGGTGTCAGAGGAGTCTCAAGGGAGACCCTTAACTCTCTCTTCTGCTTGCTTTGAAAATCTGCCTAAGTACAAGGATATTAAGAACCAGTTCTGCTCTGGAAAGCCCTAGTGAGTGGCACAGTGTTTGTTAGTCAGTGTTTCCATTTGATATTTGAAGACCTTCCATGTTAATGTCCTTTTTTCTAAGAGGCAGCTTAATGAGTACAGGCTAGGTTAAAAAAAAAAAATGGAAAACTGCTTGTCTTCTTATGCTTAATGTCAGCTAACAGGTGCTACAGACCACACTGTTCACCTTTTACGTCAGAGCATCCACACTGCCTCCACCTGTACCAACAGAACCACCTTTGCCAGAAAAGGAAAGAAAAATGATGCTCAGAATTTACACTGAGAGGAAGTCCAGCTGAGATGAGACCTCTCTGTCCAGCAGCCTAATCTAAGTGAGTTGTATGGAGACCTCCAGCTCTTTACTTACAGTGGACCAGCTCACCTGGAAGTGAAGCCACTTGCAAAGTGCAGCTGAGAAAGGAGCACCAACACAAACGTGCCCCAGGAAACTGCTGAGGGGCACTGATGACTTTCTGGCAGCTGCCTCTGTGTCCATCTCCTTCCATAGGATTCATAGGACACAGGCCATTTAAAGCCTGATCCACAGGACACAGGCCATTTAAGGCCTGTCTCCTTAAAGCTGTGTGGTTGGCTCATGCTCAGCCTGTGGAAGGTGTCTTCCTCTGAGGAAGTCTGAGAGCTGATGTGGCTTCTCCAGGTTTCCGGTTAGGGCTGCTAAGATGGAATGTTTGTGAGGAGCCCTACAGCTGCATTCAATTCTTCTTGCTGCCAGCTGGGAATAGACAAGAGCACGATGGGACTGAATTCCCTATTTGCATTTCTGAGCTAGCCCAGTACCTAGGGTGAACTCGGGGAACAGGCTTTGCTACCTCTGCTCACATGGAAATAGTAGTTGCAAGAGCAGCCCCTTTTTTAAGAAACCTGGGGCAAATCTGAGAATTTCAGAAGCTGGGCTGATTCTCTCACAGCTGAAAGAAGTGGTTAAGAGGCTAGCAATGCCGAGACTCAGCACTGGAAGAGGAATTCACATGTGACAGGAACTATTTCATTTGGCAAGGGCAAAGGAGGCAGAGGAATGACCAGCCCCAGCAGAAAGCCCGTGTACCTGACGTGGACTTTGCAGGTCAGCTGTTTCCCTGAGATGCTCCATTTGCTACTTGGAAAGAGAAGGAGGTGGGGGTGGAGGGAAAGGGAATGGCCAAACTTCGACAGCTGCAATGAGTACCTGCCAATTTCTATATGATCCACTGTCCACCCCCAGCAAAAGATGTGTGAAGGAGAAGGAACATCTGCACTTCCCTCATTCTTATCTCACCCTTTGGGACTCATAGACAGTTGGTCTAAAGCTGTTGTGACTTATCTTGGGTGTAAGATCAGCACATATAAGCTTTAACTGGCACCCAAAGTGAACACAACTTGGTTTTGGCTCTCTCTGGTGCATAAGTTGAAAAGACTTTGATTTTCATCCAAGTAACACCCCTCTGCCACTAACTTGAGTCTGCTCAGATGAACCTAATTGTAACGTTCTGCAAAAAGGTAGCCAGTGAAGCTTTGCCAAAACCAAACACACTCTCCTCCCTGGATAATTCTACTGTTCAGCAATGGAAAGTCATGAACACCTCATCATGCATCTCATGGATAAAAAGTGACATGCTGTGAATCACTGGAATCCCCTGGTCTGCTTGAATATTTCATTTTTGTCAAATGTAACATAAAATGGCGATAGAGACCCTCTATATTTTTTCTCCAAAAAGAAAGGTTTTGTTTACACACAATACACCTAGTTTTGCATCTTATGTATTTGCTTTGTTCTTAAGGCCATAGAATGTCTTTTCAGCCACACTTCATATCCTTTTCCACGTTTCCTCTTTTTTTTTTCTTTTAATCTGCCATAAACATGGTTCATATTTTTCCCTTTTACTGCACTGTTTAAATAGAAGTGGCCATTGACAACAAACCACATCTTCTTTCACTAGTGATCTTCAGATGTAAAATACGGTGAAAGTAATTGTTTTTCCAATGATAAGAAAGCTTTTTAAATGTATCTGGCATACGGGGAAGTTGCTATATAAATGTTACTTTTTGATTTATTTTACTTCACAAGTAACTTGTTCGTTTTCAAATCCCAGTGCTATTTTCTTCTCTGAAGAAGGTCATGAGAGGTTCAATAATGGCTAAAACATCAGCAATAATTAGGAAAGTGTACCGCTCTCTGGAAATAGTGAGCCTTACAAAGAAACTGATTTTGAAAGTCTATGGTACTTTAATATTGAGGTTAGGATGCAGTTATGGAATAAATTTACAACCAACATCACAATGCTCAGCATGACTAATAATTAACCAAAAAAATGTAACTAGTAGTTCATCAAGGCTCTTCTTGTGTTTAGAACAAATACAAGTGCCAGGTTTATTTTTACTTCCTCGGGCATGATGTAAGGTTTCTTCCATTGGAAAATCCCCTATTAGTGTATTTGTCTGGATTATATAATACTGTCCGTGGGGCTTTTTCTTCTGATGATGACTTGCACCTACGGAATTCACTTTATAAACAAAGCTCTCAGCATGTGACTTCAGTGGTTGCTGTGCTCAGGAGTGACCCCTCTGTGACACACTTGTGCCCAAGCTGCCTGTGGGCAGTGTCCAGCCCCATCCTGCTGTCAGTGCATGCTGGCAGAACTGCTCATGGAGGTCTCTTGACTCATACAAATGAATATACTTTCAGGTGCCTCTGTTTGAAATTTGTTGAGAAAGCCTGAAGGAAAATAGGAGTAACTGCTTACTTTCCATGCTTGGCTCTGCAGCAGCTGACAATGGCCCACCTTGTTCCACGTCTGACTCGAGTTTGCAAGATGACAGATGAAGAGGTTGAACACAAAAAGGGGTTGCAGTGATTCTTCTAAAAACAGGGAAGTGGCACTAGATACTCTAGTGAACTTTGGCTCACCAGGGTGGATGGCTGGTTGTGCTAGCTGCAGGATGGGCTACTTTTCCAAAGAAGCCAGATCAGAAGGTGGGCTGAAGAGACCAAAGACTTGGTCTGCAACAATCACCCAGTCCAAACAAAAAAGCTTGAGAGGGTGTAGAAAAAAGTGTATTAAATTCAATGAATAGTATAATGCATACTGCGATTTTACACAGGCTGGGAAAAGGACTTTTTAAAGATCATCTGTAAAAAAGCATTTTTCCCCAGACTTCAGAGATCAAAGTTAAGAGAAGTCAGGGTTTTTTTCCATTGGATTTTTGGACTATATATCAGGATGACAGTTCTTCAAATCTGATCACTACTTGCATTGTGCTAGAATTGGGGAACCCTGATGCTGAATTCTAAAGAGACATACAAGACAGGATCATGGTTATCTCTATTTCAGAGAGCTTAATCATTAAAAAGAATTACGATCTTCAGAGGAAAAAAAAATCACAGTCTCTGTTTTCTATAAATGAAAGGAAAAAGTGTGTGACTTGGTCCAGATAGATTCATTCTGTTTTCATGGGTGGGTGGAATAGGGTCCCTTTCAGCCTCAGCAGTGGGGTGGTGAGTGTAGTTCTGCTGGGTTACTGTGTACTGTGATCTTGGGTTCAAAGGCTGGGACAGAAAGTCTCTTTAGTTCCAGATACAGGACTCTGGCAAGAAGTGCAGTAGGTTACTTACTGCAATTATTAAGAATAAATGTTTTCAAATGCAACTATTAGAAGCTGCAGGTATTTAACGGTCAGATGAGGATGGCTGTGATAACTGCTCTGCACAACAGATCTCCATCTTCTTACTGCACTGGCTTGCAAAATTTTCCACTGCAAAAGCCTGAACAAGTGTCCTCATAATAAAAATCTGCCTTTGGCCTTGACTCTAGGTAAGACCAGCAGAGCCAAGATTGTGGTTTTGCCACATGTCCTAGAAAAAGAACAGCAAAACTGGGCCATTTTAGGGCTAGTGATCAATTTGTTTCTCAGTATTTCCTTCCTCCTCAGGAAGGTGAATAATTTGCCCCAAACTTGGCCAGCTGCATGATGTTTTGGGAGGTGAACCTGAAGCCTTTGCCTTGCCTTCCTGGGGGGAGTTCCTCTTTTTGGCTACCCTACAGGCCACAGGTGCCCTCAAAGCCAAATGCAGCACAGACAAACAGCAAGGAGGATGAGGTTTTCATGCAAGGGCTTTTCTAGAGAGAAAAAAGGCAGGATGAAGCATTTTCCCTCCACTGCTGCCTTGGCTCACTCAGAGTCCTGGGGACACAAATTAGAGAACTGCTAGGTCGGCTCCCACCATCCACTCAGCCCACATGGAGCAAGGGAAGGTCAGAGGTGACGAGCATCACACCTTCATGGCTCCTCATGCCTACCAGCAGCTGGAGTGGACCCAAGTGGGTCTTTAAAGAAGGTATAGCAAGCCCCAGGGATGGTGCCATCTCCAGCAACTGCCCATCTTTGTGATGGCTGGGCTTGTGCTAAGGATGTAAAGTTCCCACTGTCCCTGCTCAGCCACCACAGCTGCTTATCCAGCTCTGGCAGGGCCCAGAGGCACAACATGACCCTTCACTTGCACTCTGGCCTAATTGTGATATTTCACTCCATCGCAGCATTCGCTGCTTGTCATTTATTAACGTGGTGGTCATTTATTAACGTTGCATCACACCCCCCCCTTGCTCCAGAGCGCTTCCCTGGAGAGCCACGCGTGCCCCAGCGGTGCAATAAAAAAGTCTTTTCCCCCCTTTTCTGTGGGAAAAGAAAGTGTTGTCTCTGCCAAAGGACATATTTCATGACTGTGTGCTAGGAGGGGAGTCATAGGCTTGGTGTTTTTTTACTGAGCACTAGTGAGAACCCCCAAGTTCTGTGTTGAAATAAATTTTCAGGGAAAAGCTTGCTGTGTACATTTGCAACCTGCCCTCCCCTGCAATGGGCCCTCCAGGTAAGATCCATGCCATTTAGCTCGCTGTATTTGAGCCCGCAGGAGAGCTAGGAGGGTGGAATGGGTTCCCTGAATCATTCAAGCCCCACCTTTTTTGTTTAGAAAAACAAACTGGGCTGTGCAAATACTTTGCTGATCACAAAATCTACTGGCAAAATTATTGTATTCTTCATTTTGTACAAAAGGGAAAACAAACGCTGGCAAGCATCACAGACTGGATATTTATGTCAAATCCAATAAAAGCCAGAAAACCACAAGCACTAGTCAGCATCTGAACTGATATGAAATCAAAAGCCATTTTTGTTCAAGTTGGTTGACATAATCTAGAGTAATTCTTAATAAATCCTTTCAACCAGAAAGGGGTAACAAGTTCAGTTTAAACTGTGGGGGATTGCTTCACAAGAATAAGAAAGAAAAATTGAAGGGCAGCATAGAAGGCTGTTTGAGAGTATAAAAAACAAGAATGAATAAAGGGGTTTTAAAAGAGAAAGGGAAAGAGCAGTGACAGTGATAAGGAATTCCACCCACAGAATAATGTTTCTTAAACACACAGGTAGTATCATGGTGAGGGTAAGATTTGTCACAAACATAGCATGTGTTTTCCTGGGGAGCTGTGAAAGGTTTACAATAGGAGCTAAAAGATATTAAGTGACCAAAAAGTGAATGTTCTCCTTTCTCCCACACTGTAGTTCAGGCAGGTTTACCTTGGATGCTAAGCAGATGTTGCACTGCAATTGCTGCTTTAGGTTACAATATTGTTGGCCAAAGCCTTTCAATTGCCCTTCCAGCTACAAAGCAGCTACTGCCACCTTAAAAGATCCAGCTAGGTTACATCTGATGAAGATTTAAACAACTTTTGTTTCAAATCAGTTGAAATATTTGCTTTGCAATGTAAATTTCTCAATTTTCAGAAAGCTCAGCACTCAACATCCTGTTTCCATCTTGTTTCTTCATTGTGAGTGACAAACATTGTTTCATGGGAGATGAGGTTCAAACTAAGAATAGAAACTAGAGTGTTTCAGCTCCAGTCCACTGAATTTAAATATTTGAATTTGTTTGTTCCTATAAAAATTCTCAATTTTTCCAGAAAATGTATTTTTCTGGTGGGTTCCAATTATGTCCACATGCTGACTGACAGCTGGGCAGAGTTGCCACAGAGGGGATGGCATTTAAATTGCCTTGTGGCTAACTCTGGCAGCAGGAAAAGTTCATTGTGTCCTAATCCATAAGTCATCCTTGCTTTTTTTCTGGAACCCTTCTTTTCAAAGACAAACTGTCTCGACATGATGATAAGTGCTTGTGAACTTAAAGCACAGAAAGGAAAGTACCTTTTAGAATTTTTTTTTTTTTAAGACTCAAAGAAAAGCAGATGACCCTTCCAAAGTCCAGTGGGATAAGGTCCATACACCTCAGTCAGAAACAGGTTGTCCTTTTGTTTAAAAAGTAGGTGGGCAGATTAAGAAACCTATGAATTCTTGTCCAAGATCTACAAATTGATCAGTTATGATATGAAGAACAAAGATTGAGAAATATTTTAAATTGTTACTTTATAGCAGAATATGTGATATATGCTTCTTCCCTAAATTTTCAGGGTTCCACCACCCCATTGTTTGGGGTTTTTTTTTAAACAAATCAAATGTTTTGTAGCACTTTTTTTTGACCTGTGATTAATGCATTACTAACAAACCAATGTGGTACGCAGAGGCTAAGGCTTTTTGCTTTGTTTTGGTTTTGTTTTGTTTTAATTAAAAATGCATCCTCTTACTAGAGAAAGGTAAGAGAGGAAACAGAATTTCTGAAAACCGCGGCCACAAGCTCAGGTTCTTGTTACAAGCACATAAATCTCCCCCTGTCCAGGTGGACTGCCCTGGGTTAAAGCCCCTCTAAAGGTTTCAGGCAGTGGGAGTGACATGTGCTGCTCTATGAATTTGCTGGGAGAGGACTTTTCCTGCCATCTTACCACTCTTCAACTCCGAACATCTTTAAATCAGCCGAGTATGAATCTTCAGCAAGATACGGCTGTAAATTGTGGGGAATCCCTTTTGGGACACTGCATTTGTTGATTCGGGGCTAAGTGACTCAATTTGTTATTTATTTAAACATTCCATTCACCAGTACATAGCCACATAAAATGTGGAATCACATTCTTGTGAAAATCCTAGAGGACAGTAGGCCACTGACCCATGCCAAATTTCACTTGAACCCAAGCCAGGTTTGTCCAGCTCACATACACAATGGGTAAAAAAATGCAGTCCACAAGTTACAGTAGGTGCTCAGCAACATAAATGTATTTAATATATAGCTCAGATTAGGGTCAAAATATTCCCCTTCTCCTCTGCAACCACCTGGCAGTGAATGAAGAATAAGGAAGCACAACTTAGTCAAAGAATTTCATTAAAACCAAGGCAAGAATTGATACCAGCCAAACCTTTCTTATAACCAGCTCCTCAAATTCTGAACTACAGCAGCATGCTCTGCTAGAGAAGGACAACCCAAGGAACTCTCCTTTTCTGGAGAGACATCTTCACTGCAGACAACATCTCTTCCCTAATATTGCACGACAGTTGCATCATCACCCAGAGGTAGAAACTGCTTTACGGTAATGAATAGATAAATAGTTTTTGTGAAGTGTCATCCTTCCTCCGTAGGTGACATTGGTGCAAGTCTCCAGAAAGTATTACAAAAATGAAACTGAGTGCTTGGCGGTTTCACTAAAACAGTTGATGAAATATAGATTTTAGAGAGCATTAAAATGAGTGAAATATTAAACTCTCCTCACAGGACTTTCCTTTCTATTATTTAGTCTGTTCAAGGTAGGGAAAGATCATTCATGTGCTTTGGTAACAATTTTAAACAAACAAACAAACAAATGAGTTAATCTCCTCTTATATAGACGCTATTAATTATTCTGAATTGCTTTTGCTAAAGAGATAATTAAAACATGCAATTGCAAAGCAAGACATTGCTACTGAAATTAGAGAATGCTCTGGGGGAAAGCTTTGACCTTCAAGAGAGAACTGTTTCTAGCTGGAGGGTGTGAGCCCTTCTGAGCTTCTAGGAAGGCAAAAAAAGTTCTCACAGTGTAAGCTGTGCTCCTAATTGTAGTTTTCTTCGCCCTTAAAAATTCAACTAGAAACACATACTGTCAAACAGGGCAAGGCTTCCCTTGCCAGGTGGGAAGCCAGTTAGAGAGCAGAGAGTCAGGAAAGCATTATGTGAATCCTCTGCTGTTGTAGGGCTTGTTTGTCAGCCTGTATCCTCAGAATGATTTGCTGACATTTCACAAAAATTTAAAGTCTTGTCCCAGGACCTTACAAGTCACATTTGACCCTCATCTCAAGGATCTTAACATTAAAAGTATATTACTACTTTATGTTCTACACAAACCATATTTTATAACAGGAGGTACAATATCAAAAGTCTGTGCCTTTATCTTTCAAAAGGCAAACTCCCCATTCACATTTCAGGATCATTAGAAGTCGGTTGAAAAGAAAACACATAACAGAAATCGGAGCAGAATATGAGCTGGCAAGCAAAGCCATCCTCATTAACAACAGTTAACAAATGCAAAATGTAGGAGTAGATGGTGAGAGCATAAAAAGACAAGAAAGACAAAAGCATCACCTCAAAATGCAAAACTTTGATAAGTGGTATAGAGACTCACATTAGAGAGACATCATAAGCCTGCAAGCAGAAGTGAATTGCCTGATACAGTGAGAAGGACAGCCACAGAGAGATGTGACTGACTGGGAGTAGAGGAGGCGAGGCATGTGATTTAAAGAAAGAAAACCAGTTTGATCAGAAATATCTGGCCATGTAAGAATATCACCCAGCAAGATCTAGTAGCTATAGATGGTGAATTGTCCCCTGGGGTGGGAAAAATGGAAAGAAGTCCAAGGTACCCTGGAAATAGGGAAATTGATCAGTAAACAGAATTACTTTCGGATGTTTTCTAATAATTTAATATCTTTCTTATATTGTGGTGCCCAAAACTGCACACAGTATTCAAGGTGAGGCTGCACCAGAGCAGAGCAGAGTGGGACAATCACCTCCCTCGACCTCCAAGGTGCTACTTGTTTTGGTGTCAGTTCAACCTGTATTTCTCTCAATGTGTCTGCTCAGTGATCTGAGCTGAAGAATTTCAGTGCAAGTCTCCTCTTGTGTGTTCTGGCAAGAGAGCTGATTGCCATGGGCTGTGTGTGTTGTGTGGGAATTCCTGCCCATGAGGGAGGAGGGTAAGGCCAGCAGTCAAAGGAGCTGAAGAAGTGGAGATGCTCTTGAGGGTGCTAAGCAGGTGGTAGACTTTTACCAGCAGCTTTTCCTAAAATCTAAAGAGCAGGAGTTGAACAGTTCCCATGGTGGCACCATGTAGCACAATATAAATGTTCTGGCAGAATGTGCTTTTTCCTAACAGGCTGCAAACTGCTATACTTCCATCTGAAACATGGAAGAAATCTGTTTCTCCTCCACTCTAAATAACATCAGCTTGTAATACTTGGTACTCACTTCTTCCCTATTTCAGACTCAGGTTACAGAGATGAAGATAAAAGTTATTTTGAATTGGCATTTTAGCTATATAAACTGGTTCTGCTTACTTACATCTTTCTCCTCTGACTTTCATTGGGAACTACAAAGCCGCTAGCTCAATCTTACAGTGTCCTTCTTAGATCTGCGTGATCAGATCAACAATTTCATTATAACAACAACAAAATCCTATTTTTTTTTCCTTCATCAAACACTCTTTAGGTTCCCAGATTAGTCTTTAAATTCACAGAATAGCTGGTACACTTCATTCTCCTGACCTCATCCTTAGGTCGTGCATAGGAAATGGTTCATGGATACCAAGAAATTTCACACAACTAGGAACAAGGAGAGACTGATTCTTTCTCAAAATATCTGCTATTGGCAAGGGTTGGTCATCGTGGCATAGAGAAAATGGTACAATTTGTTACAGAAATAATTGTGCATAGGTTTATAAAAGTGATCTTTCCTATTTGGATTTATACAGAGATATATAACTAGTTGTATTTTAAATGCTTTCACTTCTGTGGGTTTTTTTCTTGTCAATATTAAAGATGGTGCAGCATTCCTTATGAGTCAAAAGTGCCTTGTTTCCTTTATATGGAAAATTCATTTAAAAAAAAGAGCTCTCACTACTGTAAAGATCAAGTGTCTATCTCTGGGAGATTGTTACATTCCTTTTTCAGGAGCCAGGGCTTAACAATGCTGTAGGAAAAAAAAAAAGGATCTATATGGCAAATCTTGTAGTACAAGTTTTTGTGGTTAACCGAGGAACATGTCATGAGTCAAGCCTTTGGAAACAGTTTAGTAATTAAAGACAAATGCTATGACATAACCATTTACACGCAGCAGAAAGATTTTTAGATTAAATCTGGCCTGACCCATTGCTCAGCAAGTGTTATCTGGGATTCTTGAAAGTCATTCATTTATTTACATACTAATTTGGCCCACATGTTTTATTAAAAACAAAAGCCTACATTTCTCAGAGGAGTGAGCTCTAGTCCAGCTCTGGTTAACGAGTTTGGTCAAGGAAGGTATGGACCTGTTCCAATGGGTGCTGTATGAAGATACTCATGAAACAGATGAGAAAGTTTTGGCTTTCAAATACCTTTCCCCCTCTACAATTTATGCTCTTCAAGTGCATTTATTTCAGGAAGATGAATGAGTCCTGTTTAGCTGCAATGTCAATCATGCACTTGCTCTCTACACATGGTAAATAAGCCGGTCCATAAAGCTAAGTTGTGGAGAAAACAGCTAATTTGGATAAAGCAGCTGGGCCCTCCCTGAAGGAGAAAAAAGTGTATGAATATAATCACCTGACGCTCTCCTATGTGTAAGTCAAGACATTGCTGGATGCAAATACTGCTCCATGTAATCGCTGAGTGTAAATCTACTTCCCTCTTGTTCAGCCAGAATCACCTTGCCACCAGTTCAGCGCTCTGAAACGCTTCTGCTGGGGATGTGCTGAAAAGAAGAAAGAAGCTTTATGTGGATGGGGTTTGGGAAAGAAATAATACAACACTTGCTGACAGGAAAGCACCAACAAGAGGAGAAGATCAAGGTGTAAAATGCTTCTGACCTGGCATAGCCAGAAGCAGAAAAGTAAAGCTGTACGATTGATGACTAAAAAAATTTGAATCAAAATAGAGCAAGGATTTTTTTTGCTATTAAATTCTGGGCTGCCTTCTTCTCCTGCTCTGTTCTTCTCTTCTGTCAGTGAGATGAGCAGTGTGAGCTAATGGAAAAGAAGGGACTGGAAAACAACAAAACACACGAGATGAAGGAGGACTAAATTGGATGCTTCTGCAGGAGAAGAGGGACTTGTTCCAAATGAAAACAGGTTGTCCATAAAGCTTTTTTTTCCTAGCCAAAAAGTGATCATGCTCCTTTCACGCAGGGCAGTGAATTTCTGAAGCAGAGTGTTGCAAGCAGCTGTCAGGAAGGACAGGTTAGGCTTTATTGTAAGTCGGTCCTCACACATAAAAGAAGCTTCTAATGGCCTCTGAAGCTTCCTCTCCTCAGCCAGTGCCTACTCCCACAGAGACATAAGACAGGGCAGCACACTGACACTGGGCAGGCGCCCGTGTGCAGGCAGCCAGGGAGATCTCTCAGCAGGCTTTGGGGAGCACCAGCTGTCAGTGCTTGTGTGGGAAGAGAAGCGCTTCAGGAGACTCAAGTTGAGAATAAAAAATTAAAAAAAAAAAGCATTTCCTCAGGTACAGGGGAGTGTACAGCTGGACTTCTCCATGGGATTGGAGCTAGCTGCTCATTCCTGCTCAGGATGGGTGGGAAGCACTGCCCGATCCTGCTGTTCTGCTATGGAAGGTCTCACCCAGCTATAATGCAGTTGACAGGGTTGAAGTCTCAGGTGAGGACACAGAAATAATTTCCCTCAAAGCCCCAACCTGTTTGGATCTTGTTGTCTTTGCAGCACTGCAATTGTCCTCCCTCAACCCTGAGGCAGGTGAGCTGACCTGGCAGCAGCTGTGGCTGGGAATACTTGGTTGGGCAGCATCACGGCCCCGTTCTTCCATGGCTCACTGCAAGTTAAAAAAGGGGACCCACTCTGCACAGAGCAGGTGCTTTTGCAGGACCCCACTGACACTGGCACAGCTCTTTGAGCAGAAGTGTGCTTGATGCCAGTCACAGAATCACAGAAATGGTTTGGGCTGGAACGGACCTTAAAGATTATCTAGTTCCAAAAGTAAGGGCACCTCAGTGTGTGCACGCTTTGCAAATAAAGAACTAGGGGCCCTAGCCCTAAAACTTCAAAAATAGGTATGAAAATGATTGCAGCATAAGACAATATCTTCTAACATGTGTTTTTCACTTTTTCATGCATCTGCAGATCAAATAGAGGTGCAGGAGAGTGGCTTTCTCTATTAGATGGTGCAAATTTTCTTTAATTTATTTGCTTAGGAGAGGTGAAATCTGATTCAAAGATGCATTTGCCATTAGTAAGTGCTTGGCAGTGGTATTTAAAACAGCTCTTTTCTATCTGTGGCAGCTTTTACCTTTGCTTAAGCCTCACAAACCCAAGATTTACAAGCTAATGAACCCTAACTGACAATACCTAGACGATACCCTGTGCACTGGCTCTTTGGTGTAGATAACTAAGGCTTGTGAGTTTACTCTCAAACTGACTGCCTAAGCCTGGATATCTGCTGAGATACTTTATCCTTTTATGAGGGTGAATCCAGAGTGCACTGAGTAATGCATAATAAAATTAGTTTGAGAGGGGAAAAAAGAGAGCAAAAAGATAAGCACAGTAAAATAAGCTCAAATGACTTCACTGTTCAGTAATGACTCCTACCAAATAACTGCATTGTAGTTTTATCTTTCCAACCAAGACTGTGTTAATGCTCTAAAATTAAAGCTCTTGTGAAAGTTATCTGGAATTTCTCAAACAAGTTTTAAAGGGGTTTATTTTTTCATCAGAGGTCATGCCTCAAGAATTTGTAGGAATTCCGCCTGGAAAGTAATAATCAGTGGAAACTGGCAGTCAAAGCTAATTTATATTACTCTTCCAGATAAAAATTCCTTCCGTCTTAGACCTGCATTTCAAAAAAGATGATTATCACTCTTGAGAGAATACATCAGTGAAAAAAGAGAAGGAATGACTTAAGAGATGTCTCTCCCGCATCTGTAGCTTTGGGGTTTAGGGTGGCTTTTTTATAATCCTTCCTTCTGAAATGTGTGGAGGACAGACAAAAGGGAAGGAAAAGGAGAAGGAGAGGTATGTATGAGGAAACACCAATGTAAGCTTAAGAAATCAGCTGTCAGGTAATTCCCCTGGAATTTCAGAACAAGTGACTTCAAAGCAGATTCTAAGACACTTCACCAAATAGCAATGCTAGAGACTATTCTTTTTTTTTTTCATTCTGCCTGTGGTGTCATACCATGTCTGTCACTACTGTATCTGCCTTTCTGGCAGCACTCAGTTCGATAGGTTAACTGCTGCTAAAGGAAAAGCAAAACCATCTCTTCTTAACTTAAAAAAAGATTCCAACTTCGCATGCTGGTGGGACAGTTGTCACTCACTGGCTCTTGAACTCCTCCCCACACCAGCAGCACCTGGCAGAGGCTGAAATGGCAAAGCTCCTGATGCATTTACAGAGCAGATCCTGGACCTGTCTGACCCCGTATGTGAAAGAGATTCAAAGGAGAGTGCACTCACAAGGTCAGAAGAGCAGGAGGCAGGATGAAATCAAAATGAGGGCATCTTTGGCAATGACACCTGAGGTGTCTGTTGTGAGCCTTCACATGTGCCTTTTCCATATATTGGCCCTGCTGGCAGACTCTGTTGCCTTTAAAGTCCCAAATCGTCATCAGAAGTGGCATCAGTGTATTCTGGTGTTTGATGTTCATCATCTCCTGCAGGGCAGCAGAGTCACAGGCAGAGCAGCTTGTGCTTTGTTTGTCAGCAGCCTTGCAGCTGAAGCGCTGAGCAGCTGACAGCAGCACCAGCTCACAGGATCTGCTTGCAGAAAAGTGCTTTGAACAACCCCACACAAAGGCAGCACGAGGCTGTTTGTTAACTGGACCTTAGCCTGAGATGCTGCCAAATGCTACACAGCCCATATGCACATTACAAAACAACAGGGTTTTACTGTTCTCCTGCACAGTCATGCTAGATCAGATATTTTCCTGTTCAAGCACAAAGCAGAACATTTGTGACTATAAGAAGCCTTCTATTTATTACGAATTTAATATTTTTTTAATTGTAATGTTTCAACAGGTTTTTTTTCCTTAAATCTGTCAGTGTCACACACACGTGTATGTGTGTGTATTTATTTTTTCCACAGAATTCCAAATCATAATTTTGGTGTAAGGCCATCAATAACCCCATGAGCTTCAGAGAGTAGGTAATCCTTTAGGAGTGGAAACAGAAGACAGATTTGCTTCCAATGGTGAGCTCATTCCTAGGTCACCATTGAAAGCAGAGAGAGAAACATGCTCCAAAATAAATAACTGCTTGAACTCGAAAGCATTTTTCTTTTAGGGTGCCCAGCTTTGCATGAAGGAATTCCTGAGAATTCTCCTTGACTCTTTTGAGGGCTGTTCTGGTTCCCCAGGTCATTAGCGTGCATTTTCAGAAAACACTGTGACAGTGCACCGACTCTGTGATACACTTTGAAGAGGAGCATTTAAAAGAAATATGTAAACAGATTCTCACAGGCTCACAGTTGCAGCTACTTGGAGGAGTGGGGAACAGGAGGGTGGACACAAAACCAGTTGAGAATAATGCAAATAAAGACCATGACTTAGTGAGACAAACCCCAGTGAGTGCCAGGCAGTTTAAATTCTCCTAACCTGAAATTTATCAGCAGCTATTGGCTAGCAGATAACTGTGTAGACACGCATTTGTAGACACTTGGAATCCTTTTCCAATTAATAAAATATTAAATAAGCTGTATTAAATAAAACACAGCTCCAGGTAGGCAGCATAGACCTGATTAATGAAAATTCCAAATTGTTTGCCCTTAATATAGCAAGAAAAGGCACCTGCTTGTGAGGGCCACACATGTGAGGAGTACCAGGTTCTGTAGTACCATGAGAGGACTTCCTAGAGGGACTCCTTACCAGACTGAGTGATTTCTGTGGCAAAGGAAATCCTGGACGTGAAAAAAACCAGGCAGTTTTCCAGTGACCTGGCTTTCATTCAAAGGAATATGGGCCTTTTGGAATTCCAGGTCAGTGACTGGTAGGATATGGGTTGCCTCTAATTTTAAGGCAGATAGCTGACAACTAGAAGCAGCAGGAGAACACCCCACAGCCCCCCCAACAGGATGAAGTATTTGGTTTATAAAGAAGGAGAATAAACAGTTGGGTGAGGTCGGATATTCCCAGTGGAGGACTCCACTACAGGAAATGGATGGACTCATCTGCAGTGACCAAGCAAACCCATCGCTGGTAAGTGAGGTTAGGCAGGAACCAGGATTCACCTCCAGACAAGCACATAGACAGTGATTGTGGTGGAGTTATGGTCCTTTCTCTGAAGGGACACAGGAAGGGAAGGAACCAATACGTCTATGTGTAAGGTTTTTCACTTGCATTTTTAGGTGTTGAAAAATTAGGGCCCTTTGCTGAGGTTGCAAAATAGACAGTCATCAGTTTTTCTTTAGAGTTGGATGATGAATTATGGGAGAACTGTTTTCAGAGAAAAAAAAAGCAGAGGTTCAATACGACAGTGTTCTGCTAATTTGTCTCAGCTTTATGAAACTGGTCTTGCTGATTTTCTTTTTACTGAAGTAGAAAGTATAGTATTTCTTTCCCACATTTTTTGAATGAAAGTGTTTTATTATTTGATAAGGAAAACTGCTTTTCATTTCGAATATCGCCTACTTTCAATAAACTAAAAAAAAAAGTGAATTTGAAACAATGGAAAAAGAAGAGGTCAGTGAATAAGAAAAGTTATTCATACATTTGTTTCAGAGACCTTAATCTCAAATTACCCTCCTGACTCATGCTCAGCTTTGTCCTGCTTAGGCTAAAGTATGCTTATGGGGTTGAAAGCTGGGTCCACTGGGGGCCTCCTTCCTCCCTCCTGAATGGAGGCACAGGAAACTTGACTTAAATGTATTTCCTCCCATCCATCCATCTGCCTCGGAGACAAGGGGTGGCCTCCATCCAACTCATTCAGTGATCTGCTCTCAAAGGTCTTTTAAAATATGCTGTCAAATAAACAGATTATTTAACTCCTGCTAATCAAATCAAATAACCCATAACTATCCTTAAAAAATAAATACTTTCTCACATAGTGATTTCTTCATTCTCAGCTCTCTAACTACACCTACCATCACTATCTAGGACTTTGTAACAATAACCTCCCATTCTCTTTATAAGAATAACTGCCACGGTGAAGATTATTTTAACAAAATAATACAGCTGTGGAGAAGAAGCAAATCATAAAAATGCATAAACATTAAATTTAATAGGTAAGTCCTCACTGGAAATATTCAAGAACCGTCTGGACACAATCCTGTGCCATGAGCTCAGGATGACCCTGCTTGAGCAGAGAGGTTGGACCAGTGACCCACTGTGGTCCCTTCCAACCTGACCCATTCTCTGAAAAACTGTTTAAGAAGAAAAATTGTTTAAGAAGAATTGTTTTCTCCCCCCTCCCCTCCCCCCCCCCCCCCTCCCCCCCCCCATATTACAGTTAGGACAGAGTCATTAGAGTTCGGAGAGAGTCAGTCTGCTCTTTCCTGAATGACTTGCCACCTTGTCCTTGACTCTTTATTCTTCAGGGCTTCCTTTGTCATCAAAGTTCTGCACTTTACTGCTGGTCACGATCAGCTACGTTTTTAATGCCTCAGTTTAAACCGCAATCAGTCTTCTTTGAAGCATTCTGTTCAGGGGAGCAAAAACCTGTCCTGGCAGGACTGAGGAGAGACACTTTGAATTTCTCAGTGTGTGATAATTGGTTGGGTTTTGTACCATTTGCTGTTCTAAGGGGTTAAATGAAGAGATCAGCCACGACTAATGATCTTTGTAGACCCTGGGACTGTGGGCTTGAGACCTGGGCTTCAACCCAAGCTCTCATTTCTCATGCCGCTGTGCAGGTCTGGTCTGCACCCCAGTGTGAGTACGCAGAGGCAAAGCAGCTCCTCAGAGAGGCAAATAAAAAGGCAGTTTTAGGACACGTTTAAAACAAGTTATTAATCCCACAATCTTTGGATGATCATACAGAGGATTTAAGAAGCTTGGTAAGGCTAACAATCAGTACAGACAACATCTCTGTGAACATTCAAAAGTCCATTTTCAGTCTGTTTCTGTGTTTTCAGAGAAGAGAGCATGTGGGATTTTTTTTTTTGCTTTCTAAATCTTTCTTTCTTCATTCTCTTCCCTGACTACTCCGAAAATACACTGAGAACTCTTACCTCTGTCGTCTCATGCTGGCCTCCCACTCTCCAGAGCAACTTTGACATTTGTAGATGCCTTTCAGCAGAGAGCTGGACAGTCAGCTGAACAACCTATGCTCTGTATTTATTTAGCACCAGAGTGCTCTCGGCAAGGTCACCACTCAGGATGAGGAGAGAGATGCTCACCCTGGAACCTCTGGCGAATGACTTTATAGGTGATATAATCCAGTCGCAGATCCTGATTTATGGAAGGGAACTGGGCTGTGATGAGCAAATTACAGCTCCCACCACATATTCCAACTTCTGCGTTCAGGCAGGAGCTTTTAGGGATTAATTTGTACTTCCCTGAAAGTGGTAACATTTTCTCGATGGGGAATGGGATGGGAAGAAAGACCTTTTTTCTCTTATGTTGAGATTTTTTTGAAAGAAAGGAGATAAAATGAACAGAAGTCACTACAGTTCAACTCCGGGGGTTTTTTCTGTCCCACCAGTCTGTAATTTTCACTCCTCATTTCTGCCTGGTCCTGAACTGTTACTGTCTGCATCAGAAGGTGAATCAGGGTTTTCCTTTGTAATTACAACTCAATAAAGAGTCATGGGTACATTGTCTCATACTGTCCAGCACCACTCTGAATCAACTGGCAAAAACTTCTGTGAAAACACCTGAGACACATCTAGGAAATGATGGCATGACAATGATAATAAGGTGATGATTATGTTCCAGTTCCATTCTGAATACCGGTGATACATAAGGGGAGGCAGATCAGATCCTGTTTTAACAATTTCTGAAACCTCAAGTTATTTTCACCATTTTTTTCTGTCTAGGTTCAGGACCAAAGATGCCATGACATCATTTAAAATTAATTTAAAGGTATTTTAGGCAAGGGAAGCTACAACAACAACAACAAAAAGTAGTCTCTTTTAATCTCAATTATACATACAGGCTTAAGAGACCCATTCCAGAAGGCGCCTGACTTAAAAGGAGTTTCAAAGGGATGACAGACATAGTGGCTGCAATGGCACTTCAGGTTAGGGGTAAGAGATTAAAAATGAGAATATTTTTTAAGATTAAAAATTCTCGTACATTCACATAGAAAAAAAACCACCTCTGAGAATTACTCATCACTAGTTCTGAGATCTACAATAACTTAGTGAATTAATATTTTCTATATAAATGTAAAAATATACTTAAAATTCAACAGTTATTTTCTGAAAGACAGAATCTGTAACGTGCCATTAAAAGCAAACGAATATAACACAAACCACAACAGGAGAACCAAAGAGTTTGTTATTTCCCAACTCACTGTAACTCTATATTTCAAAGCTTCAGCTTAGCTATTGTACCATAGGAAGGTCAATATCTGGATTACAAAAGAAAAGGAAAAAAATTGAATAGTAAACATGGTTTTTTCAATGAAATCTTGTTTCAGATAAGAAGTGATTGTGTACTTTTTTTAACATTTCTGTGTAGGAAGAAGTAAAATGATTACTGCAGCACTTAAAAATAAGCCATAAGATACTGATTTTGGAAAAGAATCATAATTTGATTTGAGCAATTAAACTGTGGTGGTAGCTCTGACCAAGGTTAGTACATGGAGCTGTAACAAGGCTTCTGGTTTAAATATCTAATTCCTCCTGTGACTCACGGACAAGACCCTTAGTATTTCTATTCTCTCAGGAAATTTTGTAACACTTCCCTTGATAGCAGCAGCACTGGAAGCTGGGTTACTGGTATTTCCCAGGAGGTGATGCAGCATCTGTATCACATTTTCCTTGTCTGCAAATTATTAATATTATCATCTACCTCATGCAAATGTTTTGAAACTCAGCAGATTAACGATGGTATACAAAAACGAAGCAAAACAATTTTAATCAAAGGTCAGATGAAAGCTACCATGTGTGAGGTAGAAGGTGTTAATCACATTTTATCATTAGTACTTCATGATCGGTATTAAAGTTCTGTGTATAGTCCCCTCTCACAGTCGAGGACGCTATGAGGAGTTCAAACTGAGAAAGTCTTATTAAACACAGTTAAGATATCCTCTTTAAATAAATGGAAAGGTCTGCAGTGAGTGGCTAAACCGAGACACTCAGCTCGCCTTGCAGACCAGACAAACGCTCAGGAAATGACTAAAGTGGGACATTCATGCTCACAGAAGCTGGCAACAGGGACAGAGGTCAGTGGGCAAAGCTTCTGGGGTTTGGATGACTGGCTGTGGTCACTTCACGTTGTTTTCCATTGCACTCACCACTTACTTTCAAAATACCCCGTGGCACGCAAAAAATAAATAAAAAATTAGGTTCAGAGCTTTTACAATAAATTCTAATGCTTAAGCCAGTCCCAGGAGGGTAGGAATCCATTCACATAGTTGGGGGCTTAATAACTTCAAATGTCACTCAGTGTTTCTGTAATGTCTTCAGAATGAACAAGAAATTGCAGTTTCTGTAGGAAGAATGCAATGTTTTGTTTTTCATTAATCCATCCTTTGTCAATATTGTACCTGTTCACAGTAAACTATTCCTTTCACTCACTATCCTTAAAAAGTGCTGCTGAGAAGACAGAACAAACCAAAGAAAATGAATGTTATTTTTAAAACTTATTCCATTGTAAGAAAATTCATAACTCTACATTATCCCTGAACAGTTTCAGCCTTTACCCTTTGAGAGTTTTTGAGAGTACTCCACAAGGTGGGTGTTTTACAATCTGTATCACCTAAACGGATTTTTCTTTCACCAGCAGCATTTTAGAATTAAACCCCTGCCAAGGCTGTCAGATTTGCATGATAGTGATGTTGCTTTCCTTTTATTATCAGACTTTGTAACAGCTCCAACATTTATTTGCAGCATTAAATACATGCTTGCAGCACATATACTCCCTTTGGAACAAAACATGTCCTCTGTGGAAGGTGGCAATTTTCTGATCCTGCAGAAAATCAATGCTACATTTTAATGGAAATATATAGTGTCTGTGTGAACTAGATTTTGAACATATTAGAATTACATTTCAGTGGTTTTTAGGTGTTCTTCTAAGGATGCAGACATGTGGGAGCAGGTTTTTCAAAAGTGCCTAGACATACAGAAATCATTTCTCAGAAAGCAAGTTTTATTAGGATTGCACTATTTCTGCCTCTGTTGGTGATTAAACATAAAATTTAATCCATAAAACCTCGATCAACTGGCTCTCCACATAAAAGATCCCAAAATATTTTGTAATATGCTAAACATTCTGTTCTCTTCCTCCACCAAAATTTCCTAGGTTCTGTGAAGAGCAGGGTGAAATTTTGGGCTGAAAAAGATTTCCATCTCTATTTTCTATTGACAGCGGGTTTTTATGAAAAAAGGACAGTGACACTTAAAACCCTCAGCCTCACAGAAATCTTATGTGATTTCAGCCTCTAGGACCTAAGGGAATCAGAGAAGTGAGATGTGGTCTTTTCAAAGTTTTTTTACTTCAAATCATTGAATTAAACATACGGGTGCCTGTCTTGAGACATTATGCATGTTTTAGAGGTTTAATCAGGGAAAAAGGTTCTACGATGTGTTTTATTGTCTCTTCTTTGTCACTGTCTCACTCCTCCTTGGAGCTTAAGCAACACTTTGTAGTGCTTTGTCAAAATCCTGGCTGCACAAAGGCGGCTATGTCCTATTCACCGAGGGACTGCAGATCTGTTTTGTGTGGAGCTACTAATGAGCTAATGTGTTGTTGCTGCTTTGGAAAGCTGATATATGCGTCCTGACACCCCCTTCAGCTGAACAGCCAGGGGACTGAAGCCGCTTTATTGCCCTGAGCAGGGGTTTTCTCAGGAAGGAGGCAGGCACATAATGGGGATGCAAACCTACTGTACCCCTGATCTCCCCTGAATGACCTTACTGCTGCTGACAAAACTCTGTGCTTATTAATCCTTGCCTGTGCACAAATAATGCTCGGTTTCAGCTAAAACTGCTTTGAAGGGTGTAAATTAGCATTTTGCAGATAACTGAGTTTGTGATCCAGCTATTTATCCAATGAGAAAGCGGATTAGGATCATCACACAGAATGCACCCGCAGTACTAGATGGAAATGATCATCATCCACAATGCAAATAACAATTTTAGTAATTATAGAGTAGAAAGTATTCATTTCACCCTCTGCAAAAAAGATAGATCATGCAATTTTTTTTTTAAATTTCACCTTACTAAAAATTGAGAGCACTTCGCCAACAACACAGGCTCTTGGCAAGATGAAAAAGATGCACAAGGAACAGAAAAACTGAAAGAAAAGAAAGACAGCTCTACTGTCTTTTTTCTTTCTTCTTTCAACAAATAGTTTTGTTCATTGTACCCTTATTCAAAGATTTTGACTGTAAAGTATTTGAAGTGCAGGGATTTTGTTAATTTGATTTTTTTTTTGTTTAATCAAAGACTAAAGACACACATGAAAAGCAATGAGAACATTGAAGAATGCAGTAGTCATCACCACCCCTGTTATGATGCTGCTGTTGTTATTCTGCTCTCTGTAATACAGACTACAAAATGGGGAGGGACCTCCTGGGCTCTTGGGCCACTCAATAACTACATTATATGAGCTCCTTTCGTAACTAACCGGGTTCCCACTGAAAGTAGGTCAGTGTTTCACCCATTTCTCCTGACTAAAAGACTGTTCCAGACCCTCTGCTTAAGCTTCTTCCAAAAGCTTCGTTTATTCATGAATTGTTCAAGCTCATTTGTTCATGGGCCAAGAAAATCCTCTAAGTGATTCTTTCCTTTCTCCTTAATCCCCATGACTGGCTCACACAGATCAGTCATCATTCTCATTTTTCTGTGCAGGACAAACCAGGGTTTACCCTCCCCTCCCAGAACATTCATGCTGTAATTTAGTTGATCTTTCCAGAGCCCAGATTACCAGAGCTCTAGAGTGCAATTTTGATGCCAACTCACCAGAAGCCTTCACAGTGGCAATGTTCCTTCTCTTCTTGAAATTCTGTGAAGCAAATAAGGTTGAAAGCTTCCCAGAAAAGTTTATCAACAAGGATATCAACATCAGCCAGCTCCTTACATTCTAGAGAATTTTAGAAATGTGAATCCCTACTTGATCGAAAATACCTTGTACAGGATGAAAGGGGCATAGTCCTAACCAGACTTTTAACTGATTAACTACTCCCATTATAGGCAATTTAATGTTTTTTTCAGTTTTACCTGTCATTTAGCTAGGGGGCCAGGAGTTGGAAGGCAGGTTTGCTTCTTTATTCTGCAGTGCTTCAACAGCAGCATTGTTTGAAACAAGTTCAGGGATTCATCTGAAGGTAGTTAGACAGTCATGGTCAAAAATCCATTCCGCATCAGCTCTCCTCTTAGGTCAGCCGGTAAACTTAAGGACAAAAAATGAGTTAAAAGGCAAACATATTCCAAACAAACATTAAAAATAATTCAAGAAAGGTATTAAATTAAAAATAAGATTCACAAAAATAATCCAAGTTCAACTGAAAACATTTTGTCCACATAAGAAGCAATGTGTTGCTTCATTCTTTAGCCAAGTTTTTAAGACATTACTTTCCTCTAAAAGCTGAGATAGATTTTTAACTGAACCTTGTTGATGAGTTAGTCATGAAAAGTGGCTAGCAACTTAAAATGGGATGTAAAACTATATTGTATTTTAAAAAGTCAAAGAAATGGGCATTTCTCAAAGGAACTCTTGCATTTGAAAATTTCTCATTGTGAAGTACTTGGATGTTTTCTAAATCATTCCTGTCCTCTTTGGGATCCAAAGTGTGTGTAAAAAATACACCTGCTCAGCTATAAAGAGGGCAGGACAATGCAACCCAACTTCAAGGTCATGGAATCCACCACCTGACTTTAGGCACTGACTTTGCTGCCGTAAGAAGGCCTGTGCAGCTGGAGAAGTTTGCAAATGTGGTTACACAGCCCCTGAGGCAGCTGCTTCTGCAGGCAGCCTGCACAGCTGGGAGGTTACCCAGAGAACATGGGAAAACCACTCGCCTTCTGATCAGTGAACTGACAGCTCTGAGTCAGGATATGGCTGTTCTGCAAAGCCTATAATTGTTAAAGAGCAAACACTACTCTGTGCTGAGAAAGCCAGCAAACTTTCAAGATTTAGTTCATTCTGGGACTTTAAAACTATTTGGACAGGTCTGAATAGAAATCAGGTAGAACCTCATCTGGAAGATGACTTGATCTGTCATGTCTTTTGGAAAATAAAATGCTTAATGTCCCTGAGTAAAACATGCACCCTCAAGTGCTGTAATCCTTTGTTTACACTCTTCTAATACCTGTATGATAAAAGCACCCTTAACCTGTTACAAGAAAAAAAATGAACCAAAACCACCCCCCTAAGTTTTCTACTTGGCTCTCTGGTGTTCGTGAATACAGGTTTTATGAAAACTGCTTGGTCAGTATTTAAGTCAGGTTTGATTAGGTGTCTGAATGAATAAATGGATTATGAACACACTTTTCCACATGTAGAAATAGAAAATACTCACTGGCAAGACTTGTAATTGTAGGTGTGACTACGCAAAAGGGGTTTAAATCATCTTTGTTGGGTTTGGTTTATCTTCGTATTTATTCATCTCCATCTCAGAAGAGGCTTAAAAATAGACAGAATTATATTTCTTGATAATTTGTAATTTTTTTTTTTTTCTTTTTAAAGCCTCTTGCCCTTTGTTCCCCTCTTTCCTAATTTACTGCCACAAAGCCTCAGGAGCCATGGACTTCTACTCTGCTTATACCTCCATTTTTTTCTTGGAGAGAGGCATTTCTACACAGAAAACTTTTCATAAGTTTCAAAACTTCGCATCTTCAACCAAGGTGTTGAAATACCTGCTAAATATTCCTCTGTGGTCCTTAAAGAAAGCACAGACTTTCAGTCATAAACTGTAACACAAAGCAGGTTATCACAGATTAAAGGTGGAAGAGAAATGAAAGTCAAAATCAAACAAGGCTAAGCCCATGTCTAAGCTTGCCTCTTGATGAAATGAGGTAAAAGAAGAAATGACAAGTCAAAGTTAAGTCTTCCCTCACCGTTCTTAAAACGCAGGTCCTGATCACCCATGGAACGAAGGGAAAATAATGAGATGCAAGTTTAGTCTGAGGACTATCACCATTATCATACAGCCTATGGTGATGCTTCTGTGGTTGCCAATGCTTTCTTTTAAATGTATGTGTTGATGAACTTAATGATAAAAGGGAATGTGACTATAACCAAACCAAAAACGATCCCATTCCAAGGACCTTAATGTTTTGAAGGTTTATTCTAGGTGGATGAGTGTGGTTTTGTTTTAAAATACTGTTCCACAGTAATGAAGAGGTCAAAATTGGTTTTGGTCAAGAAATTAAGCATAGAATGCTTTGGTTTTGAAGGGTTAAATGTCATCTAGTTCCAACCCTCCTGCCATGGTCAGGAACTGCCTTCCATTAGATCAGGTTGCTTAAAACCACATCCAACCTGGCCTTGAACATTTGCAGAGATGAAAGAAAACACCCAAGTCTTAGAGTTACCCCCCTAGTGCTTACTGCTGGTGAAAGATTTCACCGCTCTAGATCTGTTTGGTAACATGGCTATTACAATTAATTACATTTCATCCTAATTTCTTTCTTCGCTAGAGAAGTTCTATACTTCAGCCATGTCTTTGGCTTGTATTTTTAAGACCAATGACAAAGAGAACAAACAAATGCTTCATGCTGACCCAAAGCAATTAAGAAAGTGAGATTCCAGCAGTAAGCAAATGATGCATCTAGAGAGAGCACACAAAATATTCAGTACAGATGGGTGTACTACATGAGAGAAAGGGAAATAACACGGAAAATCAAGGCATTTATAATCCCTGCTTTTCTACAACTCTCAAAAAAATTTTGCTGTGTTTATTGTGATGTTTTCTAACTCCTATTTGAAATATTCTTTTGCTCAACTTATTCTGAACTTGCACTGCTTGCGTGTAAATCTTTTTCAAAAACAGCCCTTAGCAATAATTGTTTTATTTCCTGTACTGCACCTTTCTAATTCAGGTTAATGCTGGTGGTGCCACTGTCAGATGAAGCCAACCATAGTTTAACAGCTGTGAGCTTATGATACAGTCCTTTGCTGAAGCGATGAACTGGAAGCTTTTTCCTGCATCCTACCAAGAAATTACAGAAGTACGGTAAGGTAGAGTGGCAAATCTAATTAATGATTTTGAGGGAACATGTGGATTTCAAAGATATAACCTTTTCAGGAGTTGGAGAGCAATGTGTGCAATCAGCTGGTTCCCAGGGCAACACGAGCTTATTTAGCCAAGAGAAGATATTTCTGACATTTCAGAAAAACAAAATGAAGGCGACTGACTTCTATTACCAATAGAGAGATCCAGAGAGATGGAAAATTCTGGGAGGTTCCCAGAATTTTCTTCCTTTGAAGAAAGTAATTGAAGCTGCACCAAGCATAAAAATCAACAACTGTCTATCACATCCAGGATGAAGTAAAATCTACCAAAGATTAACCTAAGAAGTACTCAGAATTAGTTAAAGAGATTAAGGAGCTGATGGACATGCAAGCATCTTCTGAAGCATTACAAGATATCTAACCATCCTCAGAGGGCTGAATTTGTCAGTGAATACTGCTGAGGATCAACTTCCAGAACTTGTTTTCTGTTTCTTCTCTTGCTTTTTGCTCCCTGTGTCAAGAATGACTACTCAAGTTCAGCTCTCATGGTTCTTCTCCACTGGCCTTTGCTTATTTTTCCACTCTGTCAAAGCCCCCCAGTTTTATTTGTTCCCAGGCTTCATACTGTAACTGAGGGCTCCACTGTGTGCAACATCTCAGCCTCTACAGCCATTTAATTTCCCTTTCTCCCATGCAGTGCACCCATCTTTATCACAACAAAATTTGAAATCTGTTCCTCTCTTTAGATCATAAACTTTGTCCTTCCCTCATCATCCCTGGAATCTGGCTGTATGCTACCTAAATTCATCCCTTTCTCGGTGACTGGAATACATACGGCTAATTACTGGGAATAACCACAGCTAAATAATTAACTGACACCCCAGTCAGAGTTTGGATCATCAGACTTCGAGATAACAAAAAGAAAAGTCTTGTGCGATGGAGCTTGAGTCTAAGAGTTTAGTGAATGACATAAGGTAGTAAAAACTGCAGAGAGTAGGTGGAAGCAGAAAAGTGATTAGATTGTGATGCCACAGTAGAAGAAGTAATCCCAGAATTAACATCTCTGACATGGAAGGACAAATCTTGCTCTTAGAGTTACATCTTATCCCAGGATTGTTGAATTAAAAAAGTTTTATGGAAAATTCTAGGGAAGAAGGTACTAATGTGTCCCAGACTAAGCTGGGTATTTCAGCAGAGAAGCTGCAATAGCCACCACAGCTGAAATGGGAAATTATGACCTCAAACCACATAAAATAAGGAAGCCTAGACACAGACCAAGTTTGTTCTGTTTGGTCTGGAATAAATGCAACAAAGGGGATTATTCCAAAGTATCTTGCTGTCACCAGGTAAATTACTTTAAAGTCACAAGGTCATGCTTTGGAGAGCATAAAGGCAATAAAAAATAGAGAGAAAACTCTGCCAGCCCATCCCACTGGTGTCTTAAGCTGACAACAGGCATGCTACAAATACACACAAATCATATGAATGCCACATTTCATAGATCACCTTTCACTGTCTAAGGGAAAAGTGAAATCACAGTGAGGATCCCCATCATGAATGAAGGGTATTGAAGTAGCCTACACGTGCCGTGGTATTACCAGATGACATCATAGCGTAGCTCAAGATGGATTTCACATTGATGTAAAGCACTGTTTAATTTCAAAAGTGTAGGTATCTAACAGCTCTGAGATTTGCTTCATGGACGTTAAAAGAAATGTTTATTTTTGCTAGCAATTACTTGACTTTCCCAATTATCCAGAAAAATGACCTCATTGTAGCACATAAATGTGCATTGGAGACTCTGTATGTAAGCTATTAAAAATATGGCTTTTAAAAATAGATATGCAACAGGACTGAGATACTTGAGCCCTAGACACATGCAGTAGTGAGAATAAAAGGAACTTTTCTAGAGTTGTTACCAACCAAACCACACTGAACATTTAAAAAAAAAAATCTCCCAAAATGTTTAGGATGGTATCTGGCTTATTTGCAGATAACCAGCCAGAAGGGAGGAAAAAGACCAAACTTTTGCACTGTGTGAAAAACCAGTCTTTGCTTCCAACTTCCTCCTACAGCCCTTAGACAGCTCTCACTCTCTGCTTTGTGCTGGAACTTTGTTTTGCTCCACCTTGCCAGCACATAGATAAGGTTGTGGGACGGGACTTTATTGGAATTAAAAAAAAATCTGAGCTACTGCCTCTCTCAGGCTCTAAAATGAACATAGAGAAATCACCTGGGGTTTTCATTATTCCATTTACCTTTAAAACTTTCTGTAGGTGTCATTTAGTCATTCCTTGTTGTAGGTTTAGTAGGAAGACAGCAGCTGTAATGTTCTCCTGTGGAAAGGTATTTGGTGCCTCAGCCTGAAAGGTTGACAGGGCCTCTTGATTTACCATCAAGACAAGCATTATTTGAAAGTACTCTTCTTGGACAAGAGGCTTGTGATAGAAACTATTATAAAGCTAAGTAAGTGCTTGCATGAAATAAAATGAACTTACCTGCGTGTGATGAACTTACCTGTGTGTGAGCTGCCATAAAGTGAAGAAGTTGGCAGACATCTCCTAAAAACTGTTTTTGTCCTTACTTGCAACCCTCCATCCTCCCCCATTCAGCCATGGCCTGTCTTGTAAATCCTATGGATTTAATCTGTGCAAATTAGGAAAGAGTAGGCAAAGGATGAAAGACAATCAGTGATGCCAGCTACAAACTACTTCTCACAGTCTACAGCAGCCTGGAAGAGCCACGTAGGCAGTAGGTGCATGCATGTGCAGTATGTGTGTGTGAAAAAATGGGTTATGAATCAGCTTACTAAATATTTATAGGGTTCAGATCAGTCCTGTAGGTATTCATTCTTGCATGAGACATTGCATATATTTTCCCAAATAAAATAATACAGTGGAGACTGAAGGGATAAACTCATGGGTGGCACTGAAAAGTACGATGCAAGCATAAGCTTTCACTACTGTCACCTTCTAATGCCTCTCTGTAAAATATTAAAAGGAAAAATTATCATCAAAAGAAGTTTGCATCCAAGGTTTTGACAGAGGCGGTTAATACGCACAGTTGTCCCAATAAATCATTAAATGTGTTTGCAGTGAATTCGTAAATCACTATGTGAGGCATTGAAATAACTGGCACTACTGTTTTGGCTCAGTTACCAGTTTTACATCAGGGACTTATTTTCCAGTTTTTTTCCTCTAAGTCGCTGTAATCATGTGCTGCAGTTGAATCTAAACTGAATGGCATGCACAATAAATGTGCTCCCTCACTGAGATCATGCAAGCACTGTAAAATGTAAAAGAAAACAGTGGAAGGCACTGAAGTGGTTCACACTGTGACCTTTCATAAACCAAGAAGAGAAAAACAGCAGAAGAGCAAAATTTGTCAGATTTATCTTCCCCTTTTTGGCTCAGTAACAGAGACTATGTTTGCTTGTCTTGTGAGGACATCTATGATGCAGGAAGAAGCCTTACCTGAGCAGAAGAGAAATCCCAGCTTGAAGCCTTCTTTCATCCACTCACAGATGCAACTCTGCCGTGCATTTTTTTAGAGAACCTTCCATCTAAAGTGATAACCCTTTAATGCAAAAGGAGACACTGACTTTCAAAGTAAGCAACTTGCTTGGAGCCTAAAGACTCATTCTGTACCTCAACAGCAATCCTGCCTGTCATGGCTCCATTATTGCTTGATCTTATGCCACGTAAAACCCATAAATCTTCGAAAAACAAAATAGCTACAAATGTCAGAAGGGACATTAGCATCTCTCAGTCTCTTCCAAATGTAAACAGCTACAAATCAAAAGTTGATCTCACAAAGTGCCCTTGTCAGTGTTTAAAAACAATCAGGGTCCTGTAACACAAGGTTATCTGCTTTCGGTTGATTTTGGTTCTTGTATTAACAACCAATACACTGAGCAGGCCAGAGGAAAGTGAGTCAGACCAGCCCAGAGAAGACCTGGTTTCTGGTCCCAGATATGCCTCCTGGTTTCCTGTACAAGATAGGCTCCACAATGAGCACCATGGAGCAACAATTACTGTGTCCCTGGTTGTTCATTCGTCTGGACAAGTCTGACTGTTTTACAGGACAGGTGATCTCTTTGGCAAGCTCTAGAGTAAAACCAATGCAAAGTGAGGAGTTATTAGCAAAAGCCCAGTTCTTCAAATTTCTTGCCCTTCACAACTGTCCTTCAGCTGAAGCAAACAAAGTCAGTATTAAGTGTAAACCACCTTAGCTTGGCATGCTAAATAATCTTTCAGGAGTTCTATTTTCCAAAACATCCTATTTGACATCCCCATGCTCACAATTTTTAAAATGCAGAATTATGTACATTGACTGAAAATGTATACATCAGTTTATATATATTTAGTACACACACATACACAAAAGATTGCAGAATGTAATTTTTGTACTTTTCAATGCATGTTAAGAAACATTACAATCATTCTCTGCTTTGCAAAGGAAATGTACTCTTCTTAAATAACGGTTTGCTTCTGAAAAACAGGAGCTAAAAATATTAAGCTCTTCTGATTCAGCTGTATTTCTCGCTTTCAGACTCTAAACTATTCCTGATTTTATTTTCCAAAGGAAAACTAAACCACTAAAAGTAAATAGTTGGAAACCTGTTTTTCACATTTGGTCATATAGATAGATGCCTGTTTCTCAAATCCCCAATTTTGCTACTTTTTCTTCTGTATTGATGCTACCTTTGGTAAAATGAATTCAGATTCATGGAAAAAAATAGGTTGGAAGAGACTTAAGGAGGTCACCTGCTCCAGCCTCCTCAGAGGAGCACCTGCTTCAAAGTGGGGTCGGGTCTGGTTGAGGTTTGAAAACCCCCAAGGAGGGGTTGATTTTTCATGGTGCTTCGCCACTCTCATGAGGAAGAATACACTTTCTTGCATCCAAACACAATTTCCTTTGTTACAAATTGTGATCATCACCTCTTGTCCGTCTGCCATGGTGCCCTTCAGAGAGTCTGATAACATCTCCCAAAACTCCCTTGGATAATGGAAGATGGCAACTGGATCCCCTCAACCACCCATAACTAAGCAAACCCCGTTCCATCAGGAATTCCAAGAGCCTCTCATGCTCTAGCCTTCTAACCATTGCAACAGCTCTCCTCTGGCCTTGCTCCAGTTTATCACTTTCCTTACTTAGGGCCCAACACTACACAGTTTTTCAAATACAGCTACCTGATTTCACCTACAAAGTCAGCTGGAATAGCTCAGCACCTCAGTGAAGGCTAAAGAACTTTTCCTGCAGCAGATTAAGGAGCTGTCATATGCTTCCATCCAGGAAAGACCTACAGGTAGTGTAACTTCTGGCAAAAGGTAGGTACAACCTTCAGCCACCTCTGGGAAGGAGTGTTTATCTCCTGATCTGGATCTTTTTAAAAGGGTATTTATCTATGATCTTAAAGGCTAATTTTCAGGCACCTGTCTCTCATATCTTGATTTAAAATCATTCCCATTACAGTCCAAGAAAGTTTACCTGCTGCCCAAGGAGAACTCCCAAAGTTCCAGCTGCCCCAACAGCCTGGGGAGTTGTTACAAGGCTGAAGGCAAAACTGCCTGTATAAAATAGCTAAATACAAACCAGCTAGGAATATATCATATCCGTGACTTGTTCATGCCAGAAAGCACCACAAATCCATTGGGATGCAGTAAAAGCAATAATAATAAACAAAACATTTCATCTTCAAGGAGGGACCCAAACCAGAAAAGCAAGGTTATGTTATTTGCTTATGCCCTGGCTCCATAATTTGTAACAGGAATACTGTGGGGCCAAACGAGTGGCATTGCAAGTCTTGCCCTAAGGATTGAAGTAGCTAAACAGATCATTTGCAAATGGCTATAAATAACCCACATGCTGATCTTCAGCTTCCTGCAGCCTGCGCCAGTATGAGAAATGACTCCAGGAATAATTCCAGAAAAAAGCCCTGTCCACTTGCTGACTTCCATTCCGCCTTTTGCTTTCATATCCACTTTCAGATAAAATTGCTCCTGTTGGAATACTCTAGCATATTGCAACGCTATGAAAAATCACATTGCTGCTCTGTTTCTCCTGCCTTGAGAAAGAAAAACAATCCTGATATTCTCATCTTGAAGTGCTTTTTCATCCACTTGGTCAACGGGTTTGGATGGAGTCTGAAAGAACATTTCTATTCTGCAGAACAATATTGTCAGAACCCTTATCACTTCACGTGTTTTGTGAGTCCCGTAACACTCATTCCAACGCCATTTGCTGCAAATTTCTTCCATAAATCTTCAGTGTAACTTTCCTCAAGCCAGCATTAGATTCCCCAACACCCTCTGCCCCAGGAAACAACACTCTGTGTGAGCATCCCCATTGGTAAATCTACCGATTGAATGAAACCAATTGCAGAGTCAATAGGAAAAAGTCCAATGGCAACATAGGAAGTCAGGAAACACTGGACAGATCCAGCAGAAATTACTGGGGGGAAAATCAAATGCCTGTACGGAAAGTGTTGTAATTTAGTTTTATTCCAGCTCTAAAAGTGGAAAAACTTAAAGCTTCATACTACTTTACAGCAGCGCCGTTCAGCATCTGCCAATGTTTCCATTATGAACTGCAATTTTCAGGGGTTTATAACTCAGCCATAAAAATTTGCTTTGGTATGAAGCTAGAAATAAAAGCTCTCCACCCAAAAAAATAATTCTCCTCCCTGCCCCCTTTCATTTTTTTTGAAGGAGAGAGTTAAATTGAATTTGGTTATTTTTAAGCCAACTCACTTTAAAAAAGGTAAGGTTTTTTGTTATTTATTATACTATCACAAAATATAGATGAACTTGGGGGATTTGGAGTTACAGCATATGACAAACCACATGCAATTCACTATCATTATGCTGCAAGAGGGCAAAATTCTTTTGGGTTTGCATTAAAAATGTGAACAACATTCCTAAGAGATGGGCAGTAGTTATTCTGTGCAACTTTGCTATTGCAAGGTCTCATCCAGAGGACTCTAACCAAGTCCAACATTGGCAATAAAAATTATATAGGCCTACAAAACATGACATAAGGCAAAGCTCAAGAACTTAGATTTCATCTAGGAACAGAATATCAAGGAATAAGTGACAACCATTTCCCTAATATGAAAAAAAGAAAAAAAAAAATTAAGGAGGATGGTGATCAGATGCTTTCCAGCTTCACTTCAAAAAGAGTAAGAAAATAAAAAGGTTCATCTGCAAGAATGAAGTTTTAATTTACATGTCTGTAAATTCACATGGCAGTGAAGTCATGCAGTGGAATCACCCTCATATTGACCTGGTCATATTACTTAGCAAATATTCCTCGTGAGGCTGGATAATCACTTCGAAGTTGGTGGTGAAATGTAGCACTCAAATACAGGTTACTCACATATAGCACTCAGATATATACTTCAAGGTTTTATGACCAGCTTAAAAAATCCTTACATTATCTTTTTTACTAAAGATCATTTGTGTTTGGGATTTTTTCTTTTTCCTTTGCTTTGGATTTCTAGAGTTTTTAGAGCGTATTTCCAATTTTCATGCAATTCAGACTGTAAACTTGAAATACCAATAAGTAAAAATTCTCACAGAGTCATGACTTTAAATGAGCTACAGCTTTATGAAATACATCACAAAATCACGCCATTTGCAATAGAAGGAGACAAGTTTTTAGCTCTGCATTTAGTCCATGATGCAGTTGGTTTACTTCCCACATTTTATTTGGGAGAGAGAAACTAGTCCGAGCAGTTTCTTTTTTTTATAGTGTGTCTTTTGTTCCACTTTGCTAAACTAACGTACTTTCAAGTGTCTTTTAACCAGCAATCTTCTAACCTTTATCCAAGGAATTATACCCTATATAATCAAAGCAGCAGTTATGAAAACCAGTTTGAACCAAGTTTGGGAATCAATCTGTCAGATTTCTGGGAAAGAATTAAGAACTTCTTCCGAGATTACTAGCAAGAAATATTTGCTGGCTTCTAGTCCTTTATCTGGTGGCTTATCACAAAGGCCATGAGTTTATGGTAATTTCAATACAGTGTAAAAACACTGATTTATAATTTAAAAGATTACAAAGCTTTGAAAAGCTTCTGGCCATGTTCAAAATTTGGCTGAGGGATCAGCTGACAATGCACTTTATTTAATGCACATCACGTAAATTTTAAATATTTCTGATTCTTTCCTAAAGAGAAGCTTATCTCCAAGTGGTGGCTGGGGAACAGATCATGACCTTCTGGCCCCCTCAAAGGCTTCTGACATTTTCTACTGCCCCTCTGGCTCCTTAAGTATTACATCTTCTCTGAAATGTGGTTGTGTCCCCCAGAGTCTCTCCTCTGAAGGTTATTCACCATCTCTGCTGTCCTCCCTCACCCCCTCCAAGCATGTCTCATTGGATTGCATCATGCCTGTTATCTCTGATCTCCGATTCCCAAGTATTGACTGCCAACTTCAAACACTATTGTGGCTCCCCATATTATTCATTGCTTTTGATACTAAAATGAAATAAAATAAAAACCCAAACCAACCCTCAAAACAAAACAGTAGTACATGTCATTTTTCTTCCTAGGTCATATCCTCTGGGATCCTGTTTCTCATCCATGCATACTGCTATGACAGCTCTCAGGCACCTCAGGTTGCAGGTTGCAACACTGCATCCAAACACACTCAAGACCTGGAGGTTTTGTCTCTGCATCTGGCCTGAGCAAGTAAAGCCCAGCTTATCTCTGACTGAACGGGCAAGATCCCAACCTACTTGCAGCCACTCAACCTCAAAGCACGTTGACAGGCTCATGTTACTCTGATGCTGGCCTCACATGTGATACCCTGGTCATCCATGTGCCAAACTTGCCCCTGCAGGCAGAAGAAACTTCTTTAATATTTGACTCCCGTCCATCCACTCCCAGTTCTACTCCGAGTCCAAAACACTGCTCACACAAAGCAGGCATGGAGAGAGCTGGGTTCCAAGCTGAAACACTTTGGGAAGGGACTAGGTAACTCTTCCCAGATAAGACCAAAGGGAACCTAGGGTGAGCAGCTGAATAATTCAGCTTAAGTGATCTTTGACAGGACAGACTACACTGAAAGTTTGGATTTGCTGTGAAACATTTCAGTCAATTGGTCTGAGACATGAGCCAAAGTTCTCTAACAAGAACATGGGTTTAAGTATAAGTTGGCAGACTTGGTGCACAAAGTCCGCGTGCCAGCAAACACGTGATGACTGAGCTTGGATTTACACAGTGAAGCCCCAGAGCTGCACGGATTCCTCTGCTGTAGGTCCTGCTCTGGACAGTGCCCCACAGAGCACAGTGCTGCAGTACAGACACTGCTCCATGCTCCACACAGGACCCAACGCCCCCAGGCTGCCTCCACTCCTCATCATCCCCTTCTCACCAAGATTTTAACAAAATAGACAGCAGGCTGTAGTAGCTGCACAAAGCTCTAATTTTCCAGTCTAATACTTGAGGTTCCCTAGACCACATTATCACCTTCAGCTAAGGAATTTTCAAGAGAAGTAACAAAATGAAGCAATACTATTATAAGCAGCCTTTGGGTGGGTTACAAGTCATGCTCCTGATGACTGAGTAACTTTAATCACCTTCAGAGCCCTGCAACTTCCCTGAAATAACGCAAAATGTTATTATGAAATGGAATTTGTACGCAGAAGGCAAGAAAAACAGTCTTTTTAATTTACCAGACTTACAACTATGATTAGGACTATAATGGTGGGTCAGAATGTTCCCATTACATCAGTGGGTCTATAATTAGCCCCTAACTCTGTTTTTGAGGGAGTAAGAACATCTTTCGGCTTGCCAGTGGTGGCTGTATCAATTCCAACACAAGTGCCCCCTCTCCAGCTCTCAGAAATATGCCACCATTTCACCTGCATTTTCTTGAGGCTTCTAAGAAAGTAATAATAAAAAAATCATACTACTGAACTGCCTCTTCGACATCCTCTCCTACTTGACGTACTACCTAGGAGTAGCAGATCCTCAGATGGCACAGGGTCAAGCCTCCAGTAACTCCACTCATGTAAGGACATTGTCTGATGTATTTTGGCACAGTTCAACTGGTTCTAAATGAGCCCCACCAACTTACAGAAGGAACTGGCACAGCCAACTCTGCTCTACTCTGTATAGCATTAACAGGTCCTCCTAATTATTTATTGAAAGAACATTTTATTTTCCTGCTGCTCTCCTAAAGCCAAGTCCCTCCAAGGTGGTCTCCATCCAGTGCCTGGAGCTGGATGTTAAGCTGGTTTTGAATGCCTGAAAATTCTGCATGCCACCATCAGGTAACCTGACCAGGTCTGGCCAGCCAGTCAGAAGCTAAATGTGTTCAAAGCTCTGGAGATGATGCTGGGCACAAATCTAGGAACACAATTTGTGCCATTTAGTTGTCTCAGTAAGCCAAAACACAATTTTGACTACAAGAGACATCAGTACACACAGATCTACAAGTAAATCATTGTAACATGCTCACTTGTGGTTGCAGCATTGGAGGGAACTGGACAAAGTAAAATGAGGACCATCCTTTTTAGCACCAGTTCAGCATCTGATTAAGTACAAAGAGAAGGTTTTAAAGAAACTGCAGTGAGTTAAATTTAAATGACCTGAGGTAATTACAGTAATTTTTAGGGCCTAATTAATAGTGACTGCTATGGAGGAATGCTGTATTAAGCTTTGACACTTGAGTTTCACTACAAGAAGGGAATTACACTGGTTTCAAATACTACCACATCCAGCAAGCAAAGCAAGAACACACAGTAGCAAGATCATAGACAAGGATCTATGCTATTACTTCTGCTGCAAGTGTAATGCAACCTGTTGTGGCAGCCCATTAAAGTTCTGTGGTCAAAAATATGATGGCTGAAGTAGTTTTGTCAATACTGCTTCCTGTCATAGAACACAGACTGTCACAAGTAAGAAAAAAAGGCAGTACTTTCTGAAAAAATAATTTTTCAGAAATATATATATTTCTATAGTAATAATTTTAATATTATAAAGAGGCAAAGGCAAGAATATTTACCTGTATTATCCTGTCTTCCATTTATCTCCCCTTATATCAGTTTTCCCCAGTAAAATGAAAGAACTAAATGAGAAACGAAGACAACAATCCCCAAAGGAACCAAGAATCTTTGTGGCTTTTGAAGATAAAATAAAACTCTTTTCCAGGGTGAAAGGAAGGTTGCTGGCAGGGGGTAATGAGAGAAGAAAAGCTTTAGTGAAGCAAATTTTTTAAAAACCCCAAAACTAACAAAACAGAACTTGTTGCACCATTAGTTGCATGTCAAACCTCACACAATAAGGGCAGCCAGCCTGCAAATCTGGAAGGGAATTCGGCCCATGTTATTGGTGGATGATTTCAACATAGCCCCAAGGGGAATGCATTTAAAGATCCATATGTTTGCTTGGCACCAAACCAAGTTCCATTAAATAACACAGTATTCAGCTACACAACAAATTTACTTACCATACATTTCATATGAGAGCTAATTTGTTTGATAGCAATATTGCTGATGTTTATATTGGTTTACTGTAATGAAAACAGTATTTTCGAAACTATGAACAAATGCATACCAGTAGTTTTACAGTGGCTTAACCAAAGTACTGGTAGTACTTCAAGAAGGGAATTTATACAATACGTACGTTTCTCAGCGCCGCTCACGCCAAACATTGCAAGGGGGTTCCACTACGAGGATGGAACTTGCTTTTACCACCAGGAGAGCTGACCTAAGTCCCTTCATGGGCCATGGGGAGAGCTGCCGAAACCAGCAGGACTACAGGCAGTTCCAGGCTTGACAGCTTCCTGGGTCCAAAAATGCCTTCAGGAAAACCAAATATTCAGAGCTGGTGGAGTGGAGCATGACAAAAGGCTCTCCTTTCTCATGACATTACAGAAATTATGAAGGCAATCACTTAACCGCTGTTTCAACTGAATGTTAAACCCCTAATTGCAGATATGAAACCAAGGGCCTTAACATAAAATGTGAGATTCACATACCATCGCCTATCTGGTCAACAGAGCTGCCAAATATTTTTATATACACAAAAACATCGACAACCGAGTTGTGCTATAAAAACACTAAAACATCTTGAGGATTTCACTCAGTAATTCCATGCGGTCTGGCATTAATCAATTGGACATCTTCAGAAAAAATGTATTTCCTTAGTGAGGAAAAAATCCAGTTCTTCCAAGAAAGTCACCTTCAGTGTTTCACATGTTTATATTTTTGCTTAGAGAAGCATCGCTTAAAAAAAAACAACTGAGAAGGAGCCAAGGATGATTTAATGAAGCATTTACTGAAACCTCTGCAAATTACCTTTTTTGTCAGCTTTCGATATACAAAATCTGCCCTGGCACTTTTAATATTAATATCCATTCTTTTCACCAGCACAGTTCTGACTTCTGATTATAATTCATACTAAATTATAAATACAAACAGAAACACGGACCACAGTGTTTCCAAAAAAACATATAAATATAGTATAATAAATACTGGCAGCACCATCCTTCATTTGCCATCCAGGTCATTTCTCAGGAAATTCTGTTAAATTAGCACATGGCACTCGAGATCACCTCTGTACATGCTGCAGGTGGCCATAGTACAAAAGTCTGTATGGTTCTAAGTGTAAATCTGATGACTGGCCAAAAGGAGAGGGAACCTACTTCTAAACAGGCTTCTTCTCCCTTCCCAAACCAGTGGGGAAGGAAAGGTGGCAGTCAGACAGGTACCTGCAAGTCCTAACTGAAAAATACTCTGTTGCAAACCAAAGGAAGGGTTAATTCCATTTCTGAACGCTGAGTTCTTCACTGGGCATTTATTTAGCCAGTTTGGAGTGTAACCTGTTCAGTGGAAACACTGACAAACATTAATTTCTCTGAAAGGTGTAGGATCAAGGCTTAAGTCAAAATGGGTCTATGGGTAAACTTGATTTAAATTACCATGTATTTGGAAAAATCCTAGTGACAAAAATGCCATGGTTCTTGTCCTGAAGGTCATCAGTCAGCCATTACTATTTCTGCAGTGCAAATTCAATGAAGGGAAGCTCTGTTTCAAGTATAGATGAAGTTAGTTGCCTAAATCACGCATCAGATCAACCTCCAAATTATTCCAACTTCCACTTCATAAAAAGGTAAACGCAAAAGCGAGACTCTCCTCTGATATATAAGCATACCTTAAGTGGGCTAGAGATTAGCAATGGAAGCTATGCAAGGGGAGCACGGTTGAGCACTCAGCCATTCTTATTACTCTGGAAGCATTAAATCACTGCCTTTGCAATTTTGGCCTACTAGTGTGACTAAGATTCATAATTATTTTGGCTGCCCCTCATAAGACCTTGGCTACATTAAGAACTTCACCCCAAACCCTCCAAACTCAAACAAAACAAACTCCATCTTTGAAGACAGACTTCCTACATAGATCCATCAGTAGGAACCATAGGCTCTAAGGCAGCAGAGGCTGTTCACATGCTTGAATACCAGTATTTGGCTGAAACATGCCCCAGAAAGCATTTTTTCCACTAAGATCAATTGTGACAGCAGGTAATGCTTGCAGTCTCATTCATTTCTGCATATTTTAAAGGCCAAGAAGCTGCAGAAGATACTTTTTTATAAATTTTCTACTGTATACATGACATAACATCTCGATGGCTCCCTTGATTCCAACTACGATCTGATGTACTTGATGTGTACCACTGTGCATTCTCTGTGGTGACAAACGCCTTTACCTAATCTAGAGAGCACAAGCAAGCAATTAATTCTTCTATGCTTTTATTAGGATTTGCAGACTATTAGATTATTACTGCTTCATGTTGCATTTAATTTAAAACAGTAACTACTTTTAAGAAGCCAGGGCAAGATATCCACCAACCACAAAGTACTGGCCCTATGAAGTGGTGGAAAAGTTCTTAGTACACTCTCTGGTCTGTTTTGACAGTCTCCACTGTGTGTTAAGGCACAGGTTACAAAGTCTCATTGGCTTTGTTCTCATGACAAATGACAAATTCCTTGTCACTACCAATTAGTGATCCAAGAGTAATGTTTAACACTCATTACACAACTGGTTTTAAGCACTTAGTAAGGAGACACCAACTTTTCCTTGCATTTTTAAAAGAACCTACAGATTCACACACAGAACCCACAGAAGATTTTAGGTGTCTCCTCACCAAAGCCGTGCCTACAGCCCTCACATGCTTAAAAAAAGAATGGAATTTCTGTACTTCAAACTCACAAAACTTATCTTGATGACAGCAGGTTAGTAGGCTCAATGCTATGCCATGGGGAATAAGAGGCCTTGCTGGATCCACACCACCGGCTCTCCTAAATTATTATTTTTTTAATCTAACTGCTCTGTAAATACAATACTCACCCAAGGCATAGCTGGGTGCTAAGTCCCAGAGCAGTGCACAGAGAAACGTTTGAACAGACAACCTAATATTGAAAATAGAATTGCTAGTTTCTCTTTCTTCTGAGTAGCTGTATCAGGTTCCCACAGCGGAAGAGGATTTGGAAATGAAACTGCATTGGTAATTGTTACTTCCTTTCTCTAGAGCACCCTTAACCAGCTGCATCTCAAATGAAGGTTGAGTCAAGCTGGTAAACTTACAGAACAAGTTTATTTTCTAAGATCTCCTGAACAATATTCTCAGCTGTCCTAGAAAGCGTCAATTGCAAAGTCAACCCATATCCGCTTTCCTCCATCTATGTCCTAACAAATTTTGTTCTAACATCGTCCACTAGGTTCCTGTTTCCATGTTTTGCCATCTGGATCTCATCTTTATAAATACAAGTTACTTCCACCCACTTGGCTCACTTCATCTGTAGAGACTTGTTAAATGACTTTAAAGATGATTTACTAAAAAGCAGTGAAAGACCTAACATGAGAAGAGATTAATTTAAGTAGAGAATTTCTTGCTTTAATGTCAAAATTATGTTACCAATGACTTCTAGCTTCCCACATTGCTCAGCCAACTTCTGCCTTATTCATATTTGTTCTCTGCCTTTATACATCTGTACATGAATTACTCAGAAGGCACCCACATTCACAGCAATTATCTAGTCACAAATTTCAAACATCTGAAATACAAATGTGAAGTGTCAGAAAAGTAAAAAGAAAAAAAAGTCCAAAGACTAGTGCTTTGTTTCTGAAGCAGTATGGAATACACTAACTGAGCCCAAGAGTTAAAGTTTTTATTAAACTAGTTTTCTTTTGCCTACTGAATTGTGTGTTTCACGAAAACAGTACCAAGCTCCAAGAAAATAATATCAATCTGAATGGATTTACTCAGTCAGTTATTCCACTTATATTTTTAAATGGTATTATAAGTTTGGACTTTAAAGCCAAACTCTTATCTAACTTTGAAAGGAAAGAAAAAAATACCTCAAAAGAGTTACAGTAAAAACATAAACCAGCATTGCCAACTAATTGCTCCTGCCTCTTCTGGAGCAGGAGAGAGCCACCCTCTTTCTAGTTTACGTTCTCATATCTTCAGTAGCTCAAGTGGTACACATCCAGGCTTGGCACTTAAATTTTGCAATCTCTTCCTCAAAATGCTGTTCAGGACTGTACCTTTAAATATGAACAGAAACTGGACAAAGCTCATGTACAGAGGGGGAAAAAAAAAAAGGTAAATGCTTCAAGTTTGCTCCTCCTGAATGAAAGGCATCTTTCTCCTTAACATTTTTGTATGATCAGGAGTGAAACATTAGGGATGAATTAGAAAGGTTGCATTCTTTTTCACTGTCCTCATCTGAATCTAAATTCAGCTGATAAGACATACAAGTTCAGGACTCTGTATGTCCTGGCACCTGACACAGGAACTCTGTCCCAACAATATGCAACCATTTAGTCCAAAGGGAAGTCTTTTTGATTCTTAAAGACTCCAAGAAGCACTTTAAACTCTACCCGGAAATGAACAGGCAGATCCTGGAGCTGCAGTGCCATAAGCATTGCAGAGATGCCTTTGGGCAAATAAACCCTTACCCTATTTCCAGTATCAAATTTAAAATGATTTTTTAAAAGTGTGGTAAAAAAGGGCCGGGTCAAAAAAAGAGGCCAGTCAAAAAGGTGTCTGAATTACTTCTGAAACACACTGTCAAGCAGCTGGGCTAATTTTGACTATTAAGGTTTTCATTTGACTTAGAGATCTAACAGCAGGCCCACTGTCTTCAAGGACTAATATTGCCTCTGGCTGCTTCTCAATACCAACCAACAACCTAAATTTTTCTGGGCTAAACTTCAATCTGTTTGTCCAGTATGAGCTTGGCCCCATCTGGGACACAGAGCCACACCATCCTCAGCAAAAGGGACAGGCCAGTCCCACTGTCCTCACTAGCTGCACACTGAAGGAAAACTATTGAGCTCTCCAACATTCCAAACCTCTGAGATTTGGGATTCCATTACAGCATATACCTAATGGATTTCCAGTCTTATGTCACAATGCATCTCCTGGTTACTTGGTATTTCACTCACAAGCCAAGAAGATGGGAGAAAATAGATGCAGACTGGGAACTTACTGTTTTCTAAGGGTATCGTGACATTTGTAATTGCTTTTCAACCTGTACCATGGGAAGTAAGCCAAACCCTGTATCCACTGTATTTGCAATTATTGACACTGCAAAAACAATCAAAAGAGCTGGGCTGGGCTTGTTAATACTTTCTATTCCCTCCGTGATATTCCTTCAACTGTTTTATGCTATTCGCGACCTTGTTAAACGAAACCTTGCCAGAAGCCTGCCACTTTCCCATCTGAATGCACTTGTCACCAAAATGAATTGCCACCTTGCATTAGTGGTTCAAAAAGCCTCCTGATAGGAGCTCAGGAAGAGCAGAAAATGGGGCAAAAGTGATGTATTATCCCTAAAATGCTGCTACTTCACTTGTCAAGGATTGCAATTAGAGTTGGGCCAAGGCAATGTTAGCTCAGCTGCCTCTGAACACACCTGTTTCAATTTAATTTGCAGTAATTAGGAAGCCTAGGGCACCAGGAAAAACTGCTGTTCACTTACTATTTCAAATAGCTGAGTTTTCATGTGCCATTTAAAATGCTGTTTTTCAGAACAGACTGCTGACTTGCTAATGCTAGGAAAATGAAATAAAGCAAAATATTTTTAGCAGCAGGAAGTTGTTACTTGCTACTGCCAATTACATGCCTTGTACTTGAACAGTGACATTTTTTTCCCTTTGCTTACTCTTCAAGATAGGTAAAAGCTGGCTGAGGTCTCAGGGCATGAGGATTCAAATAAAACTTAGTCCCTGGGAGCTGGCTGATACTTCTGGAGTCATAGTCAGTACTGGCAGCAATCTGCTGTGACAGAGCAAACAACAGTGTCCCAGATCCACTCCTCAAAAACGGGAAAAGGAGAGGATTAAGCAAGAGACTTGGATCTATTGGCTTTGGCAAAAGACTGAATAGCTTGTCATGCTAAAAAAATTACTGAAATTGGGGAGTAGAAAATGGGGCAGAGGGGGGAGAAATAAAAAAAGCATTTCAATTACATAAGAATAGATATTTATACTCTCAGTTAACTTATCAAACTGACAGAGAGATGAATCATCCACCATTAAAACAAGGGGATACAAGTTTTCTTTATATCACAATCATTATTTACAACTTTTAAATATTCACGGAGGAGTCAAGTATCCTCATATTTTAATTTAAAATATGGTCTCGCAGGCCAAAAAAAAAATTCTTGGCAAAAATAAGTTTCTACAGGAACAGGGCCCAAAGAATGATTTCTTCAAAAACAGGATAGATCTTAGTAATCAAGAGGGCATTTCTTTTTTTTTTTTAATCTACACTGCAAACCACAGAGGGCTCAATAAACTCACACAAAGCTAGATCTCTGAGTAACAAAACAATGAGAAAGGGCAGTAACAAGGGCATGTGGTATAGCTAGACACGGCTACTCAGGACTTTTTAAAATGTAACACAAACCTGATATTTTTGAGGTGACATACAAGTCTGCTTTGAGGCAGGTTCATTCCCACATGTTGAGAATCCAACTGAAGCCAATACAGTTCCTCTCACCAAACTAACTTGAATAGATGCATGCATTTCTACAAGTAAAACTGCATTATTTTAATAATTGGCCTTTTTGTTGCTGTAATGCCATTAGAAACAACCACGCCACTGTGTATTTTTCCATCTTAGAACACCTCCCTGCCCACCCCCCACCCTCCAAAAAGAAAAAATTATCTGGGATATTCAGAACAATGATTCCTGAATACTGCTTTGATTATTTTAGAACGGTTTTAATATTATCAGTCATTATTTTTTGTAGACTGACATGTGCTTAAAAACTGGACAAGAAAACAGAAAGAGAAATCCATAGGATAAAGTGAGGTTTAGTGGTCAGCACCATCTTTTCACCACTTAGGTGAACTTTATGGAATATAAAAGTGTCTACTTGAAGCTGTGCTTATGTAAGGGATATGGGACACCCACATATATATGTCACACATGATTTTAAAACTATGAAAATCAGAAAGCATGAGGCTGGATCTTCATTCATTCATTTGCCTTTGGTGCTTCAACAGGTAATTTCTCTACGATCCAGGATTTTAGTTTTTCTATTTCAGTTCTGTTCAGCTCATGATTGAGGTTTGGAAAAGTATGAAGTGATGCTGATACTCCCAGAGACTTTAACATCTTGTTGGTCTCTTCACCCCATGAGTAGAGAACTAGTTCATCAGCAGTTCCATGGCACTGAAATAATTCTGGAAGAGCACTTTCATTTCTTTTCAAAGCCTAGATGGAAAGGAGACACTGTCAGACACACTGCCAAAATTTTTAAAAGAATATTTACAATTACATGGTGACAACTTATACAGCATTGCACTTACTGATCTACATTTTAGGGGTCATATTGCACTATCTCTATAGAAGTAAACAAGGATGTACTGGTCTCGCAGGCCCCTTCAAATTCCAATATGGCAACTCTTGACAAATGATAGGGTTTATTTTAAGGTCTATACCCCTCTCCAAGTAAGAGGAACAGAAAAAAATTCATGACAGCAAATGGAGCTCATGACTATTATAATGCATCACAAATTTTCAAAGGGATAGTTATGCTTACACAGACTCTTTAACAACTAAGGACAACTACTAAAGCATTCCATTTGTTAATCTCCTCCTACACTTCAATAATTGTACTGTCTGTGCAAAAAAGTGCAACAAAACATCATCTAAAGACAGCTGTAAAGCCTCACTTTCCTAGTATTCTGATTATCTATTTCCAGGAAATGGCATAAGTTTAGAATATAAATCAACTGCCTCAGACGAATAAACATGTATATTGGATGTTAATCACCACATTTTCCATGTAGCTAAGCAGGTTTTCTATAACACCTACTACACACTCACCTGGTAAACAGCAGAGTCCTTATTGAGAAAACTAGACAAGGCAAAGACTCCTGCCAGATCCTGATGAAACCTATATGCCAAATGCATTGCCATTCCACCTCCCATGGAAAAGCCTCCTAGGTTACAACAAAAGAAACAAAGATTGGATTTTTCTCTAAGTCTTTGTAAACCAGTGTTCAATTTATTATCTTCAGATTTGTTTATTTTATACATAATACAATAAAAAATGTATCTTAAAGGTTACAATGATCTTAGAATCACAGAATCATTCAGGTTGGAAAAGACCTCTAAGACCATCAAGCCCAACCTGACTCAATACCACCTTGTCGGGTAGACCATGGCACCACGTTCAGTCGTTTCTTGAACACCTCCAGGGACAGTGACACCAGCACCTTCCTGGCAAATCCATTCCAATGTTTAACAACCTTTCTGTGAAGAAATTCCTGATGTCCAACCTGAACCTCATGTGGCATAAATTGAGGTTCAAATCAAAGCATGATGCAATTAGGACAACTGAAAAGCTAAAGTAGTGCTGAAGATTCATCAGTGAGAGGGGTTAAAAAGGAATAGTCAAAATGCCATTACTTCAAAAGCCATTTGTGTATGATCCCTACCAGGGAGCTGAATACTGTGGCCATACATACTCTGACATTAATGAAGTAAAACTCTATGAACAGGTAATTCTCACTACTTTTTGCATTCAAGTTATTTCTCCCCTAGGCTAGCAGCACTCACTCATGAAAGATCTCTATCATACATAATCAATGAGCATTCACACTAAACTAGCATTGAGGATATTTTTGATGTTACACCTTGGGATATATTATAAATAGGGAACAAATGCAATGTACTGCCCCTGAGCTCTAACAGGATGTCTGAACTAATGGCCTTCTGTGATCCATATGTCTCTTCAACTGCACTAATTCCTTACATAAGATAATTCCTCAGGGATGATTTTTATATGACAAATGCTTACTCATTAGGAAAGAAATCCAGACTACCACACTACTTCACAGGGACACTGTACACAGGTCATTATATTGACTGTATCCAGATAACGACTAGAGTGAAGTTTCCTTTATTTTCTTATGTGGAATCTGATCCTTTATTTCATTTCCTTTTGCTCATTCTGAAGAATGCTGTCATCCCAAACCCCAAAGGAAGCACTTGTACTCTAAGAGACCATTTTGCATTTGCTTACAAATAAATACAGACAATGCTTTGACAACATATAAAATGAAGTCCATTTAAAGTATTTCAGATTACAGGAAGAAAAGCTGCATTGAAAAGTCATTACTAGTTTGTAAATGATTTAATCTTAAAATTTTGTACCCAGTTAGTCACAATCTGGCACACTGTCTGCAATTACTCACCAGCAGTCTTTGACAATGCAGTCACCTTCTGTTTAGAAGAATATTAGGTAATGGTTCTTTTATGTGGCTCATACTACTACAAGAAAATGCAATACAAAGGACTAGCTCCTTGAATTTGATTTGCATGGGAATGCCTGAAGTTTATCACCTGATACCACAACAATCTCCGAGTAAATGCTGTATGGTAAATGCTTCAAAAACAACAATTTGAATAAGCATTTATAGCTGCAGACTATTTTTTTCAATTACAAGAAGCATTTCAGTAAAAGTGCATGTTTGACATAACACATACAAGACATTCTCAGTCAAGAACTTCTACAATATTCAAATTTTGGATGAAAGAAAAATAAGAGGCAGGTACAGATATACAAAATGAAGGTATGAAATGACAGAACGTAAACAAAACACAAAAGTACTTGTACACAGATGATCTCAGCACGAAGAATACATAAACTGTACAGCATTGCTAAGCAGATCGTGTCAGGAGTGTTAGACAAAATCAAAATGACACAGCAACATTTCAACCTTAGATGGGCAGAACACTGCAAGCTCTTCATCAATCTACTTCTCTATTTGAGACCAATCTACTTCCGAGACACACAAAGACTGTGCACAGAAGTTCAGAGTTTGCCAGTAGGTTTTAAAGAAAAAAGTATGTTCACTTTCAGTTTTCCCCTCATACCTATTTTAATGAGAACTGTGATTAATGCTTCAAAACAGTCAAAAAGGGTTAGCTCTACAATGCTCAGGATGCCAGTTCAGGAAAGTACCTAACTCTTTGTGTTAATTTCCCTGACTCACAAAGGAGATTTATGTGTAGGCTAAAAGGGGAGCACATACAAAACAGACTGAGTTGTGTAAAACACTTTCAGTTGCAGAGAAAATTCACTCAAGGATGCATTTATGACCTCAAATCTGCTTCAGTGTAATGCTGATCTTCAGTAACATCCCTCTGCAATAAGAAGAAAGCTGCTTGCAACTCACTTTGCTAGTTGAGAAAGATCTGCTGAAATCACACAATCGTCACACTTCCAAATTAAAGAATTTGAATCAGAAACTCCCTTGCAGTACTTTACTAAAACAAAAATATTATTTTCTGGAATATAATCTGTAACTAGGTTAAGGTAATTTCAGTCACAGGATGATGTAACACAGTGTGTGAACAGAAACTGAATTTTTCATAGCGAATTTATTCCTGACTGAATAAAACAGAAACCCTCATCACAGTTGCCACTTTTCAGTGATAAAACATTCCTTTTAGAGCTTGTAAACGGCCTTAGGAGCCTTTTAAACAAACCTCCAGCTAACTTTTGCTAAAGATCTTGCTTTGTGTTAATTTGCTTCACATTTGTATTTGTCTGAAATGATAATCTGGTCCATGATGACACTTGAACATTATATGGGGTTCAGGAAACCAAGTATTTACCTACTGTCAAACTTCAGCTTTATTTGTTTTTTCATATTTCGTCTAACAACGTCTGCGTTCGCATCTCAGAAAGGACTATTATCCAGCACAAAGGTGTCTTTATTTTGTCTCTCCTGTCACAGGACATACATAAGAGAACACTAAAAACTGCCTTCTCCCCCATGCCTCACTTTAGTGGCTGCAATGAGCTATTCCTGAATTCAGAAAGTTCTTTAGGTGTCCAATCTTCTTCAGAGAAAAAACAGCTCTCTAACACACCCAGGTTTGACATTGCCAAGTACATCCTGATTCATACAGATCTGACTGTAAAATGCCTTAGTCCATTTTTTATAATGATTATGGGATTAGGAAACAACAAACATCACTTTTTCACTCTTTTTGGTAAAACTTTAACATGTGCTCAAAGCTGTCCGCCACACTAGAAATCACAGCAATAGGGAAAAAAATAGCTACAAATCATACCTAGTGCACAAATTTTGAAGAAAAAAAGGAACAGGAGAAGCTAAACCCCAGACTTTGATGAGATTAGGATTTGGACTTGGGTGTAGGGGTGTTGTTTGGGGTGTTTATTTTAAGCAATATTGCTTCACTAGTCTCTCTGTAGTAGTTGTTCTTCATCTTTCCTGTATTCCTTCAAACTTGTCAGTACAGCTTTGGTAACAAAGTGGCAAGAAATGAATCCTACAGCACACACTGCCTGTGCCAGCACAGCACAAGACAAATACTCTTCTGTTGTATAAGGCTACACCAGCACAGTTAGAAATTGTCTTGGCCTGTTACTATCACAATACATTACACACTCTTGCCTCCTTTTCGTTGCATTCTCACAGCATTTTTCATTCTCAATTTCTCCTTTTTTAGTATTTCAACTTCGAGTTGCTTTAATCAGTTTGTTATCAGGAATTTCTCCCTAAAGCTGCATTTCAGTTTACTTTCCCATCTCTCTAGGGACTTTGTGATTTACCTTCCATTAATGGCAACAGCACAACCTTGTTCTACACATCATCTACAAAGAAGCTGACTTTCTGTTTTGACCTTCCCCTTTCATCAATGAATGGAAGTATTATATACATTTAACAGCGTTCACAAATGAATATCAGCAAAGAGCACAAATGCCAGTGGAACAGCAAATTCCCTTCTCCACAGAACTCCCTGAACACTGCTTCTGTGTTAAGTACTCAAACATGTACTCTGTCTCAAGTGAATTTCCTCACAGCAGTGATTTTCTCCTTTTAATCTCATCATGAAACTTCACCAAACAAAAACCTTCCACACCAGCAGAACTGCAATGAACGGTTCCCACCTTTGATAGCCTTGTTATTCTGTTTGTTACTTAGTCTTTACAAGAGCAACAAACTTGAGAGTCTTTACGAGAACAAAGGCAATTTCCCTCGAGTGGCTCAGCCACTTGCTCTTGTTGAGAACATGAATCAATTTGCTCCCCAACCTTCTCACCAGTCAAAACACATTCTGAAGCGCATATTTAAGTGGTATGAGTTTTACCACTTTCTTGTAAAAACAAGTGTACAATTGTTTCTAACATATCAACTCTCAGTAAAACCAGAACCAGTTACACTTTTCTTTTCAACTATTATGGGTAATAGAGGGGAACTCAACATGTGTACCTAAGGAGTCGTAATTTTTAGCACTGGAAGGAAAATAAAATCCATGAAAAGTCTCAAATCAATTTTTAGTAAGATGTTACTCTGCCAATCTATGGCTTATTTCATGTACCCAGTGTGTTTTCTTGGTTGTTTATAGAGAGGATGAACAGCACTGCCCCACTGCAACACTCACCTGTCATTTTTACAGTCAGCATAACTGCACAACATGGCAAAAAAGAAGAGAACAACCTATCCTTTATGCTCACGGTATTTGTGATTCTAAACTGAATCAAAGAAAGCAAAGTAGAAAATAGCTCCCTAAAGCAAATAGTGAAGCAAATAATGAAAGAGGTTGTTCTGCAGAGCTGTGAACCTTTTGTTAGCAGAGGTCTTTTAGAAGAAGGCAGAAAAACAATGGTAAGGATTTGCCTAAATAGAGTTGAACCTGCACTGACACATGACAGTGGAATAGCAAATGTTAAGTCTCACTCTTCTATGATTCTGTTAGCACAACTGTGAAGAAAGTACCGCTTAATTTGTACCCTGTGGCATGTCTGCACAACTCTCAAGCATTCTAAAAGCTCATCCATTCATTTAATTTTGCACTGAATTCAGGCATTTATTAAAGATGAGTAAGGACATGTTTTCAACAGTTTGTAGTAAGGCTGAAAAGATCAGAACTCGATTCATTTTATAATTATTTTCTTACCAAAGTCATTATCTTATATGTGATGACAATATCATGATCGAATTATTTTTGAGTTTACTGCTGCAAGTCTTACTCCTAATCTTCACTATCATTCGCTACGCCTGTCATTCACCATACTGAGAATGTGCCACCTTTCAGAGTCTTTAGATACATTAATATTGACACCATCAAATGCTCGGAAACAAAGTAAAAAGTAATGGATCCTACTCTTGGTTAAAATTAGCGTTGTACCTCCTACTGAAAGAGCTATGAAGGAAATGGAATGATTCATTTGTTAATGTCTCTTTTTACTTCCTGATGTGTAAGCTAGAGTAGTAGAGATTCAAAAGAAAAACACATGGTCAGTTCAGAGACAAAAAAAGCCCCAAAAACCAAGAGGAGCAAACATTTACCCCTAAGTATAAATGTAATGCAAATTTACATTGATGCAATGAAAATTAATGAAATGTTGCAGGTATTATGGGGAAGATGGACTAACAGCACTGCTTTGAGCCCAGTATCTCAGGCACAATTTGGAAAAACCACAAAGCCACGTAGTGGAAAGTACAGAAAGAGAAATCCCATTTGAATTGCAGTGAAAAACAGCAAAATAAATATATGAATTTGCTCCATGAGAACAAGGCAGTAAGTACCTCTGAATGGAAGACACTGTCCTCCTAATAAAGACAGAAAATACAAGAGAGGATGAGTGACAGCAAAAGGCTTAGAAACCAAAAACATAAATGCCAAGCTTGTAGGTGAAATAGTTTGCTCAACACTTTAACGATTTGTTGGACGTTTTTATCTTCACATATTTACAGAATCCTCTCTCTGGGATGTCAGAGCCAAGATATTTCCCCCTCATCCCAATCTCACACACACTGAGAGAGAAGGAAATGCTAATATTTACAAGAAGCACAGAGCTTTCATGTTACTTCCACCATGGTTCAGTAGCTATGTAAGAAGTCTAGCAATAAACAAAAAGTGGTTGTGTGTCTCTTGTTATTGTTACAGTACAAGGGGTCAGGAATCATGCATGTGTTTTTTGGCATTTAGTCAAATCTACAGGACTGTTATGGAAAGTTTATTTTCACTGGCTGCTTACACAAGTGACTACAGGTGGCAGAGACCAACACGCTTGGATCAGCACTTCTGAGCTACACAAAAAGTGACCTGTGAAAGTAGAAAAGTAGTGCTAAATTAAGAACAAAAAAAGAACAAAAAGTCTGCCTTTCACTGACGTGCAGTTGACTACAGTGAGCTCTATCAAAATGCTCAGAAAACAAGAGGGCCATTTCTTTCAAGAGCTTCTGACATATTCTCAAATAAGATTGTTGAAATCTTCAACAATTTTCACCTAAGTGCAGTTTTTTTACAGTGCACTATCACTGCAGAAGCAGTTAAAAAAAACTCAAAACAACAGAACAACCAACACAAGAAAACAAAAAACAAAACCACCGCCACCTGAAAAACCAACTTAGCTTTAAATAGAAAAAGAAATTATTGTCCCACATTTTAAACTGTGGCTTGTTTGGCCAGTTTAGCAATGAATTCAGGCATTTATAAAAAAGAAATACATCCTGTTTTTAAAGAAAGGATACTATCAAAGCTCCAAGTGTCAAAATTTGACTAAATTTATAACACTCTTTTATCTCCAAAGTCAATAAAACCTACTTAAAGGACTATTTGCAAGGAGTGCTTTAGCCAGGAAGACCAGTAAGAGTAACTCAACAAGAATGTCTGGCTAAAACCTAAGTACCATTATCAAATTCTGGGGATGATATAATTATTTTTTGAATAATTATGTACTGCTGTTAGTCTCCCTTCCTTCCTCCTCCAAGGTCAGGGAAAATAAAGCTTAATCAGAAGCCTATTTCCTTCAAAAGACTTGTGTTAAAAGGAAAGCAACTCATGACACTGTCAGGAGATAGGAATGGGTAGATGAGCCATGTCACAAAATTAACATGGATGTTTTAAAAATACGACTTCACTTAGATCCAGTAAACTAAGTAATTTAATTCTTTAGCAGTAGATTCACAGAGAAGCTGTTAAAAGCAAGGCTGCACCAGCATTTTTCTTGATAAAGAAGAGAGGAGTGGCACTGTATAACCTGGACTCCATCCTTGCCTTTAGAGTTCTGCTCTACAAGCAGGCACTTGAGGGTTTTGGAGCTATTGAAGCAAACAGGCTGTAATTTCTTTCAGAGAAAATGCTCTTACTGTCCCACTATCCTGAGCCTTGTGGAAAGACTGAATGGCTCAAGAATTGGAATCATCCTCCAGAACACCAGGTGTTGGGCTTCTCATTTTCCATGTTTGAGAGCCCACTGCTGCTTCCCATCTCTTCCCATTCGCTCACCTTTGCACAGTGTTCCCTCAGATCTTGCCTTCTTATGACACACCTCTGAGCTGTCAGCAGCTGCCCACCTTCCTGCTTGCCTAACGCCTCGCTCACCCTCATCCAACAATATCTGACACTCAGCCTGTAATTTCTACTCCTCTATACCATATAAAACCATGACCTTCAATCTTGTTACACTCCTCATAGTCATTTTGTTTTCCTTCCAGTCATTAAAACTCCCACTTACTACAAAATGGTCACTCAGCCCAGTTCTCCTTAACCCTTTAAGGAGCATTTCATTCCCTGTAAGTACCTTCATGCAACTGCTCTGCTCTTTGGTTTCTGTGACCTTCTGGAAAAGGCCCCCACTGTTCTTCACAGACTCCCAAGTTCTCCAGTTGCTTCTCTCAACTCTTTTGTCTCTATTTTCCATAATAAGATATGTACCAGTATTCCCATTATAGATCTCCAACATGACTCAACAGCAGTGAATGCACTATGAATTCATAGCCAAATTTCACCATGGTTTCCCCTGCTATAAATGTCTTTTTTTTCCCTTTACCTCACAAAGGCTGCCTCCTCCAACTCCATGGGACCAGCAGTCACAAATCCACTGACTGCTCCCCACCTGTTACCTTAAGCCCCATCTTCTTATACCAGATTCCTGACTTTTTCAAAGAGAAATCCAAAAAGATCTGACAGGACTCAGTTATCTGACATTCTAAGCAAGTAACCATACCTTCCATTATCAAGGTACACCAATCTCCTAAGCTCAGAAAAATTTCAGGCCACACATTTCTCCTTTTCCAGTGGACATTACAGTTTGATACAGACATACTGACTTGGCCTCATATTTTCTTTTGATCAAAAAATCACAGAATGGTTTGGGTGGGAAGAAACTCTAAAGATCATTCGGCTCCAAGCCCCACCATGAGCAGGAAGTCGTTCCACTAGACCAGGTTCCTCAGGGCCCCATCCAACCCGGCTTTGAACACTTCCAGGGATGGACATCCCCAACTTCTCTGGGCAATCTGTTCCAGCGTCTCATCACCCTCAAAGTAAAGAATTTCTTTCTAATATCTAACCTAAAGGTATGCTCTTTCAGTCTAAAGCCATTCCACCTTGTCCCATCATTACATGGCCTCGTAAAAAGTCCTTCCCCAGCTTTTTGTAGGCCCCTTTAGGTATTGGAAGGTGCTGCAAGATCTCCCCAGAGCCTTCTCTTCTCCAGGCTGAATACTATAAAGCCGAAGAGTGTATTTACAGAAGTCCTAATTTCCTGTAAGAAACAATGCCAGTAGATGGGCAATTATTTGCACAAAGTTCTATCTAAGACAATTACTGTCACCTTTATGCATAGAGAGTTTACAGGATCTCTAAGCTTCATTCTTCACTGCATCACGCACTGGTTAATCATCGAAACCAGTGCAGAAAAGGCACAAAGTTCTTGTGGAAGAACACTTAATCTTGTACGGACACAATTTTCCACTACCAAGTTTCTTATGCATCCACATGAGTCCCCTCCTGTACTTTGGACAAAGTAACTCAGGGCTGCCTTATTTTGCTTCTTGCATAAACATTGGACTGAACCATGAGGATATATGATTGCAGTCTCTGTCAGGTGGGGAAACAGAGCTCTCAAGAGTGACAAAACAAGTACAGTTGTTTCTGATTTATATGTGAGGAATGCAAACACACAGAGACGGGGACTTCCAAAGAATCTACGGGATGAAACACTCAGTGCATGCCAACTTCCTTACTCTGCTTATGACTTGGAAAACAACCCTCATACTTCGCAGTCTGACTATTTCTAATTTTGAAGGCTACAGAGGAAAGGAAAAAAGCCTAGTAGCACACCGGATCTGTACACAGAACATCTCCCAGCTCACTCAACAGCAAAGCACCTGCACTTCTCCAGCTGCTTCCAAGTCAGCAGGTATAACACAGGAAAGACAGATCAAAGGGACTGTGTTGACAGCCGTCCAAAACAATGCACTCTGCAGCCAGGGCAATGAGCCAGAAAGGGAAAGCAAGCACAGGCCTTCACAGAGCAACATGGGGCTGGACCAAGAAAACACACCAGGCTGAATAGTAGTGGCTCGACCACGCAAGATTCTGATGGCGTGACTCAGGTGGACATAAATTTATAAGATCCCACATTAAGAGTTTTTTCCCCAGCCTGAAATAGTTTGTGGTCTAGAGATGGGACAGGGAGCCAAGGACTTGTGAATTCTCATTCCCTCTCTGCCATAGGCTATTTCATCACCCTCAACTCCTGCGCCTCAATATCCCACCATCTATTTCACCGAAGTACTGTGAAAGTTACCAGAAATTTGTGGAAAGAGAAATAAAGATAGGCACATATAAACTATTACAGCTAATACTTCATTTGTTATCAAGTGTTAACCTTTAGTGCTATGTAACACGTACATTTTTCCTGCATGAATTAATTTAACCCAAAATGATTAGAGCAGTAAGGAAAAGTTCATGATTATTTATATGCTACATCTCCATTCTTCAAAATGCATGTCATTTTTGGAAAGTGTACTTTTCCATCCTTGAAAAGAGCTTAAAGGAAATAGTAAAATTATGTACTTCTCGAAGTAAATCACTGCCCACTCTATTTTAAACAATGATTACAAATGACTGTTGACAATAAAAACAGTTTTAAATTCTGAGGATACTGCTTACAGTTAACCACATTCCCCACCTGATATGGGTTTAAATAAAGATTCAATATTGTTGAGGACTGGCTATTGAAAAGGCTGTTCAGCAGTTTCAAGCCATGCTCATGAGCCTTCAGGATAAATTCAAAGGAGATGATCTCTTAACCATTAAAAAAACATTAGAATAAATACATTATAAATAAGTCTCTTACCTATGAGTATCCTATTCTTGGCAATGCCGTTCTTAACCTCATCGTTGATCAGGTCTGTAAGGCCCCGGCACATGGAATCGATGCTTTCAATGTGTTCAGGAACATCATTACAGATCTTATACCTGTCAAACCACACATTGGAGAAGGCTCCTTTCATAGGTGTATATGGCCTAGAGTGGTGGAAGGAAAGAAAACAAATGATTAACCAAGAATAAGATCAAAAGCCTTGAGCACACATAATAAATAAAATTCAGTATATCTCCAGCAACAGAGAGAATAAACCTCTTTGGGGTCTAACTCCTTTTACATCCAGTCACATTGCATTTCCTTGCATTCAAGTCACGGTCCTTCAAGAATGAAGCCAACATTTGGAAGCTATGTAAAATGCAATTTTCAGCCAGTTCAATGTTAACATTGGTTAGGTCAGCTAAACATTTTAAATCTTAAGCCTGTCAAGAAGTTCTTAATCCTGAACAAAGTTAGGGCTGAAATCCACACTGGAATATGACAAACTGAAGTAACTTCTAAACCAGACAGCTTTGCAGGGGCTAACTTTATGGAATTCAATTGTCTAATTCTTGACAAAATTGACAGGGGATGGCTATCATGAACCTCTAGGTATTAAAAAAGCCTGCCAATTTTTCTTTTTGTCAAGTAAATACAGCCATCCTCATCTTAATGGGGCAGGTCTCTCATAAAAATAACTGAAAGAAATGCCATGTGCTTACTGGACTGGTGCACAAACAAGAGACATGATACTACTCACCATAATACTGTGTTGTCAGAATATTATTTTAAGTGCTTCAACAGGCTGCCCAAACCTTAGATAATCAAGGAACCTTCAATTCAAAGAAGCCTTTTCTTTGTTTTTAAATAAAGATGATTAATAGAGCACTGAAATCCCAAGAAAGGTGATCTAATTGCCTTGCAATGGCTCTACAATATATTACAAAACATACTGCTATGAGATCGATCATCACTAACAAAGCCCCTTGAAACCCTTATTTGCTATGTTCAACCAGGGTAAATTCTTCATTTTTACTTAAGCTTAGATCAGATTACAATCATCATCCACAAAAAGACAGCTTTTGATACATTTCTGGATGGGAACACACTGAAAATGCTAAAGTTGATTTCTGTGCTGTCTCAAGAATTTTTTCAATACTAGGATTAAACAAAACCACAACTAACCTAAAATGAGAAAGCCACTAATTCAGTTATTTTTAATGAAGGAACAAATTCTGCCTTTGTTAACACTAGAGAGGCCTCACACACGTAAACAGCTATTTCAAAACCAGTACTGCCACTAGGACGAGCACTCAAGATAATACTATTTGCACTATTCAATCGTAAAAGTAAAAAACGAGACAACATAGGTTTTCTTCTGCCTGTTGTCATGAACATGAAAAAAAAAAGGTCCATGACTTAAAAGTCGGTAAGAAAAATATACTGAAAGAGGCAAGAAACAGCAACAGATAGGTACAAACAGACACACTACAGGTTCATCTTTTTCAGCACAGCTTCAGGGTACCTCAAATATACTGTTATTGAAAGTGCCACACAATATGTGGTCAAGTGCCTTAAGTAACCCTTCATTTCCTTAATTCAAAACAAACTTATTACTTCCAAATTACAAATTATTTCCTAAATACAAAGTGTAGGCTTAAGCACGAGAATTTTAAAAATACAGCTATTTTTTTTCAAGGTAGCCTTTACCTGTCTATTAAAAAGTTAACTCCTAAATTGAAGGAAATTCAGTGGAAATATCTTGTATACCCAGCAACCCAAAGCTACGTTTTAAAAGCATTATTAAAATGCATTTGCCTTTTTTACTGTCTTCTCTTTAGAATCCTGTCTCCAGGATTCTTCCCAAATGAATCAATCAAGACCTAAGAAATAAACTTGCAAATATCTAACTCACAGAAGTCAATTTCTAAGAAGAGACATTCCAATCAAACCTTTCAATAGGAGAATCAATGGCGTTTCTGGAAGTCACTTGGACAATTTGATGTACAAGAGACTAAATGCCTGGGCAAACAGCATTTAATCCATGATTTTAGCTCCTCTCAAACAGTTTTACATCAATCCTGGTTAAAATGCTTAGCAGCCAGAGTGCTTCATTTTCTAGTAAAGTCAGAGTACCTAGTATTTGTGTAAGAAAAGATGTGAAAGGTTTTAGTATTATTAGAGCAGGTTGACCCAGGATTTATATGGAACAAAGATACATACATATATTACATTACAGCAATTTACTTTTACATTGCATAAATACTGAAACAGGTTTCCCCACAACTAAATGACAAGATCATGCCATTTATAAACAGGCCAAAATTCATCATGAGATTATAATACTTGATCAGATGTTTAAACTCAGGATTTCTACTTGCTGTCTTTGCAAATTCTTCAGTAAGACAGATGAAAGACCAATGCCTTTTAAACCCACAGGAAAAGACCCCCAAGCAAGCAGACAAGTGGCTTTCATCTGCCTCAAAAACATCCTCGCAAGCACTCTTGATTTCTCAGCAATGCATTAAAAATAACCTTTACTTAAAGCTGAGAAGTAAGGTTCTTTTAATGGTTCACCCAACTGGCACATCTGTTTTAGTCATTCACCTTTTTCCTTAAATAATCCCTTTATTAGCTGGCACACTACAACTCAGACATTACCACGGTAAACAAATATGTTTGGCATGGAACCATCTGTACAGCTCCAAGAATACAGCACCAAATTTTTTCATACAATTAAACCACAAAAAAAAAAAAAATCCCTATGTTACAGTGACATGAGAAGCTGGACTGAAATATTCAAAAGCAAAAAAAATACAGAGTGGAGTGGAAACTCCATCCAACAAGATCAACATGGTCAGTTAAGGACAATGTCAGACCAAACAATCAGCTTTAAGTTTGGATTTTTTTTTGCTTTGTTAAGTTTAATCAAAACTCATGCCATTAGTCCATCTGTGCCTCACTTTCCTTCTTCTCTTTTAAAAATGATACTATAAATAAAGCTCTGTGTCTCTAATACTGTGTGCTGTTGAAACTGGGAATGAAAATATATAGTCCCCCAAGTCATGTGGGCATTTTTCTTACTGAGTTTTAAAGGGTGTGTGTGCTTATGTTTTGCTTGTTCTGGAGCACATAAAAGATTCAAATCCATATAAGAAAACAAGAATCAAGAATCCTCTCTCTGGGTATATCCAGCTTCCAAACTTGTATCCATTTTTAAGAGACAGTTGAAAGAAAGTTCAATTTGTATGAATTTCTCTCGTACCATTTAAAAGTCAGAACAGATGGCAAAGGAGACACGGCTAATATCAAACATCATTTAAGAAACTGCAGGCATTAGGAGGATTAGAATCTTTAAAATGCTTCCCAACATCCTCAAATCACTCTAAATCATGTTTTCTGATTACTTTATAGCTCCTATTTGTAAGCGTGTCATTGTAGATCAAGATACCTCTTGCATGAGAAAGCAGCCTCAAGAAGACCCTACACAATACTTCATTGTCTTAAAAGGAAAATATATCCTGTAATGTCTTTGTAAGTACTTATCATCCTTTTAATCTCAAATAGAAGTAATCTTCAGTGTTGATTTCACCGTGAAGTTTCAAAGCAATACACATCATTCCAGATTTTACAAACCCAAGATACATTAGCTTCTGCTAACCTGAGTTCTGTAGTAATGAAGAAAACATGATCAAAATAGGTAGCAGCAACACCATCTATTTCCACCTTTCTGAAGCATGAATACATCCTCTAGACCTTCTTAACCATGTTTAGAATTGTGCCAGCTAGTCTGAAATCATCTTAACAGAAGTGGAGAGCAACCAAATGATGCTACACAAGGTTCAAATTCAGATCTCAAACCACGGCAAATGCCATCTCCAAAATGATGCTATTAGCATAGTGATTCACATAAAACTACAGGTGGTTTCGTTCATTACCCAATAAATCACTGTCCCTATCCAACGTTTTAAGTTAGAAGACAAGCCAGCAGTTCTAGCTGCTTTAAATAAGAGTAGAAGACAGCACATTGATAAATGGCAAATATTCTTCACCCAACTCTTCCTCCTGACGCACAATTGTATCACTTCCTTCATGCTCAGCACTGTGATCACCCTGCATTAGCAGACACATAAACCCAGACCACTGGTGCTGGCTTACAGGCTTCCAGACACAACTTCCCGAAATGTCAGGCAGAACTGGAAATTTATAGTGAAGTTGGGCTTCAAGATTGAAATAAAGACAAAGAAAGATCAAAAATTACTGAAATCCTCAATTTTTCTTGCTTCCCAAACCCATCTCCTCTCAGTTAGGTGGCAGGGACTCTCAACTGTAATGCTGTCTTTCAGCAGACTATGCACCCCTTCGAGAAAATCTACAGGGCACACTACCACAGTAGTTCTACATTGCTCTGGTGAGACTCCACCTGGAGAACTATATCCAGTTCTGGAATCCTCAGAACAGGGAAGATACAGACTTGTTGGAGCAGGTCCAGAGGAGGACCACAAAAATGATCGGAACACCTCTCCCACATGGAAAGGCTGAGAGAGTTGTGTTTGTTCAGCCTGGAGGAGACAAGGCTCCAGGAACACCTTATTGGAGCCTTCCAGTACTTAAAGGGGCCTAAAAGAAAGATGGGAACAAACATTTTAGTGGGACCTGTTGCTGTAGGACAAAGGGGAATGTTTCAACTTAAAATGGGTAGATTTAGGCAAGATATAAGGAAGACATTTTTTCCAATAAAGGTGATGAAACACCAGCACAAGGTTGCACAGAGGTGGTAGATGCCCCATATCTGGAAACATTTAAGGTCAGGCTGGATGGGATTCCAAGCAACATGATCTAGTTGAAGATCCTGCTCATTGTAGGGGGGGGTTAAACTAGATGACCTTGAAAGGTCCCTTCCAATCCAAAATATTGAGTGCTTCTAGAAGCAACTCTTGACTCTCTTAAAGCTGATGGCAGGTTTTTTGAATGAAAGCAAATTACTCCCTAATCCCAAATTCTCTCATAGCATAATGTCAATGCTGAATTTCAGTACTACATTTCAATAGAAAATTTAGGTCAAAATTCTGCTTTTTAATTCCCCCTGTCTCTTGAAGCAGAAAGCAAATTTTTAAAGAAATGGGGAGGAAAGCAGAGGATCCAGCTAGTCAAACAAGAAGTATAAATTGGAAACTCTAGTCCAAGGTACATCTTATGTTAAAACTGAGGGTAAACATATCTTAACAATGAAGCTTTGTGGTATGGTAGCAAAGCATATGATGTGCTCAAAATTCAAACAGCTTTAACTTAGAACTATACTTAAAAAAAAAAAATCTAAAAGGAGGGCAAGAGTCATCTCCATGAGGAGCAATTTTGGCTGTTCTCCAGAAAAGGCTGTGCCTGTTCACTCAACCACATGTAAATGCTTTTGATAGAGCTGTTCTGGATGCACATTGTCTGAAATGAGAGCTGACTGAGCCGGTATAGAATGGTTACCTGAAGAAATACTATGCTGACAGCTTTTGTTACTTGAGACAAATCTTGTTCATTCAAGACAAAGGGAGCTGCAATAGAATCTGGCATAAAACTTAGTGGGAGAAATTAAGTTTGTTTCTGTTTCTTTGTTTCTGTTGGTTCGCTGGGTTGGTTTTGTTGTTTGGGGGGGGGTTCGGAGTGGGTAGTGTAAATCGTGGGGATTGGTACTAATCAGAGAACAGCAATAATTTTATGGTTGAAAAGACCATAAAAGACCTTTAATACACATTGCCAGTTCCTCAGCAACCAACTAATAGTGACTGCTTTATACATCCACTGAAAGAAAGTGGCAAGAGGCAAACCAGGGTCCAATCTGCATCAGTTCTCCATAATGGGGTCTGAAAGGCACTCTGGGATTCAAAGTGACATCTTTCACAAGCTGGTGGCAAACAACACTTAGGATGGATGAATGACACTAGCTAAGCACAGAAACCCTTGAAAAGACTGTAAAGCAAGAGCACAGAATGGCACATAACTTAGAAATCCACAACAGCTTGCTGGAAGGGTGATATAAAAACCACTGTCTCCAATTCTTCTGTACTGGAAAAGGGTTGAGAAAAGAAAAACAAGAGGAAGGATGCCTAACAGCACAATGTAGTAAAAGGGATTAGAAATCCAAGATTATTTCCATGATATTCTAATTTGTTTTCCCCAAGCATGACTACAGTTATCTCTGACAAGTGTTTACTGCATTCCACATGCTATTTAGCATCTGATGTAAGCATTAGATATATGGATATCCATAAAGTTTTCCTCATGTAATTCCAGAGCAGAAATAAAAGGAAAATACGAAGTTTATCCAAGCATGCTTCGAGCATTATTATGCAGAACACGCTGAATTTCTACTTAAAGGAGATGAAAGAACCACCCCACGACACCAACCCAAACCTTTTCCATTTCTCCCTCAAGCTCCCACCTTTCAAAAAGACTCCTTTGTGTTAAATTTATGAATGAGGTTAGGGCTTACAAAAGTCAAGGATTAATAACACTTGCTTGAGCCAAAAACAGTATGATAGGCACTGTGCACGCTCCCCTCCAATCCATCTCGAGTCCGAGCTGCAGTACCCCTGCTGCTTTTCCAATCCGAGGCCTCTCACAGGCAGAGGCTGCCAGTGGAGCCGAGTGGTGCCAAACTGTCTGGTGGTTTTGTGATAGAGCCAGATGGGGACTATGGTGAGATGAAGCTCATTTCCACCCATGAGCTGAGCAACGATGTGAATTTAGGTGAAAAGATGGAGTATTGGGCCTTTTAGTCCTTACCAGCTACATAAAGATAATGGAAATTAGAATAAACTGGGGAAAAAACCCCACCTAGACAACAAGTTCTGCACAGAGACTTATAACCCACAGAAAGGTTTCTTGAGTGAATGTCAAAAAGATCCGTAAAATAGGCAAAGTAGTATTTATAGTTGATTTTCTGACTTGAAAAAAGAGAAAGGACTGTCAGAATGGAATGCAAGACAATACAAAGAATCTTTGGCCTAGATTTTTTCAGGGAATTATAGAAGGCAAGGTATATGTATTAAAACAAGCAGAGCCTAAATGGTTTTAAATTTACCACGTTAGCTCCTGCAATGCCAATTTAAACTATCACTTTCTATTAAAAAAAAAAAAAAAGGTTAAATTGGGTGGTATTCAGTTCTGATTTAGAAACTCAATAGAAACCTAATGTTTAAGTCACAGTTGTAGCAGCTGAAACAGTATTTAAAGTTGTAGCCATCCTGACCCAAATAAAAAGGGAAAAAGGAAACCCTTTCCTTTAAAACTATTAGTGCAGACGTGGCTTTAGGGATTGCATCAGCTACGAGGGCTCCAATTTGAGCTTGTTTTTTTTTAAAGGTATATATTAGCATTACAATGGAGAGAAAATAGAATTCTCTTGTGTTTAACAAATTTAATCTATGTGCAGAAGCACTAATCTCGAAAGAAAGCTAGATACAGTTAAAACAAATTCTTTACTCATTTTTAAGTATCCCAGTAGACTACAGTACAGAGAAAAAAACAAAACCTCCAAGCAATGTGTAAAACTTTTAATTTGTAAAGCAAAATTTGCATACCCCAGGTACACGCATTTAATTTCCAAACACGTTCCAAATTCAGATGTCACTACTCTCACTACATCGCACCGAGCCTTCAAATCCACATATTTTTTCCATTTTTATCTAAGCATGATTTTTACCATATGTACTTTACTTAGTATTTTTGCAAGTTTTTCTTTTTTAACTGTAAATTTCACTATCTACATTCTCTTATTTTTGCTCAGGAAACAACCAAATACGAGACTCATTGCACTTTCCAGTGTGATGAGGAATAAGTGAGATGAAATGCTGCAAACACTGCCTGTCCAGGGGACATCAGGTGATCGCTCTCTGTACAAACCCCGAATATTATAAAAATCATTAAAGAATAGTAAATCTCTTTTAAAAAAAGAAGTGTGACTTTTTACAGACACCTATGGAGAAGAGTAAAAAACAGTTTTATAAAATGTAGTTCAGTAACATTCCACTGCTTTTACCCATAATCCTCTCTAGTGTTTGCCGAAATCAATGCTAGTGAAGCCAAAGAACATATTTCACAATTCTTCCCGATTATATGCTGGACTGGTTTTCCAAAATAATTTTCAAATACATTGACTCTTGAATCAAAACATGTCTGAACCTCTGATGCTGTGCAAATTAAAAATATGCATGTTTCAGCACCTGGGATAAAATCTAAACAAAACATAAATATAACCCAAATCCATTCTCCACCAAAAAAAAAAAAAAAAAAACCTTAAAAAAAAATTAAATGTTGTGTTGAAAAATGTGAATTCCACCGCTTTTCAAAACTCTGTTAAATAGAGGTGAAGAATATATAAGACCATATCTGTGGATCCATCAGCAGAATAACAGCCATCAAAAATGTGAGGAGGTATTCCTGACTGCAGTTTATTCTGCCAAAGCCCCCAGCTTTGCAGTTATATCATCAAACCTGCTTTTACTGGCATAACTACTTTGACAGAGAATATTCAATGTGCATGTGCAAAGTTATCCTGGAAAAGACAGGAGCTTAGAGTATGAAGTACATCCACATTAACAGTATTTTGCCAGAAGAGCACATTAGCCAATCCTAGGAGGGTGCTGCCAAGCTTCAAGCTTTTCTTTGATTTCATCATCAGCACAAGAACCTGCAGGCAAGTTTTGCACTGACAGTGCAGTGGCAGGTTAGAGACCCACAGAGGCTCTCTCGCAGCAGCCTGACTTTCAGCCAGCACATTACTCAGCCTCTACATGAGCAAAGAACCTGGTTTCAGAATCTTTTCAGCACATCTGCATGCCCATAACTACCCAGCTATAGGTCTCATTAACAAGGATGCTGAATTCCTCCCCCGGTGCCAGAAACATTTTGAATTCTTATCAAAACATATATGCATATATATATATATATATATGTATATACTTATACATACACAAAACCAACATAAATATTCAAGTTTAAGTACTTTAATGTCTGCCATTCCAGTTTGGAAGTTCTAGGCCTTGTTTTTATTTTCTGTGAAAGAAAGGAAGGCAACTGTTACAAAACCATTTCAAAAAAGCATAGTGTGGTTTGTTCTTGAATACCAAAACAATATGAAATAGATCTGTAAATGCTTTGTTATTGAGGTTTCAACCAATGACATGTATCATCACAAACTTCACTTCAGCATTGCTGCAAACAGTGGCAAACACTGCTGTACTTAGGAGCATCTGTTTTATTTTACTGTGTCAGCTAGGGCTGTTTATCAGCAACAGAGGGCTGTACACAAGAGTACTTTTCCAGTCAAAAACAAACAGTGTGGGTATTTTATATTCTTTGAATATCCAACTTTTCTGTTTTGCTAAAAGCCACTTCTGAATCAACTCATGCATAACCCTACCTGCTCTAGAAAAGAACAAGAGTAACCTCAACTTAGAAAAAAAGACAGTAAAATAAACTGTTTATTCACATCTTTTAATTACAACAGTATCTTTCTTCCCATCTGTTTACCAAAGTACTGAAATTCGAAGCCTTAAGATAAAAACAAATTGCTTGATTTGAGTCAGGAGGTCTTGCTCATTAATTATTCATACATAGTTTACATCTGTAGTTATCCACAGAAACCAGAACAAATGAGAAAAGGACTGGACCTCAGAAGTGCAGTGGGATGGAAAAGTGAAGCACTGGCCCAGCAGATGTGGTCTGAGGTGCTCTGGCTGCATATATAGCATAGGGAGACAAATAATTTCCCAGGGGAGCAACTCCTCCTGCATTTTCCCAGCATCTGGTGTGTTGGTAGGGAAGCAGTGGAGCCCATCAGCATGTGTGATGTGCCACTGATAACTGTAGTATCACTTCAGCTTGCCGTCAGTGAAGTAAGGAGCACATTATTTACGGAAAATGGTATTTACTCCCTGCTCACCCAGAATACGCTGCTTCAAAGGCTTCCACTCACGGGCTTGATTTTTCTGTAACACAGTGAGTACATTCACACTGCAATCTCAGTTGCTTTTCCTGCCTAAGTAGACCATAAAAAAATACATGGTCAAGGAAAATGGGGTTTTTTTCATGTATTAGTGAGTGCCAGACAAAATCTGCTATTATACTTGTTTACACCCTCCAAGAATTTTTTTTCTGACTTCGAAACCTCCGTACTTTAAAAGTCTGTGTCACAATTTCCATTTCCGTTCAGCATTCATCCACACTTATGCACAAATTCAGAAAGAAACTCAACCCCATTACCTTTCAAGGAAACTTTTTCCTAACTTAGAGCTACTGACACCTTAAAAAAAAATCATATTAAGAAAAATTAAACACCTCTGAAATTTAGTATTTTATATTTAATATATGTTACGAACATAATATATGTAATTAATTATATATTATATATTTAATATTATCTTTGGATAGCTAAGTATGAGGGTAGGAGTCCAACTTTTAGCCTCGAGGTTTGACCTCATAAACTTTAAAATTCCTATAGGAAAATTTTTTATCTGTACTTCCATCTACCACTGAACAAACAGTGTCATTTAATAACAAGACTTGAGTTTACAGCAAATGTTGAACTCAATTCTCTTTGAAATAGCTGGGCGAGGATTCAAAAAAGAAGTAATGTGCATTTTTGAATTCCCAGTCCTTTCTCCAGGAGCTGAGGATCGTTGACATCCTACTTGCCAAAAAGACTGACCACTTTCAGAACTGAAACCTGGCATTAAATACAACACAATATTTTAATGGTTATTATATGGGAGTTATTGCAGGTAGGATTGTGATCATGACTCTATAATGCTACTACAACACACATTGCAGTATCATCTTCTATTTATATGAAGAAGATGGAAAGCTACTATGAAGACAATACTCAAATTTCAACTAGAGGCTGTGACTTCTGTGAACCATTTGGAGTCTTAACCCCTTAAAATCACGGCTCCTGGACAACAATGCATGCTTGAGCTTCAGTTTTGTCAAAAAGCATATATACGAGAAAGAAGAAATTGTTACAACAGTCTGTAACAATATTCAGAGAGTATTTTACAGTTTTGGAACACAGCAATTTAATCCCACAGTTACAGTATATTAAACGATACCTGGCAGGAGCCGTTGGGTAAATTACTTTTATATGTTGGAACGCCATGTCTTGATTCAAAATTTGTTTTATCCATGCTCTTGCTCCTTGGCCAGTATCACCTGTATCACACAGAAGAGTACAACAAGAATTATTCTGTGCATTTAGCAAGAAAATTATATAATGTCAAATAGACTTCAGATTGACTTAATTTCAAATCATGAAGTTAATACAGTAAATGCTAAAAAAAAACTTTCTAGAATAACTTCAGTCCCCTTTCCAGTGGACTCAAAAATTCCTAGAAAAAGACTAAAGAGATCCCACAACGTAAGTTTAACCAATACTTCACTACATTCAGTGACTTAAGTACCTCCCAAGCAGACACAACACCTTATCTCTTACTTAGTTTACCTTATTTGCTGATAACTGATAAACAAAAACCTTGATGAACATCTTAAAAAGTGAGATAAAATAACTGTTGCTCCCCTTAGAAAAAATAATTACTTTTACTAGAGAGTTTTATGTTAACCCACTTCAGAACCTAGTAAAAAAGATCTTCACATTTAATTATGCTAACATTACACATTGGCTTTAAGGGAAAAACACAATTGTTAAAGAGATAGGTTTAGTTAAAATATCTAGCAGACCCTTAAAGAAACCTTAATCACACAGTTCTGTTTGAAAACTAGTTGAGAACCACTCTCACTCTGGCTTTTTCCTAGTCTTACCAACTACAGCCAAAGCCCCTGCAGACTGAAGTGCTACGGACAGGATGAATTCTTCTGCAGATAGCATATGCTCCTTTTACACAAATACACATATATACACCAGTTTCTCCAGGTTGTCTTTGCATCACTGCTATCTTGAGCCATAACTTCACTGCCACTCCTCTGAAGAACAGGCACACACAAGTCCTCAGTATCATACAATACTTCAAGCTTGAGGAAACCAGTCCATCAAGAAATATAGTTTACAGTAGGAAGGATGTTCAACCTAAAAATTTAGTGGGGGCTCAGCAAACTGGAATTTCACTACTGCCACTCATGCCATAGGACTTCAGTCTCACTTGAAATTGAGGTTCCCATATATTATCAATTCAAATTACTAATATTATCTATTACTTTAGCTCAAGTTGTTTGGTTTGACTTTAGAACTCACCCCATTCTTTTCTACAATATGGCCAAACCAAAAGAAAAAAATATCACTGTCCTTAGCCAGGCTTACTGCCACTTTACATGGATTCATCCGAACACTGTCACATGAATATAGCAATTCATTGTTAAAATTATTGTAATTCTCCAGAGGAGAAAATGTGCTCTTGCTTTAGGACTCTAACAAAATTCAGTGGTTTCTATTTACACACACAATTAATGTATCTTCAAAATTAAAACAGAAGGCAAGGAGGATTCAAACCCAGCAACTTTTTTCCTGTTAAGCACAATTAGCATAACTAGAACTAACTGTTCTCTGACCTAAACACTCCACGTGACAAATAAAAAACCAGGGTTGCAAAACTGACACAAATCTTATCCTGTGCTAAGTTAAACAGTAAAATCAAAGCTACCTCCTTAATTGGATGCTTCAGAACACACTCCCACAAGTACTTTGCTTATGCAAGTAGTATGGTCTGAAGTCCAAACACACCTCTGATTCTTCACAGACAGTCTTGACAAGGGTTTCTTCAAGGCTATTGTCACCTCACTTATAAACAACATATCTCGGGGAGGCTCGAACTAACATATTTTTCCCTATACAGTCCTTTTTTTTCCCTATACAGTCCTTTTTTTCCAGTTAAAAAGCCAAGGTCTAGGCCTTGCAAATACGTGCACAGAATGAACCCTCAGGTAATTCAACCAACTATCTGAATGATTACAGAATTGGGACTTAGGTCTTTACAAACTCCTTACCAATGTAGGATAAATCATCATTCTATTATTTATTCCCACCTCTAAAACTTCGCAAAGATCTGCAGAAACATTTACCATTATTGAACACAACTTGCCCATGAAAAGGTCACAGAAAACTCAGAGAAAACTTAACTATGCCCTTCCGTGTGTCAAGAATTGTCATGGTCCAAGTGCTATTCAAACAAGCAAGCACTTGTATGCTCAGATAATGTAGTCTGATTTCCTAAGAACAGAACTTGAAAGAGAGGGAGGAAGAGACACATCAAACAAAAACCAGCAAACCTCCTGAAATGTTAAGTCTTTCAGGCTCTTCTGAAATTTTAGCATTTCATGTTCTTCTGAACACAACAAAAAGAAGCAAATGATGGATGATTCTGCTTTGAGTCAGTTTACAAACTGAAAAAGACTGATGGCAGCTGTATTATCTTTTTCTCCCTCCTCAAGTAAAATATGAATTTCTTTCCTTTCAAATATAGCTTGAATTTTCGTTTTCTTTCTGTGCAAAGTTAAAATTTAACAACATGTAACATGTAGAGTGGATATTAGGAAAAATTTATTCCAAAAGGGCTTTCAAGCACTGGAACAGGCTGCCCAGGAAAGTCACTGAGTCACCGTCCCTGGAGGTATTTAAAAGATGTGTAGATGTGGCACTTAAGGACATGGTTTAGTGGTGGACTTGGCAGCGTTTGCTTAATGGTTGGACTTGATGTTCTAAAAGGTCTTTTCCAGCCTATGATTCTGTACTGGTTACAACATGCAAAGTTGTAATCCTCAGCCTAAGAAGCCATTACATACTTGCTATGTCCATTTGCCTTCTTTGCCAAGCTACCAAATAGAACCTCAACCTAAATTGGATATAGAGTACACCAGGATTTTTCTAATATTTTTCTATACCATTTTGCATTTACATTCAGCACTTGTTATAGTTTGTGTGGAAGAAGCATTATGAACAAAATGGATTCATGCCATTTGACTGCCACTTTCCATCACAAGTGCTGTACAAAGGTTTACAACTCAGGTTTACAGGCCAGCCCACAGCAACAGCACTGTGGCTACTTCTGTTTTAAATTCTATGCTGTGGAACTCTTAGAAACCAAATAAAACCACCCCATTACAAACATTATGAACAAAACCATATAAAAAAAAAAGAAAAATTGTAGAGTACTTTAACCGCATGTGGAATCAACCTCTAACCATAATCTTCCCTTATTCCTCCAACATTAGAGATTATTTCCTCAAGCATTAAAGCATTAGCATTAACGAGAGCTGAACAGATAAACTTTCACTTTCATCCTTTTACTCACAGAATTTTTAAAAAGCAAAATTAAACTAGATTATAGAAATGAGACTAATTATTAAGGAGACGCATCTTTGTTAAACTAAACAGAAGCTTCAGCTATAAGCAAAAGACAGGGAAAATGTTGAGCATGTTGCCATATGTACACGGGCAGCTCAACAGTATTGATTCCCAAGGCCTTGATCTAATAAAGAGCTAAGATCACTGGGGTTTTTTTCTTTTTAATGTCATGTGGACTTTGTTGGTGTTATTTAGCTCACTAGAAACAACGTTTAAGGAAAAGAAACCAACAAAACACATGCTCCCTTCCTGCCCTCAGCCCAGACCCTGATGTAGGTAAGTCCCCCCTGCAGAGGGTGGCCGTGAAGCCACTGTGGACAGGGACCTTCTGAACAGTCAGAAGTCTGTCAAGCCACACTGGCTTTTAAAAAGTGACAACAATACTGTCATGCCGATCCTAAAACAGCAAGCGCCACTTTAATTGCGAAAATCATCCTTTGCATGTGGCTATCCTCTGAGAAGGGCAATTTCGAGAGTAACACGACTAGAGGAAACGGTGTGAAGTGTACGGTCGGGTATCAGGCAAAGGTTCTTCACCCAGAGGGTGGCTGGGCTCTGGAACAGGCTCCCCAGGGCAGTGGTCACAGCACCAGCCTGACAGAGTTCAAGAAGTGTTCGGACAATGCTCTCAGGCACAGGGTGTGATCCTTGGGGTATCCTGTGCAGGGCCAGGAGTTAGACTGTGATGATCCTGATATGCCCCTTCCGACTGAGCACGTTCTGTGATCTCCTGGAACGCGTGTATTCTCATGCAAGCCGGGCTGGTGTGAGCCGGCGCCGTCTCTATGGGACCCTCTCCGGGCACCCGGCTCTGCCGCCCACCGCCGCCTCCTCTTTGCCGGCCTGAGGAGGGCAGAGCCGCGGGGACACGGTCACCTCAAAGCCCTTCCCCAGGCCCCTGCCGCAGCCACCCCGTGCCGCCGCCCCCCCTCCCACAGCACCGGAGGGCCGACCCTGCCCGCTCCCCGGAGCGCCCCTCCCCACGGGCAGCAGGGAGAGAAGGGAGGGAAAGCAGGCACCTGAGCCGTGCAGGAAGATGAGGGAGGCGGTGTGCCTGCCCACGGGGGACACCACGCTCCGCCGCAGCGCTGCGGGCGCCGCCATACCCAGCACTCTCCTCCTCCTCCGGGCCGGCCCTGCCGGTTCCGGGCTTGTCGGCGCCCTTTCTCCGCCCCTGCTGTGGCACCCGCAGCTCTCCTGGCACCGAGCTAGGGAAGTTCTCACTCTTAACGCTGAGCTCGGCTAGCAAAGCTTGTTTACAGGCAGCGCGGACTCCCTGCAGACGCCGTATTTAGCAGAGCCCCGTGGAGGGGTGACCCGCCCCTTTGGTGTTGTCACACGTGTACGGGCAGGCGTCGGGCTGCAGCTCTCCAGGAGCAGCCCTTCAAGGGCACGGCCCGGCTGCAGGAGAGCTCCGGAGAGGGGGGTGGCACTGGCGGCTTCTTCGAGGCACTTCAGAGAGTGAAGGGTCTGCAAGGAGCACCATAAAAAAGGTTCCGCAGACATCTGAGAGCTTGTCCGACCTTAATCCGTGTCTAAGCACAAGTATTCCGATGCCCTTGCTAGTTTCTACTAAGCTGCCAGAAGGGGATAAGGAGTAGGGGCTTACTTTTGCACTTTTAGGTAACTTACACGGGTTCAAGGTCGTAATTTGATTTTTTTTTTTTCCTCTAGTGCTGTGCAGATTAGCCACCTGCCTTAGCGCTTTGAGGTCTGCGACAGTGGGGCGAGGATGGGCGGCCATAAACTGCGCTGTTGCCGTTTCGCTGGCCAGGTGCAGTGCGACCCGGGGTGAGCAGCGAGGGAGCGGATTAGTTTTGCAGTTCATCACAACTCGCTTTGGCAAGCCATAGGGGCGCACCTGTTAGTTCTTAAAAATGTAATGAAACCCTAGCCTCTTGAGGTAGCACGTTATTACCTTCAGAATGGCCTGTGGGTTAAGTAGATGAAACATCACCGTGTGTGTTGTATGAGGAGCATGCTGTGCTTGTATTTCTGTTTGAATTACTGTCCTGACTACTCTATTCCTATTTATTTAGGCCATGAAATCTTAGGGTGCTGGTTAAGTGTAGACTAACAAACAGCATGTTATTTTGTCCCTTTAGAATGTATGCAGCTGTATTTTTCATAGATCTGAAAGCGTACTGCAGTGAGTCCAAGAAGTAAAGAGAAGGAAAAAAAATCTGACAGTTGGGGTAATGAATAAATTGCATGGCAGGGAGGTATATCTAAATTTTCTCTAGTGTCAGTTGCCCAGCTGAAGAATACAAAATCTCAGCAATGTAGTGCCAAAATGAACAAGTCAGTATTGATGGTGTTTGGTAGCTAAGACACACCTTTCTTTTCCTTTCACTTTCAGTATACAAAAATAATTGTGGTATTTGAGCCATTAAGGCTCATTTTTTTATTAGCTTAGAAGGAAAAGGTAGTTCTTATAGCACATAATCTCTCATTTAATTATTCTTATTTGCAGTATTCTATTTTATCTTACCATCTTTCATGAGCAGTATCATTTTTTGAGGGTTATTATATGTGAAGAGTTACCAAACAAAGGTACATCAGTGATGTGTGGCTTTGGAGAAACTCTTCTGCACAGTTACGGCAACAAACCACCATGAAGTTTTTTTAACACTTATGAATTGTCATTCCCTGCCTCTGAGTTACAAGCTTGGAGGTACAAGATTTCTTTGTGCCAACAAATAAAGCTTGATGCCAGGAACAAAACAAAGAATAAAATATCACACCATGCAAAAATAGTACTCAAGGTTTGGAGGATCTTTTGTGTTGTTTTTTTTTTGGGCTTTTTTTAAAGAGAGACAGTCAAGGCATAAGGTTTATCCTTTTTTTTCTGTCAGAAAACAAACAAAGAACTAACTTTATCTTCCCCTGAACAGACAGGGCTTCAGGGGAAATACTAATATTTTTTTAAAAAAGGACTAAATCAACCGCTACATAGAAACTTGTGAGAGAATAGGAGCTCTGAACAAACGTTAATTGAAAAGTGCTGTGTTGCAATTTCAATAACAACAAATTTACTTTAATAACTTTTATTCATACCCAAGGAAAATGTTTCCTTGGACTGTTTTTGGAGTATATTAATTATATTGAATATTAATGATGTTAAATGACATTCAATGATTAATGAAATTTAATTAAATTTAAAAAAAGTCCAAAATACTAATATTTTTTTAAGCCTTCATACCATAATGGGTCTGAATCAAGTTCTCAGACTTGGCCAGTAGATGATTCTATTGTTTCTGGGAGTTTTCTGTTGTTAGAGGAATAAGAGTCTCCTTCCCTGCCGGTTTTGCCTTCTACCTAGAGGCAGGGAAGGACGAAACATGCCTGGAGTAAGAACTAGAAAAGGGTTGTAACTGTTTTCCTGGGCCAGAGCTGTAAAGTCTATGAAGCAGAGAGATGTAACCCATGGAAATCATGGCTGCTCCAAAAATGTAGCCTTACTAACTGAAAGGAGTCTTCTGAATGAATTAATAATATGTTAATAACTGTAGAAGATTATAGGCAATATGGAAATACCTTGCAAATTTTGTTAAACTAACATGTGCTTAAGTTCTAATGCTTATGGTGTTTTACAAGTCTTTCACTGCTGACATGTAACATCTCCAAAAGGAATTCATTACATTTCACAGCGTTAATAAAATATGATCCCACACCCTTAAAAACATACTCTGTTGCAAGTGCTTCTCTTTTTAGTTTTTTTCTGGTCTTAATGAAATAAATGGATTACATTGTGTCTTAAATGTGAAATAAATATTGAAATGTAAGTATGTGGCCATATTTAAGGTTTCCAAAGAAAGTGAATGTTAAGTGTGAGTTCTGTTTTGTTCCTTAGGGTAGGCGCTTGCTCAAAGTGCTCGCAGATTGGGTTCTCTTCTCTCACACTGACTCTACTCAGAAAAAAACCAGAAGACTTTAATTTACTTGCAAGCATTTTGATACTTTTTCTCATTTAAAATGGCTTTGCACTTTAAAATTGACCTTAGCTGAAAGCAGTATGTAAAATTGACCTTAGCTGAAAGCAGTATGTTGCAGAGTAATTTTAATGTTCAGCATGTGTATGTATATAATATCCGGAAACACTGCTACAGCTGTATATGCAGAGCTAAGGCTCCTGCACCTGATATTGAAAAATAGTTTTCAGGTATTGTACAGTTACTGTTGGATTTTTAGTAGGTGAGTTAAACCATAGAGGTTTAATTGGTGGTTACAAAAAATGATGTCTGTTTTCTGATTGATTATATTATTATATGATAATTATGATTATATTATTATGTAATTATTATCTATCTAGATGATTTTGACAGGAGCAGGGATTTTGGTGTGGAAATAAAAATATCAACTATTTGAAACTTTCCCCATCCCGCCTTTCTTTCTTTCTCAGTTTCGTGGCATTACCATCATCACCATATCAGAAGATGGCATAACTGGGTGAAGGTATTTTATACTGTTTTCTTCATTATGAGCGTTAAAATTAAATGCTGAATTTTGCTCTTTTGTACATTTCTTCCCTCTCCTACCCTTCTTCCAGGGCTCAAGGGTCTATTTTGTAGACCTTCATGCCAGTTACTGTGGTCTGATAATAACGAGAAACTGTCCTCTAATTTGCAGGTGGTTTCATATATTGGAACTCAATGGCAGTGCTTTGACATAGAATTAATATTTTTGTGTTTCTGCTTTCAGTATACATCTTGGCATCATTTATTTTGAAAAGTTCTTGTCAAGAGCTGTCTGCAAAACCTGCACAGTAGAAGTAGGAAGTGCCACAGAAATTGCTATTCAGGCACACAACCTAGTGGTCCATTTATCATGCAAAGCGCGTCATACTCTCATCAAGCCAAACAAAAAAATGTATTTCCATTCATACTTTCTAGTTGAACAGTTTAGTCCTTAGCAAATGATCAACTTTCAAAATATGTAGATTTTGAGAAGTTGTTTTCTGTCCAGTCAGAAGAATGTTTTGGGGCTGCATTCCCCTGTTCCTTAGTAAAAAAAAAGACCCCTGGCTCGGCTACATCAATAATGTTGTGTGTCATAGGCATGACTTAGTGTGGAGGTGGGTGAGGGAAATCAGTCTGCAAGAGAAAAGCAAACATGAATACTCTCTGGCAACATGGGATCTTGACCCAGTGTTTCTAGTCACCAGAACAAGGTAAACAAGTAATAAATAAACAGATAATGTTCTTTTTGGCCCAAGAGACAATCAGTGTTTAGAGTCTTGTGAGACAATTTTGCTGGCAGGAGCCAGATATTTACTGCATGCCATCCAATTTGTTTAAAAACAAAAGAAAGCTCTGTCCCAGGGACAACAGGAGGCAGTTCCTTTCTTCAGGAATCTGAGCCTGCACCTATCCAACAAGCTGCCAAAACAAATCCAGGCTTGGCTATGTTTCTGGTGCCTGTGTGTTTCTTCTGCTTGTTCTTTGCAGCAGAAACTATTTCTGGTCATTTGGATGTCCACTCAGCTGCTTCATCTGCAGGCACCTTCCAGGCAAGCTCCTTGGCCCGTCTTGTTCAGCCTGCTGTAGCCTGGAGGGATGTTCCTCGACACAGAACTCCCCAAAGAATTTCACAAACATGCTCAGGGTTTACCAAAATCACACTAACACTGTTCTCAGCAAATAGTGAAGCTGCTTTCTATTAATATGTGCACTAGTGGTGTCTGCCTTTTATCCAGTATATTGGTGTGACTGGTTTTACGTGGGTTTGACAGTTGCTAGCAGAGCTGCTTTATGTATCAGACAGTACTTCAAACATTCTCTTCCTGGGTAGTGAACTCACCTGAGCGTGGGAGATCTTCTGCAGAAGATGAAAGTGCTGTGGAAGGGTTTGGCTCCATTGGGAATGAAAGATCCTTTATCAATATAATCTGCTTATGTGGCAAGCTGGTTACACTTCATGATTTTGTTGTGTTTTGGTATTTCTCTCGAGGACCAGTGTTCTTACATATATGTTACTGAATATGAATCTCAGGTTCTTGTTGCTTTAAAAGGACATAGGCACTATAAATGGAAAAAAAAAGCTGTGAAAACATGAACCTTATAATCCAGACATGCATGAAAATACTCCCAGGATTGCTATTTTAAAACTCTTATGACTTTCATTCAATTTTTTAAGTTCTGATTTACAGCATAGAAATTCTTGAAATTAATAGGAACATTCTAGTGAGGTTTCTGCACTGGAGTTCATAAATGAGTGTGCCCAGAGCTTCACTGCCCCTTTCATGTGTACGTGAATCGAGCATATTGAACATGCCACACTCTCAAATAACATAGCTGTGCTAGCAAGCTCTCTTGTTTTCTCCGTAGAAATACAATCTATCCAACTGAAGCATCATGTGCCAATGTGGAGTGCTTTTGCCAGTATAAATTGGAAGTCTGAAAGAGAGCTTTTCTCATATAAATATATTGGCAAGACTTAATACAGTCACAACAAAATCTACATTTGCTTTCTTAATGCTAAAATCTGGTTTTGGTTACATTACTGTCAGTCTAGAGTAACCCTCTGATTGACCCAAAGGTAAGCCGAATGCAACAAAAGAGTCTCTTGGACTCGCAGTCTTGTGATACCACTGGAACATGGAAATGCCAGAAGGTGCTTTTTTAATATGCAAGTAGAAAGTATCCGTGTTCACACTGGTTTTGGTTAATTTACCTCTTCTGAGCCTGAGCAGGTATAATGTAGAAATTTTTATGAACACTGGAAACATGTAATACAGGAACTCCCTGACAGAACTGTTTGTTGCTTTCTTCCTGCTTTCATACCAGTGGGACTTTGTGTGGCTTCCATATTTTGGCTGTTATTTGTCAAGATTGGGGCATAGCTGCAAGCAATTTTTGGTGCCAATTTACATGAAGCCATAAAGCAGCGTTTTCCTTTTCTTCAACACTTGTTAGCTCAGTTCCTCAGCTGTGCAGCACCACACCATTGGGGTGAAACTTATAGAGGGATAATTCTGACAGGTTTATGTTGGCCTAAATTTATAGGATTTCATTTGGGAAAATTGATATTTTGTTCACATTTCCAGTACAGTGTTGTGACTATTTGACAATCTCAACCACCAAGACCTTTGGAAGACTGGAAATCAGAGGATGTCCTAAAGATATAGTTCCACGTTCGGACAGTGCATTAGCGGAAACCCCATTTCTTTAAGTTGAGTGTGCTATGTTTTAAATTACTTTAGTGTCACTGCACCAAGTTCTTCCAAAACAATGTGCAGCTTGTTTATACATAAATATGTATATGATACTAAGGTAGAATGAAAAGTGCAATATTGTACTCCAGGTTTTTAAGGTGGTGTTTATAGTGCCTTAGAGTAAAACGCTGTGGTGAGTCTTTTCCGTCATAGACCAGAGACGGCGGAAAGACATGCACTCTGCATCAATACATTTCTCCTACAAATGATTTTATGCTTGAATATAAAAGTAGTGTGCAGAATGACTGGGAGATACATTTGTTATATTTTATTTAATTTTTTAAAATTAAATATGTCCCAGAAAATAGTTCTGTAACCTCTGATACCAAGTTCTGGATGTACGTTTTTTTTTTGGTGTGCTGAGGATAAATCTGTGGCTGGTCCTTACTGTTTTGTTTAGTTGGACTTTAAGGAGCCACGTATCTTTTTCTGAGTCTGTAACATTGTCCCTTTTCTGTCGTCAGTAGAGGCAGTGAGTCTTCTCTGTGGTCTGTAAAGGATCCTGGTTTCAGCTATGGCCATGAGCTCAGCTATATCCATCTGAAATCTGGTCATCTCAAGTTTGGTGAGATTAAGCACATCCTAAGTTTCTGCTTTGGTTTTGTATTCTTGGATTCCAGGTCATGGACATAGCATTATTAGCAGGCCACTGAAAATTATGTCACTCAGAAGTCTAATTCGGTCCCAGTTTGGATCTGTAAACTCTCTTGGTTGGAGTGTGGTGGCTGAGTGGCCACAAAATAGTTGAGAGCCAGTTCTGTCATATCTGAAATGTACCTACGTTTTTCAAGTCAGCACCATCAAGCTAGCAATAACAAGGATTTGTTTTGTTTCCTGCATTAGAGGAACTATGGAACTGGAGTATGAAAAATATGAACAGGTCACTGTAGAAAGGCTATCCACTGGGTGTTGGATCAGCTCTAAACAAATCTAGCTGTAGGGCAGATTTTCCATTACTTATCTGAATGAATTCTCGCACATGTGAAATCTGCAAAATCAGCCACCTCTGGATAACTGGATGACTCCGTTCTAAGTCAATTAACACAGAGAGAATTATGTAGAAAGTTAAATAATTAGATTTTCAGACAATGGGAAACATTGTAGGTTATGTTTGCATAACATAATCCATGTTTTCAGAAACAATTACAAAGGGACCTAGGCATGCAGTATATGAAAATCTGGTGCAAAGTGTTCTGTGTTATATGGGTGCAGATTGCTCACTGTTGTCTTGAAATGTGGACTGTATTAAGTACCTGTGAATTACAATAAAATTTGATATATACATGACATTAGAACCACATTGGTTTATAAGAACTGACTCAGAAATAATGAAATGTTCTCATTAAGAAGTTTCTTGTTTGGATTTCTTTGTTTTCCGTTATGCAAAATTTAGCCAATATTTTCAAATTAATTGTGTATTCTTTCAGATTCAAAGGGAATTACTCAGTTGAATAAATCCTGCTGTAAGTAGGTCCTGTCCAAATGAAAGCCTGTATTACGTGAGAACAATTACTTTTCACTGTCTTTTGCCTAAATCATGGGATGTTGGGAAGTTTGAGTGTTTGAATATGCTAATTATTCTTCCCTTTGGTCTGTGGTAGATGCTGTTTTGCTATACAAATTGGCTCAGGAATCTGCATGTTTTTGTGATGTGTTAGTTGCCATCTGCTTTGGAGATAGTCCCATGCATTTTTGTTGACGCAACAGCTATAGTGTTTTCAAATGTTGATACTGTGAACATGTAATGTGATTGGGCTTGGACAGGTGCCTTAAACAGACCACCCATCATATTTATTTTGCTGCCAGTCAGAGCAGGCAAACTCTTGGGTAAAATGTTAGAGCTCTTTGAACATCCCAGACAGATAGTGAATAATTTATGACTCATATTCAAAGAGATTTTGATAGTCCTGAAAAAAGTCCTGCTTGACTAAATCCACCATTAGGGTCCGAATTTTCAAAGCTTACTATTTACTTTGATTTTATTCTTCAGTTTCATAACTATTTTAACAAAACAATTCAACTCAAATGCCTTATATTTGGTGGTAGAGGAAGAAAAAACTTGTGAAAGAGTAAGATGGAACAGTATAAATTGATTAATATTATTACTCTAAGTCAAATGCAGAGCAAGCACCTCTGTTTATACAATGACTGGATTTGGTGTACAAGGTATATCAAAGATTCTGTGTACATATATATATTTATATATATATATAAACAAGAATGTTTAATGTGGACACAGATGCTTAGATAAGATGTGCACACTGAATATTTTTGTTTATATATTTTTATGTCACAAACGTAGTTGAAAATCGCTGGGTTTAAATCCAGTAAGAACATTTATTACTTCCAATTCTAGGAAAATAGCAAAGTCAGGGTTCAAGCCACTAATACAAACTACATACACAATAATACACACTCACATGTGCCGTAACACATTTAATGTATTGGTGTTACCTTAATGGTAAACAGAAGCAAAACTGACTTGAAGTCTTAACTTTTCGAGCATTAATGACTGGAGGTGTCTGATGGAAATACCTGCAGAAATATAGGGTAGAACGCTGGTAGTTGAAGGAGATTGAAATATAAGAGATCACAGTGAAATAGTGTTTTATCATCATAGATCTGAAAGATTATCTAATATTGAATTTAAAAAGCTGTATTTCACAACAGAAATGTTTCTTGTGGTAACTGATATCACAGTTACCAGAAATGGAATGGCACACAGGGAAAAAAAAGTGACTGAGTGAAAACTAACATAGCAGACAGACAGGATCTTGTTCTCTGAAAGGTTAGATCCAATTAAAAGTAATTCACATAAATTATGGCACTGGAAGATTGGCAAAAATGAGAAGAGGATTTGTGTATGGTCACTCCAGCAAAAATATGAGCCTTGGAATTTAATTTTGAGGTGACCTTATAAAAGGAGCATGCTTCCTATCACATAAATGCTCATCATTCTTAAAAAGAAAAAAGTGCGTTGTAGAAAAGGGATTGTCTATGACGATTCTTATAAGGAGCAAGTGAATCTTTAAGGAGCCTCAGAACTGTAGCCACGTTTTGAACTTCATATTGGCTGGTGTTGTGCCAAACAGGAAGAGAAGACTTAGGTGTGGTTGTTTTTTTTCTGAAAAGGAGATAGTGTTGACAATTATTAATAGGAAAAATTAAGTCTCAAGAGAGGATGGCTTAATGGCAGAGCTATTAGCTACATCCAAAAAGATGGTCTCACATCCTTGCTGAAATGTTCAAATTACATGAGAACACAGTGTGCTTTCCCAGATGGGTGAAAGAGAAACATAATCATCTCTGCCTTTAAAAATGATGACAGAAATAGCTGAGAAAATTATACCTCAATTATCTTGATCGATCTCGTAATAAACTCTGCACACAATCTATCTGTCTTTTCTAGGAAAAAGGTCAAGAAGAAAAAATGAGCCTTTTTTTTAAGAAGAGGACCAAGATGAACTTGAGGTGAAGTTTTTTTCACATGAGCGTATCTATTTATTAGAGATACTGTGGAAGCAGATGTGGCTGCTATAACATTTTAAGCTAAGCAAAAGTTCAGTACAGGATGAAGTAAGAGATTTTTGTCATGGTGTTATTTAGTAATTAATAAAATCAGTATTTTGTGGTGAAGAGTCTCATCCAAAATATTGCTGTAACATCTTGCACAAGCAAATACTGATTTACAATTGCTCAAAGGTTGGTTTGAATGTGTAAGGATTTCAGTTTTGTTTTGGTTAGTAATCGTCATGTGGTTTTTATATTACATGTTTTGCTATTCAAATACAAAGAATGAAAAAGTCCTGGGGCCCATAAGGTGGTGCAAGCATGTATCATCTATACACATAGATACAATTGTGTAGGCAGGTCTGGTGCAACTCAGATTCTGGTGTATTTTGTGCACATATTATGTACACAACACAGTGCCTGTAAATGCAAATTTTTCTTGTACTTCACTTGAAGAAACACTGTAGGTTTTGAACTCTTTGTAATTTTATCATAGGTGGTTGGTAGTAATTAGTTTATGAGTAGAGAAGTGGTCTAGAGACTTTCGGTGTGAAGACGATGCTCTTCTCATGAAACACATGAGTTGAAAAAATACTTCAGAAAAGTAAATAAAGAATTTTAAGTACTGAAAGGATATTACAAACTGGGTAAAGGCTGCAGAATGAGAATGAAACGTCCTGTTATATCTCATTTAAATTGATATTATAGGCAGTGAGCTTGAGAAGATTGGGTTTCACAGCAATGGAACATGGAAAAAAATACCTTTCTCACATCATCACTTTTGCTTACTTTTGTTCCATGAGGTCATGTGTGAACTTAACTCTACTGACTGAATACAGAAATTACAGATTTAAATGTAATTTTGTTTTTCAATAGAATGGGGTGTGAGACATTTCCACAAAAAAGTACTGGAAACACTTGTCTCTCTTACCCTCATTCGATTAGCTCAGAATGCTGAAATTAGATTTTATTGTCCTCAAGTGGGTAACTGAGAGATATAGAGTAGGGATCTCAGAGTACATGCTATCACTGTGTGTTATTCTTTTTAATTGAAACAGCATCTAAAGTCCTGTTGGATAGATTTTGGAATGAAATTCTCTTCTACTCTGTCCTGGTCACTGCCATTCCATATGCGAAGTATTCAAAATACTAAATGGGACTGTTTGGTAAAGGTTTTTTGCTGATTCTCACATTGTATGACCCTTTGTAATTTTGAACGTCAAGTTTAGAAAGGCTCCGAAAATCTAGGCCACTATTAAATTATTACACTTTTGAATCAGCTGAAGTGTTCAGTATTAGAGCCTTTTTGATAAAAATGTAGGAGAGTTACTGTTTTAGACACCCTGATTTCTGAGCTTTGCCAGCAGCTTTCATCTTTTTGATACATGAAGATGGGCTTGTAGATTTACTAAAACTTTCAATTTGACTGTGTTTTATTAAGGGAAAAGCAAGGGAACTGAGTGATGCTCAAATTCTCTGCTGCCTTCTCTTGTTAAAAAGATGGGGGAGGAAGAGGGAAAAAACCATAACGGACTATGAGTCAAAACTGTAGGTTTTGATCTACTTTATGGGGCATAAAAGTATAACTTTTTGATATGGTTTTGTTTCATAGTGGCATAGAAAACACCTATCGATGTTTTTAATATTAAAGCAAAACCTTTGGTTAATGAAGTCCCACCCTAATATTTTAGCAGAACAGGAAACCTGCGGTTTGCATGTCACCATGTACCAGAACATTTGATAAGACTACAAAGGGATCTGTTTTACCAAGCTGGTTCTGATCCATGAAATCTCTGACTGCAAATTATTTCCCCCTTTAAAAATTCCGAGTGATTATTTTTTCTCAATACTGGTGTTGTTGTATTTGTTTCCTAAGGGTATCGAGGTGTTTTCACTGGAATAATGCAATTTTGAGAGATTTCTTTTCTGCATGCCAAACTCACTGACTTAATCACTGTGGGCAAACGCGGCCCAGCACTGTCCAGTGGTGGTAATGAGATGCAGCTTCTCAGTGGATAGTTTCCAAGCTGGCAGAGGGCAATAGGGAGTGACAGCCATCACCATCTTCTACTGGTTTGGCTGCTGGACGTGGGGCCGGAGCTGCAGCACACTCTGGCCAAAACCCAGCCCAAACCCCCACATCCACTGTGGGCGGTAATCAGTGTCTTCCAAGCAAAGCACCAATGAAACCCTGCTGCTTCTAGCCCCGAGACACAGTGTGTTGAGAACAACATGAAAACATCTTCTGAAGTCTGGGAAGAAAAGCTTGGGCCAAGGATTGTGTGTAAACAGAGGGCTATCATCCAGCATGTTTGGGCAGTATCTGAACATGTGAGTGCTGTGCCTCAGGGCAGAAATTAGGAGAACTGAGAGAGCGTAGAGCTGTTGAAGAAAAAAAATCGAATATGCTTCCATATTTTTAGTGATATTAATGATTTAACACTCTTTTCAATGGCTGTGTCAAAATGTTTGTGTATTGGGCACAGGGTACATGTGCTTTTTCAGCTCCTCTTTGGAGAACTACACACTCAGCAAGTGTAAATCAGTGTGGCTGCAATAAAGCAATTGAGAACCAGGCTCAGAGAATGGGCTAAGTTTTAAAACTAGAGAAAGAACCATTCCTTTAAGGTTTTGGATTTGAGGTTCAGAGCTAACTTTAAATAGAGCAAATCAGGTTTGAGAGGTCAGACAGGTTTTTCAAACCAGGAAATATTGTTGACAACAGTGGTCTTATTTCTGAAAGGTTATCAGTCATTCTTCCTGAGTGGTCAAGCATAGTATGTCAATGCCAACATCTTCAACAGTGATAGCTCATAGTGAGAAATCAGGACTTGTTCCTGCAGATCTTGTAAGTGTGGATGTACTTAATTCCACTGTAAGTATCTGGCTTTGGCTTCGTATGCTTTTTGTATCAGAAGAGTGGATAAAGTAACAATAACTTTATTGTTACTTTGAACTGTTGCTTTTATTACATATGCAGCCTGCTCACAGATGTGTCCAAGTGTCTTCTTTTAATTTTCTTGTTATTTTTATCTCATTCCTGCTATTCAGTGGTTTATATTTTTATTTACAATACAAAAATACTTGGAACGCTGTTGCAATTTGTTTTTGTTGTCCAGTGCCACCATTTATTCCAGGTGTTTGTTTACCTTTGTGAACTAGGTTCTTACTGGATTTTATTTGTGTTTATGTTTAGAATGCTTCTGCCACATTTCATGGATGTTGGGCTTCTTAGAAGGGAGGATGTTTTACCATACGCATCATTATCACTTCCTTCATTATTTTGTATACATCTGTTAGGTCATCCTAAATGTTTTTAGTCTTCACTGAAAATATACTTAACACACAACAGGTGTGGAGCCAGATGGGGAGAGAAAGCTTGAAGGAAAAATACTGGTTTTATCTACTTCAGTGCAGCGTCTGTCTCCATCAAAGAGCACAAGCAAATATTGATGCAAAGCAGGGGCAATTGCCTTCAGAGCTCACTCTCTCTGTAAATCCTCTGCAGAAGTGCTTTGCTTTGAATGTCCATATGACAGAAGAGAGACATATAGAAGAAGAAAGTCTTCCAGGTCCAAAAATTCTATATCACTGACTGTCATTCATAGCTCTTCACAACCTGTTAAGTTATACTGATAATTAATATTTTCTTAATGCTTATGTTCACTTTTTTCCTTTCACGGACACAAGGTGTAAACAAAATAAGTAGGGAGTTACCTAAATGTTCCTGAGCTGCCTTGGGATTTCTCTGGAGTACAGGTTGTTGAATCATGTTGTAATGGCTTTATAGTTAGTGCCCTGCTATCTGGCATCAAGTTGGGCTGAATTTTGCAAGTGATCAGAAAAGAGTGAGTCCCATGATTCACAAATATCAGAAAGGCACCTTTAGGATCTCTGTGGCCAGGTGAAATTTGTAGGAGTTTCATGCCTCCTCTTACAAGCATAGGAGCCTGAGCCAGCCCCATAGTCACAACTGGAAGAAAAGGTGGAGAAATTGGTGTGCTTTGTCTTGCATTTTCTCTCTTGTCATCTACCTGGTGCAGATGAGTATCTGCCCATAAAAAAGTAAAGAGTTGCATTTCAATTCCTGTAGGACTGGGCTCTGAATCAGGAACAGTAATATAATTCTTGTTTTTTCCCTTCCTCCTCTATTTTATTATTAGACCATTTCCTTTGTCCCTGTTTCTCATTTTTGGTGCATTTTTAGGAGACCACTATTATATTTTCCTTTTTCTTTAATGTGAGTATGTCTAAAGAGCCCATTGTTGTCAGTTGAAATATTTATGTAGTTTAGCATTCAGTAATTCCATTTGCTCCTTTAATTTGATCCTTTAACTTACTTCTGCTTATTTTTACATACAGTGCCTCCAAATCCTCTGCACCAGATTTGTTTATCTTTTTTAAAAGCTTTCAGCTTTCTGCTTGTAAAACTCTTTGCATTTCATTCCTTACCTAACCACAATGGCCTATGTTGCACTTTTCCCTGTTTAGATTGAAGTGGGAAGAATTTCAACTGCACTCTTTCCAACGGTTGCTTAAACATTTCCCACTTTTCCCCTAGTAGCTTTCCCACAGTTAGTAGAACCCCAATCAAAAGTACTTTCCACTCTTTTTGAAGTCAGCTACTTTATTTCTCTTATGATTTCTGGTAATATTTTGTGTTAAACCTTGAAATTTCCCGGCCATCATATATGTTTGGAAAAAATGTTATATGGCGTGTATGTATGTGAGTAAATATGCACATGCATGCACATAGGCAACTGTATTTAACCTTTTTTTCCCTTCCTTTCCTCACCTCAGCTTTCAAAGTGCTTCTATCCCATTGTTGTGTTTTGGGGTGGATTTTTTTTTTTTTTAATAAACCACTGCACTATTTTTTTAGTGTAGCAAGAACTATTAGTGGGATGGAGAGACATGTGATACAAGGCATTTGTCCAATCCCTGGGGATATCTGACTAATTGGACAACTTGGTGTGAGTTCTGGCATGGGCCATCACCCCAGATGTTTTGGTGGTATGTAGGACAGTGAGAAAGGAGTGATGTTGAGCTAAGGAGGGAGAGACTGTAAACAGAAAACACTGGATTTGTTTTTCCTAAACAGATGAGTGCAGAACTGAAGCTGCCTTTTAAGAGCAGAAGTCAGAGAGTTACAGAAGGCTGCCTGGTGGATAGACTGTCTCAAAACCCTTTCTCTGAGTTACCTGTCACTGTCACACTGCCACTATCCTACAGCTCCACGCCCCAAATTTCTGGAAGTCAAAAAATCTATGCAAGATAAGCACATTTGGTGCTTAATATTAACAGGAACTGTAAAAGCTTTAGCTGATCAACCCTTTCAAAATCCTTGAGCTTAATTGAGCTCTGCATGGCTCCAGTTTTATGCTGGTTTGGATCCAAGAATTTCACTGGCATAAAAGAGGATGAATCAGGCACTCGAAGTATTGTTTAATGAACTGATTGTATAGAAAGGCCAACTGGAGCAGGGGCATGAGGTGGCTCGAGTAAAGATTTTCTGCTCTTGTGCTCATTCTTCAAGGCCATGCTTCCACATCAAGGGCATGTAGTGGGTGGGATGTGCAGTTTGGTCAAAGCCAAAAGATGTGGGCTGTGGGCTAGCTCTTCAGATGGTTTGAACTGGCACATGGAACCAAGTTTTAATTCATGGAGCAATTCCAGTTTTATACTCATTGGGGGAAATCTGGCCACTGGTTGAAGTTCCCAAACTCGTATAATATTTGTTTATTTTCTCCACCCAGATAGTGTCTCCAATATAGCTTTATTTCCACATGACTGCTGTGCTGCACATTTCTCTTTGAAAATCAGCCTCCAACAATACTTCTCTGCAATGAGTTGTTCTTTGCTAATTTGGAGGTGTTGACCTGAGAATTAACTGGTTTTATGTGCAGCACTTCCAAACACCCTTTGAAAACCTGAGCAAAACTGCAGCAGGTAAATATATCTGCAATAGTAAGGGGGAGGAAACACATTATTAAAAGGGGGATAGAAAGATGCTAGGACCACGTAAATAGAAGAACTTGCCCCGGTATATGAACTTAGTGGAAGGGGCAGAGACAGGGTTCACTGAGTGTGGATGGATTTACCTGCTGGCATAAAACCAAATTATGCATAGTTTATTTTGTGACTTTTTTTTTTTTTTTGTGTGTGTGTATTAAAACAAATAAAATATAGTTGTGGAATAGTGTATGTCTAAACATACACGTGCTACATCTTGTTTCTTATGCAACATTTACTGCTAAGTATTAAATGAGTTGTCCTGCAACTGGATAAGGACTAGATGTTTCTGAGTGAGAGGCATTTTGAAAGAGCTGCTTTGTGAAATGTTATAACTGCAGCATCCAGGATTCTCTTGGAATATTATCAGATTATCAGCAGGTGTTTAAAAACCCCAATGATTTGTTTCTTTATTTGGAGTTCTGGGGTTTATTTTTCTTTTTTTTTAAAAAGGCAATGTGGCAGTAACACTTCTTTTATACGAGAAATAACGTCAACAGAAGGCTAAACAGCACGTGCCTGTAGAACATCTGCTCTGAGAAGCCACTTGAAAAATAACCACTCAGTAGCATGATAAGAAAACATCTGTGAAGCACTGTGAGGAATATTAGCAATGGGAGGAGGCAAGGAAGGACAAGTGAGGTTGGACCCAGATCAGGGACAGATATCTACCAACTGACACTGCCTCTGTTACTTCTTGCATGACTTCATCTATATTTAACATTTTGGTTTTCTTAGAAGCAGGAGGGATGTGGTGAGGACAAAACTGAACAGGGTGGCCATCATCTTATCAGGTGTGGGGCTGAAGCCCCAGCTCCCCTCCTCGTCCAGTGGAGGTGTTGGGATGGGAGGGAGGGGGCGTAGCACTGGCCGGGCTTTGGGCAGGCTGTGCAGAACTTGGTGTAACCAAAACCCAGTGATGTGTGAGTGTATAGCCCACTCCTTGTTTGCCTTTGTTGTGCTCTACATATTGGATACATCACACACCACTTTATTAGAAAAACACTGTTCTTATTAAAATTGTATATAAACAAGCCATCTGCCTCCACAAACCTATTTGAAGATTTTTTTTCTTAACACTCGCAATTAGATTTCAAGGCACTTATGGAACATTTCTTTGATGAATCCAGGGAGGATGACACATAGCAGTGTCTTAACCATTAAGCAGACATTTGGCTTTAATTGATGTGTAGATTATGCTCCCTTTTAAAAGTGACATAGTTAGTGTTTGTTCAATTACACAAACGCAGCTCCTCAGCAACTTTTAACAAAGAACACATACTACTGAGATGTTTCCCACAACATACCGTGGCCTCAAAATCCCATTGGTTCACTATAGAATAAACAGTCAGGAATTCCTGCAAATTAAAAAAACAAAAACCACATGGACGGTAGGAGAAAATTAAATTAGTGACCCTAGGTAGAAGCAAGTAAGATTTTCAAGCATCCACTCTGTTTCCAATCTTATTTATTTCTTATCTGGTATTAATCAACCTCTTAGATTTCCCTTTGGATCTGGCTTTTTCCATTACAAATCTAAGGATACTGTGGAATGACAACTTCAATATACCGTAGGTTGTATATTTTTCTTCTGAATAACACATGCAGAAGTTGATACATATGTGTACAGAGTACAGGTGAAGAGCTGAGTATAGAGAGATGGGAGGTATGTGTGTATGTAAAGAGGAGGTCAGATACTGGCAAACTGCTGGATCAGTTCATTATGAGATGCTCTTCCTGCAGGAAGAAGAAAACAAATCCAGACTGTCTTTTATTGATGGTTACAGATCCTATTTCATGAAATGAATAATGAAATAGAAGAAACTATGACTAAGAGCCAGGCATTGAACTCAGGTTGTTTTGTCACCCTGAACAAATAAAATTTGCTCATTTTCAAAAAAAAAAAAAAAAAAAAAAGCAAATAACTCCAGGTTATTCAAGGTACTCTAACACTAACTGGTCAGGAATTCTCCCAGGAAAGCATTAAACATGTCTTAATGACTATAGTGTTTGAACATCTCCTTATTTCAGTGGACTTAACCATGGACCAGGTTCACAAGGCACAGCTCTATGAATCGCAACCTGAGTGTTGTGTCGTAATCTGGCTGCAGCATTTAAAGAAAAAAAGGCGGATACTTATCATTTTTTAAAAATCAGTCCTCTTTCAGTTATCTCCAGCTGGGAGAGCAAATTACAAGACAATAAAACAAGATTCTCTGGGGGAAAAAAATCTTGTCTTTCTCTAGAAAGCAAGTTATATTGATTTGTTGCTTTCATAGGTTCAAATTCAGAATATTGTTCCCAAATTTTCTGTCTCTGATATGCAAAACACACCAAGCACATGTATTAAGATGCAGTTTGCAACCTGATCTGCTCAGGCTGACCTCCTGTTCCTGGGAACTACTGATTCGTTTGGCCATGTGATGGGATGGAGACTGCCAGCAAAGAGGAAAACGAGCCTTCACCTAAACTGAAGATGTAAATTCCCATCATCTTCTAGGTAAAGAGATATTCCATCTTCAGGTGTTTTCCTTTTCTGCCTCCAGATGCTTCCATCTCTCTGATCTGCTGTTGATTGGTGAAGATGGTGCTTTGGAGATGGTGTTTTGATGACGGTGTTTTGATGTTTTGGATGGTGTTTTGGAGCATTTATCTGTTCTGAAGGTACAACATGGCTGGAATAACGTGTGCTTCTACAGTTTTAAAGCAATGCCAGTTTAACTTAAGTTTCAAATTGACAAAATTGACCCCTTACAAAGCTCTGTTTAAACTCGTCTTGCTTCATACCTTTTTGTCAATTCGGTCTCTTGTGCAAGTTAAATAAGATTTAGGAGTGTTCAAACAACTGCCTGTGCCAGTTTAAATAAGTTTTTAAAAAATATGTGTTTTTAAAAATATAGCTCAGCTGAGTAAGGTTTTGTTTAGCGTTAGGAACACAAATAGTAAAATATAATAAGGAATACATGACCTTATCCCTACTTTCATAATTTCTGTCCTTCTTTCCATTCATTCTTCTAAAATGTTGAGTGTACAGGAGCGTGTACAATTCCCGACCAATTAAGGAACAGATGTTCATTCAGCTTCTTGGTATGACCAGAATGTATATATATTTTTGTTAATAAAGGATTGAAAAGAAAATTTGACCTTAACTGTTAGAAAAGAGTTATTTGAAACTATCCCAAAGTTTACTAAACTTTTTGAAGTCTAAATAACACTACTTGGTCAAGTTTGATTTTCTCCAGACTTGTTGCCTTGTCCTGTACTGATGATGAAAATTGTCTTCATCACCTGCAACATTCCCTGTTCTTCACAGGGATACACAGGGAAAAAAAAAAGACTCTAATGCTAATAAACACGCAAGCCATTTATTTCAATGGTTAGTAATCGCTGTATAACGATTTACAAAAATTGCACATCCTCTGTTTAACTAAGGTTTTGCCTGTGATCATCATAATCAGTTCTGCCTGTTTGAAGAAACGCATGCTTGCACAGCTTGAAACATTTAAAACCTTTCAAGTCAGCCTTTGGCACCTCTGATGGTATGTACTGTGCTTATGACAGTTAATCATGTGAACTGAACTTTTTTTCTCTTCCCTTTAAACTTGGTAGATTTAAGATTATCTTTTTTTTCTCTCATATTATTTCTTCAAAGTTAAGTTTCCAGTGCATGAAACTACTTGACCTGGAAAATAAACACAGCACCGCATATAGCACTGTGGGATAGCAAAAGAAATCTGACCTAACTAACAAAAGAGACACATCAAAAAATGAGGGCCTGATTTTCCATGGTGCTTTTAGCAACAGTTTTAGAGTACCTATACACAGGGATGTGTCTGCAATTGTCTTCAATGTCCAGTATCCTCCATAAAGTAGTTTTAAAAATCTGGTCCTTGAATCTTGAGTGACCTACCTTTAATTTCCTCGAAGTAATAAAAGTTGACATCTATTACAGACTTCAACGGAAACAGCTGATGTTTACTCCCTCTGACAAAACCAGGCCCTGCAGACCAGAATCTGCTGGTGAACCGTGACCGGTCTCCTCTCACAACGGTGGAGGTGTCTAATTTTATACCTGTGGACTCTTCCAGTGCTGCACTACCTTCTCTGTGATTTTTATTTTCCTAATATTCAGGGACAACTTTTTTTCCTGTGATCTGTGTTGCTTCTTTTTCCTTTGGCTGTATGGCTTGAGAAGAGTCTGGCTCTGACTCTTCTATGATCAATCTTTCACAAGGAGCGGCAGACAGGAGTTAAATTACAATTTTAAACTCTTTTTCTCCTCACACTCTTGGTTTCTTTTACTTCTGTGCTCCAGGCTATGGTGTCTCTCCATAGCGTTCACTCCAGTTCATTGATGTCTTTCTTGAATGGAGTAAGGGACGAAAAGAGTACTCCAAATACACCCAAAAGAAAGCCAGATAGAGGGGCATAATTACCAAACCTATATTTATTTTGTGTTATGATACTTACAAAATCATTCCATGTTTTGTAGAATGGGATATTCGGATGATGTTCTCAAGCCACTCCAGACATCCCCACTGGACGCAGGGGAACATAGCAGGGATGCACATTTTAGCGTGACTGATAAATACTGTGTCCCAGGTTTGAGCAAGTTGGATATGATCCATGGAAACGGGGATCCTGAAGTAGCAGAACTACCCTGTAGCCAATGTTATATTTGTGAGCAATATTGCTGTTATCAGTCCTTTGGAGATCCTGTGTCAGACCCTCTGTTGTCATTGTGATGACACACATCAGTCAGGGTCTGTCTGGACTGGATATGAACTGGGAAGTGACCTCAAAGAGGAAGTTTGCATGAGCTCTGAATAATATGATCCAGGTTAGTTCTGTCCAGTTACATAAAATAACCATTTCAGCGATAGAGTAGCCACTAGTCATATTAAGATACTAGAAAGATAACAGATCATGAGGCTTTCACATTAAAGAAGGCTGAAGAGTACAACAGAAGTTAAAGAACTATTGTAACTTTGTAAGTACTCAAGTAAATTTGCATATGATTTCTCATGGCAATTGCAGGGCACAGGTTATGGAATAATTCTGTGGAACAGGTAAGTTATGCAAGAGACAATGAGGGCTTTAGGCTCACGATTAGTTTCTTAAAGGACTGCAGGGCTGTATTCTCTCCTTAGACTGTGTCAAATTGTACTCTACCATTGCTGATTCACAGTATAAATGCCCACAAAATGTTTGCATCATCAATATACCTTGTTTTGTCAGAGAGAAACAATTAATATAATGTCCTACAGAATTCACTGCTTTTCCCCTTAAAAAAGGGCAGTTGCCTCAAAAAAAGGTCTATCCCCCTATCTAGTCATCTGGCTCCAGTATGAAGCTGGAGTAGGAGAGGATGGTATAGGTTGCCCCTCTTTGACTGTAGACATTCAGCGATTTCTTAAAATCAGGTTATCCTAATGCTTCTCTTATCTTTGCTGCACCATTCTCTTCATGCTTTTATGGCAACTTGTCTTAGATTTTTCTCTCTCCTTTGAACAGTGCCTTGTGTGGGATCTGGCTCTGACGGGCACTCCCAGTTGCCACATCAATCCAAATTCTATTGTGAACATAGACAAGTGTTGGTAATATATGATTACATTATATATTTGTGAAGTATTTCAGTGTTTCAGCAGAGAAGCAAGTTAGAAGTGCTGAGTGTTAAAGCATAGGGATTTTGGCACTCAAGAAAATGATTGCTTCTAACACCATTAGATTTGTTTTTCCATTCTGTTTGTATTGGGTATTTCTGATGCAAAAAAAATTCAAGTCAAATTTTATTTCAAAAGAGCATCGAAAGGTAACAGTAAGTATTGGATACATGCTTATTAATAGCTATTCTTTGTCTCCTGCACACATGATATCTATTATAGAGAGATGGAATATGGGTTGTACGAATTTTAGTGAGATGCTTGAAGTAAAAGCAACTTAAACAAATTGATGTGTTGATGTGCATAAAAGGGCCATACTGCAACAGAATGTTCATGTGATCAAAATAATGACAGCACGTGAACTGCAATCAGGTTTGGTTTAGCCCTTTCTGATGGTGAGCTATGTTTGCAGATGATCAGAACAATGTTTTTGGGAACCTAGATCGAGTGTTTGCAAAAGTCCTTACTAGTGGTTCTCCAGCAGAGTTATCATAAAGCAGACTTTTCCTTAGGTGAAATTTTCTTTACATTCTCTTTTGAAAAATGAAGGGGAGCAGGAAGACCAAAACAGCTGCTTTGCAATGAGATGTCATCCTGGACAAAAATTTGGAGGAGAAACATGAGGGTGCTTTCAGAAGGGTGCTTACAGAGCTGTGTCTTGGTTCCCAGTCTGTACACTGACACAGTGACTAAGTACTGCAGCATATCAAGGACATTTGTGATTTCCTAAAGGTAAATTAACATGATTATGGGGAATTTATAAGGAACTGGATAAATGAAGGTATTTTTCATCTTGTCTCGTACCAACCTTGTAGTTTTACCTCATTTAGCTTTCCATTTTGCTAAATATCTCACACAATGTTTCTAATATGAATCTTTTTAGAAGATTTATTGTTTCTTGAAGGGAGCTGGAGAACAGCAGTGTGTCCTTTATCATACCTTTACAGTGTTGCCTGAAACCCAGCTTTGTTTATTGCATTATTCCACATTATCACATATGCTTGGACACAAATAGACTACTTTCATTCAAGAAAGATTAATGATAGACCTAACTTGCCAATTTAATAATCTCTGGGTCCTAAAAGGGTGTATTTCAGGGACCAAATTCCCCTCTTTAATTTTGTTAAGAGTTTAAGTTGTTGTTACAAATTAAGTAACTTCTAGAAGGTTTGCCTGAAAATTTACTTAAGAGGCTGAACTCATATGCAGTCAGCATTTCTTCATCACACAGACATGCACTATTCATAATGTAAGTGACATTGACTCATTCTTAACAACCTAATTATTTTCTTGCAAGGATCTATGTTAAACCAGACCCAAGGTCTGAAGATGTTTGCTGCCTATGTATGTCTAAACAAGGTCTCCTTTTTTTTCTGTGATCCACATTAGCCTACATTTTGAAGGGAAGTCTTCTATTCACAATGCTTTACAAACCTGTGAACTCAAGGAAGTTCTTTATTTTAATGCTTGCCTCTAAGTGAATAACGGACTGCTCCAGTGCTAGTTAGCAGTGGCTGTGGGAGCTGAGCTGGCTTCTGCTGGGAAAAATGTGTAGTCTACACTGATGAAAGAAATACCACTTATTTCAGGAGGCTGAGATGTGCCCTGAGGTGGAGCACCCAGTTCTGCATTATTTATTTTTCCCAGTCTCCCTAAGGGATCACAGCTGGAGTCTTGGTCAGTATCTATGATTTTTTAGATAACCAGTTTGAGATTCCAGTAATCTCAAACTCACCCCAGCCCAGGATATATTGTCCAAGTGCAAAGGTCCATAAACCACCTCTTCCTCTTAAACAGCTTTTTACTGGTAGCTAGAGCTGAGTACTTGGCCAGGCTATCTGTTTAGTTTTCAGTCTTCTCCAAGGAATCTTCTTGGTGATGGGATTTTTCCTAGTGAGCGATGCACAATCCTTCTGTGTGCAAAGATCTATAGCAGCGTTTTATACCTGAAAAATATTTCATCTGGGAAATATCCTTAAACCTTCTGCTTTTGGCTAAATGTGGTTTTAATCCTCATTTTGGATACAGAGCAATGATAGTCGGCCATTGTCAGGATTTTCTTGGCTAATGCAGCTTCAGAAATAAAGCAAGCACTAAGGCATATCTGAAAGGGAAAAGTCTCAGCCTAAGCAAGGTAATTGATATTTTTTGTACATATTGTTGGTAAACACGATGAAATGGTATTTGTGGATGAACTGGATTCCTTCTTTTCAAAGTCTGGCACATCTCACTTCCACAGTTCACATACGGTTTGGATTTAGTGATAACTGGTAATGTATGCAGAAACTGATTACTCAGTAAGTAGTATTAAATGGATAGGAATCTGAGTGATCACTCTGGAAGGTGATCTGACACTGGATCATTGAGGGTGAAGGATTCTGTTCTGTTACCTGTGAGTATGTAAATGACACCATCTTAAAGCTACCCAAAATACCAAAGTACCCCTTTCCCTCATGACTCCTCAATCCTTAGCAATCATCTGGGCTTGTTGGCAAAATCCTAGGTCCTGTTTGCCATTGGAACTTGCCCATCACAGTTAACCCATGGGCTCCTCTGGTGCATGTACTCACTGCAGTTGTATCACCCACAGATGTGATGGCTTTGCCATGGTTTTGGGAGAACAGCTTCTCCACTGCCGGCTTTTCCTGACAGAAATTTCTCTTTCAATCTTCGCAGTGCCCATCCTGAATCTTGTCTCTTTTCCTTGTTCTGTACTTTAATTCTCAGAAGGCTGTTCTGGGAGGAAGGCTTTTGGATAGCTGAGGCTTGACTCAGTCCCCAGTGGTTACTTAGATTACTTACCAGCAGTAGAGGCACTTTGCTGCATCTTCTCTTCTCTGATACACCAAGAAAAAAAGACCTCATATTGTTCCACGGCTTTCAGGCAAGAGAATAAGGTGATACTGTTAAAACTATTGTAGATAATGATTATGTCTTAATTTTATTGTTTTTCTAAGATTAAATCTTAGAAATTGGAGGGAGGTCCTGGAGTAAACAGCACTGTTACCTGTTGTTTCTGCAAATTCCTTTTGTCACCTGCATTTGCTAATGTGTGTGTTGTATCTGATGTGTTGGCCTGAGTCAACAGTCTGGATTCTTATTCAGGGATGTTTGCAATTGGTCCCTTACTTTTCAGGCTGTATATTCTGTAGGGTTTGGGTAAAGACTTCATATTTCCTGTGAGCATTAATATATGTCAGGGCACATACTTAACAGGAGAAAAATCTAGTGTTAAATAAGGGACTAGGCTGAAATTACAGAGCACCACCCTGCAATTTCACAGAGGACATCTGAGGAAGAGAGGTTTGACCGAGTGATTTCTATGAGGAAAACCCATATTTACTCAAGAATTGTTATTGTACTTGTGGATGTGAGAAGTGTCCCTTCACCATTGATTCAGCTTTTTATTTCTTGCTTTACAGTTAGGTTATAACTTTACTGTACATCAGTTGATGTCTTATTTCATGCTGTAAAAGGCTTCTGCTGCATAAATAACACTGAAACAAGGAGAAGAAGACAATACTTAATTGGGACATGTTAATGACTTGGACAAGGAGATTAGAACTTCTGTCTGATTGCTACTGTAATAGCATTTGATTGTCTTGTCTTTTCCTTTTTCAGTGGTTGCATCTTATAGTTTTCTTTTGTCTTTTTCTACAGTGATATTTCCTACTTTTTACTACCTGAGCTTTGACCAAAGACTAATTTTCTGTGTATTCTCAAATATGGAAATCTGCATGTAGAGGTTTGTAACTCTACATGAATTCTCTCAGGAATTCTGAGATTCTTAAAGGAAAGGCAGTTCTGAATGAGGTATTATCACATGAATTTTTCCCCTCCCTAAAACATCATCTAACACCAGAAATATATGACTTGTTCCTATCACCAAAATGCTGTATTGGAAATACTAATAGCAGAAAAATAAATTTAAAAAAAGAAGTTGAAAGTGAACTGCATTCCCTACCAACTCTGACAGCAATTTTTGAATTTTCTCATCTCTTTGAAAAGGCATCAAAATCTGAAGATGAAAATTAAAAGCAGTTTTGGCTGAGCAACATTTCATGTATCCTAGAAGTTCTGCAATTTTCTTGGAAAATTAAGGAGATTTAAAGCTAAGATTCAACCACCTAACTTTTGACCCATGACTAATGCCTAGAGAGGAGCCTAGTCACTCTGAGCCTCATTTCCAAGCAGTCAGAAGAGATGTAGCATGGATTTGGCTGAAGGGAAGAGAGTGTAGTTTCCTTTCAGATATGCTTCAGTGTTTCGTAAAGGGCCAGCTGGGATATTTGGAACTGAACCCGTCAGCGCTACCGTAATAGGAGTTTAGCCAGAGCGAACACTGCATCTTCAGGCCCTTCTAGGTTATAATCTCCTGCTTCATATCACTGGTTCTTCAGAAAAACAGCCTGGAATGTTGTCTAAAACACAGAACTGAATCCCAGCAGTGATCTCCATCACGTTTATATTCGTGCGTCTCTTCTCAAAATGCCTCTAACCTCATCTCCATTGCTCATAGGCTCTGGATTGTGTCTATGAAAATATGTCTGGAATAGAATTCCTTCTAAAAGTACTTCATGCAAAAGCTACTTGGAGGTCTCTCTTCCAAGGATCAAATTCAGAGGATTTCCAAACTGTGACCACAGATTGTGTCAGTTTTCTGTAAGAAATACAGTACTTCATTATTGCCACAGGGGGTACTGTTGGCTTAATTTTGTACTTTAGCCACTGCTGCTGAAATTATTAAGTTAATGATTTATGCTCCTATGATACAACAATCTCTAGTGTTTAAATTGGTTACTATGTTTTGTTTACTGTTTATAACTACCACAGTTGTTTTAAATGCCACTAAAACTACTTGCCAGCTTGTATGGTTTATTTTTCCCTGCAGATTTTTACAAACCACTTATTGATATAGTGGGGGGAAAAAAAAACTATAGTGATTTATGCTTGAAAAAAAATCCCAAGAGCTATGAATTAACCACTGTTCTGCTATACAGAAAAAAACAACACTCTAGTGACACTGAACAATGGATGTCAAAACCTACTTATTCTAGCGCTTGCTTCTGGTTTTATCACAGTGGAAAATTTGAGTGCTTTTTTCTTTCTTTTTCTTCGAATACTATGACTGCATCAGTTTTGGACTATGACCTCACTACTTTTTCCCCAGGGTTCCTCCCCATCATGCCATGTTAAGTACTTGATTCACTTAAACAGACTAATGTTTGCAAAGGTGGAAAAAATGTCCCAGAATTCCCCGCTTGACAGAAGGTTAGCTCATTTAGCTCCTGGTGCACACAGAAAATTTGAGAGGCTGATTTACAGCTTCAAGAAAATCATCTGATAACAAAGTCGGGTAGATTCTGTGCCTCTGTTGCTTTAAAGAAAAGAAGCAATTTCTGTTTTTTACTGGAAAAAGCGCAAAGCGGTGAGGTTGTAGCTGAACTGTGTAGGGCAGGACGAGAAGGTTCCACCAGTGCATCACAGCAGTTGCATGACAGTGGGCACTTTCCTTTGCCCCGCTGGGTGAAATTGTGGTCACAGTAAAGCACAAAAAACTGAGTCTGACATCACGTCTTAGACCTCCTTTTTTTGGCAGCTCTGGTGCCCATTTTGCATTTGTCTCCTTTTTATGTGCCTCCTGAGCCACTGCTTCCACATGCTTAGCCAATTACTTCCTGGGGGGGTTGTGATCAAAACTAGGGGTAGAAGATAAATGGGTTTATGGCAATATGTAAAATGCACAGGACAACCCTTACAGATAGCTGGAATCACAAATTCCGCCGACTCGCTCCATCTCCATAGATACACGGCCTGTAGGTCAACATCTGAACTGCTTTTCATTCAACAAAGAGGTCATGCTGCTGTTCCACCCCTCAGCCTTCAGTACTTCAGCCACTGGCCTGGTTCCCAGCAATTTCAGGCTGTCCAGACAGACAAAAAATGGATGGAGTTGATGAGGTGATGCTGTCAGAGACATCCCAGCAGCACTGCCAGACCCCCTTTTACGCCCCAGCACACGGGCTGGCATTTTCCCACTGTTGGGATCTCTTGATTCTAATACTTACCTTTAGACCAGCCTGAAATGCTCAAACACAAGAAGGAGTGATGACCCTGAGACTTTCAAGTGGAAGAGAGATGCTGACAATGTAGAAAATCAGGCACAAGTGCTTTTAAGGCAAGAAAGAACAGGATGCCACTTCTGTACTAGAATATAATTTAAACCCGAGTACTTTTAGCTAATAAAGGCAGAACAGGGCTCAAATATTTCTGTCCCAGTTTCCCAAGAGAAAGGAGTGGCACAGATCCTGTGCATGAGGGAATCGATGTGTTTGGCGTCCATCTGACTCACTACGTGAAGCCATACATCCACCTGGTGATCTGCACATACACTCGCCTGGGGCTGCTCTACATCTGGCAGCCAGAGAGCTACCTTTTCTCTGGGCTCACTTATCCAGAAAAATGGGAAAAATTATCTTTTACTACCCAGAGAACACTTCCAGGCAGAAGGAGAAGGATGTATTCTGGGAAACCCAAAACATTTAGTACCCCCAGCTAGTGACACAACCTGTTAAGTGTGACCTTTCACAAATTCATGTGATAGTTTCATTAACTGACAGCATGCAAGCAAGTGTGAAGTCCTAAAATCCACAATAGAAAAGCCTCAAGCTCTACTATAAATTAATGTAGGCTTAAGTTAAGTTTTAGGTATGTTTTCACATGCCTACCGTGATCTTTCTGTGGATCCAATCCATCCTTTGCAACAAACACTGCAGGGAGAACAAAGGCATTTCGTGTGGTGTGGGAGAATTTCTCTGACATAAAGAAAACTTTGGGTGTGTGAGTGTGAAGAGCATCGATTCACAGAGGAGATGTGGCGGGGACAGGAAAGGTTTGCTGTCCAGAGCACAGCTTTGAGGAATTGTACCCAATCCTGTAAACTCTTCCTAGTGTGGACTGGGAGAAAATACAGATGTGAGTCATTCCTCTGGAGATTCCTTTGAAATGCCAGTATGAATTTTACCTATGGTGTGCTTCAGCAGTGAGTGGTGGGTGTCCAGGGTGCCTAGGCTGTGGGACACGCTGTCTGTTGGGTGAACACACATGTACTGTTGTGGGAACTGAGGTCCATGGGTGCTGCTGTCCAAATTCTCTTTGTGGAATACATCAGCACAGAGAAGCTGGCAAAGGAAAGTGTATGTAATCCTTTTGCTTCAGTAGGTATGTTTTTAACCTAAATGAGCATCTAGTTGGAGATGAGCTTCACTTTTAACTTACTTTCAAAGACATTCCTCGTGAATTTTTCCAGAGCTGGCATGCTGTATATGTGATATTTCCTTTAATAAAGCATTCAGGAGTTGTTTTTCAAGGAGGTGCATAAATATGGGAGTCCACCATGCAAGGGAGGTCGTGTGTAGAAGATCTGAGAACCTGCTGGCAGAACTACCCTGTGACTTTATTTTATAGGACTTGAAGGTTTTTTTCTTTCCCCTCACAGTTTATAAAATAACACTAATCTGTGTGTTAATGTGTGGCCTGTGAAAGGTGTGTGAAAGGTCTGCTTAGCCTTTTTCAAGGAAAAGACTCGTCTCCTCTGATTTAGATGACTCAAAAGGTTCTGTAGGTGAAAATTAACTCATCTAGGAAAGTATCCATGGCAAGAAAAACATGAAAAAAATTCCTTTCTGGCATCAGGAAAACTTTTTCCTTAATACATTGGGGTACTATGAGTGTGGGAAAATAAAGGAAGGTGATAAATCCAAACTATGAGCTATCTGGAAACACCTCTCCCACACACAACACAGGGCACACACTTCTTGAAGGCTTTTAGAGGACTAAGTGAAAGATCTCAAATAGACCAAGTAAAGAAAGGACACTCACTTTAATTCTTTTCCCTTCAGGGTCTGGGGTGAAATATTGATATAAAAACGTAACTGATTATTTTTCTCTCTATGATGTAAAAGCTTGAGGTGGGAACCTTGTGCTTCAGGAGTAAAAAAGAATATTAAGCACAAAAGAGTTCCATCTACATTAGTCTACCAGGAAGATGGTACTTTCTAAAGCACTGAGAGCATCAAAACATCAGGGGCAAGAGAAGCTGAAAGCTTCTCAGGTGAAACTGTGCTCCTGAAACAAATGGGAAAAGTCAGTTTTCAGAAAATAATTGCAATTTTTCAATGTGTCATGAGTTTTAGTGCATCACTGCTGATCAGCCAGAAGAGAACTGTGTAAAAGAGCCTCCAGTGAAGTATGAGGTGTTTGGCTGTTTTTACCAAGCAATAAAATTGTGTAGTGAGATGGCAATATAAAATCGTACATTTTTTTATAATTCAAAACTCCTTTTTTTAAAATTCTGGATGTAAAATCTGCCCTATTAGGTGAATGAATGTATAATTGTGCTTTTCAATGTATAATCATACTTTTTAAATGTTTAACAATGTTCTTTACAGTTTTTGCTCTATCAGGAAATATGAATATTAGGTTTGAAAATATGATTTTAACAGCTTTTATTCTAATAAAGTTATAACATTCTGGTATGGCCTTTTCAGAGCTTCCTGTTGACTCTGGAAACACTTTTTACACTCTCTTCTCTGTGGTGACCAGTGGCAGGAGCTGAGGGAATGGCCTGAAGTTGTGTCAGGGGAGATTTAGGTTGGGGATCAGGAAAAGGTTCTTCACTCAGAGGGTGGCTGGGCACTGGAATGGGGTCCCCAGGGAAGTGGTCACAGCACCAGGCAGCCTGACAGAGTTCAGGAAGTGTTTGAAAAATGCTCTCAGGCTCATGGTGCGATCCTTGGGGCTGTCCTGTGCAGGGCCAGGAGTTAATGTGGTAATCCTTGAGGATCCCTTCCAACTCAGTTCTGTGATTCTGTGCTTCTATACACCCTATGTGCATGAAATTTTTATAAAAAATAGATGTCTTTGGGGACGATATTGACTTGTGGGCTTCTTCCTTTCTACTGGGAGGAAAAATCCCAGTCAGAATGTCATTTGTTCAGCACTTTGCATTTTCATTAAGTCGGTGGGAATTTAATTTCTGTCTAGAACTAAATTGTTTTAAACAGCATTTGTTCAGCCCTTGTGGTTTTATTCTGGAGCTGTAATCATTACTCGAGCTGAGAATAAGACCCGTTACTTTTTGAGGAGAGCAAAGGAAAATACTTTCACTTTTATTTACGGCATTGAAATGCCTTTGTCACTTACCAAGTGAGAGGTTTATCCTCCCTCGCTCTGTTTCCACTCCCTTTCTGCCCTCCCAGTCAGAGGTTCCTGTTTTTTTTTTTTTTCCTTCCCACCCTCAGTCACTGTGTTATCTCTAAGATCAGTTTTGAAGTACAACCCTGACACTGCACAAGATCACTCAGCTGTATGGCACAGTGACTCTTTGAGCTTATGATTTGCTACCTCTCCCTGTATTGAACTCTTCACTCTTACTCATGCCTTCTGTTTCCTGCCCAGAAATCAGTTTTAAAGCTTACAATACTTGTACAGTCCTCTCTCTCTCTCTCTCTGTGTTTTTTAAAGGTTTTCTGAGAACTTCATTACAACAGCCGTCATACAGGGTTGTGCAAGAGGGAGGGAACCACAGAAGGTCATCCTCCCTCCTTGCTTGGCTTTTCTGCTGTGCCTCAGGGAAACCTCTGTGCTGGGGGCAGCAAATGCTCTTTTAATGGAGCTTAAATCAGAAGGAAAAAGTGTTTATTTCAATGGACTTCAAGCTGTGCCCCAATACCCATGCAGTGAAACAAATCATCTCCCATCAGAGAGCAGAATGGATTGAAGAAGTGGCTGGGTCCTTGTCCGCTTCTCCTTGCATCATTTTCTAGTGACTGTCTGGGAAGAGAGCTGAGAAAAGTGGGAGGTGGAAGGCAGAAGTCCCTTCAGTCACTTCTCAAACAAGGATGACAAAAACTTCATGCTGAAGCACAGAAAGTGGAGTTCATTTTAACCTCCCTAATGAGAAATTAAAAGTAAACGGCGTTTCAAGAACAGCATGACAACTATCAGTAAACAGTTAAAACTTGTATAGAGGAAACCAGGTTGCCTCAAGTTACCAAATGTTTTCTATAATACTATATTCCTCTCCTGTGGACAATTAGGAAGGCTGTTCTGCATTGGAGGACCAGTGCTGACAGCACAGAGCAATGGACATTTCAATGAAAAAATTGCTGTTTTCTTCCTCCTGAGATCCAATAAAGATTTTATACATTGGGGTTTGCCTTATTTCACTTCCATTGTGATGTTAAGTACAGAATGGTGGTATTTATTTATGATACGCTGTCTGTTTCCATGAATACATAACTATAAACAGGTACTTTCACTTTCTATGGAAGCTGTGTCAATCTTTTCCAGTGACCTCTTACACTGATTTTAAATGATGTACCAAGAAACTTTTAAAAAGGGGCTTGAGCTATAATTGCATTACTTTGCACCAATTTTTAAGTCTGTGTTTGATAATCTATCATACACAAGCAAATCAATCCTCATTTGCCAAAGTAGTGCCTTATTAGACTGAAAAATCACTAAATCAAGCTCTTCTGGCTTGTCCCCCACTAAAATCTCTATTCATGAAAATAATTTGAACTACAGACCATCTGCTCCTCTCTTGGTCTTCCGTATTCTGCACATCTTCAGAGCCTGACTACTGTCCTTGTGGCCATCATGTGTGTGATCTCACTTTCAGGCCTGGGTAACAGGGCTCCCACAAGTAATCTGGCTGCTAGTTCCTGAGCTCAGTATCTGTCATCGTCACCATGATCAGGGAAATACAGTTTTTTAGCAGGGAAGTTCTTTGTTCTCAAGTCTGTCCTCTCTGGCTTTCCCCAAGGGTGCTCCCCTCCAGGCCAGCCAGAGGAGAGGAAGCAGAAATGTGGTTGTTTTCCCACCCTGCTTAGAGAACCCAGGCTGATCACAGACTTTGGATGTTGGACTTTGAAGTAGTTGTCCAAATGGATCTTACAGACTTCTGGAGAGGCTGCTGTAATTAGTTTGGTTTTACAGCAAGTCTATGGCTACTTCCTGAGGGCGAGAGTAGCCCAGGGAGCTGTAACAAGGAGCCTCCCAGAAGGTGAGCTGGTCCTCCTTGGAAAGGGCCCATCACAGGGCTCTGGGCCTGGGCACTAGGAGGGAACATGTGGCATACACATGAGACAACAGATCCAAATGAGACTTGTCAATTGTCCTGCACACTCAAGGCAGTAAGAGATTAAAATAATAGCTAAAAAAATCAATTTCTGCCTCATCACCAAAATTTTCCCTTTCCTTAGCTGAAAAAGGGCTTCAGAAACATTGCAGGCAAAGACTTTCCCCTGGGATATGAGTGGAAACAACGAGGGGATGGAAAGTGAACCGTTGTGGACAATGGTACAGTCCTGCTCACCCTCTAGGAATAATGCCACAGAACTATTAAGCAAAAAACCCCAAGTTTTCCAGAGTCCTGATGGTCCTCAAATAAAGTATAATTTTCAGGAATATTTTTTTTAAATTTAGTTACCTAAATGCTATGCTGTACTTTTCAGAGTCCTGTGTAACTAACCCAAGAAATATCTGTGCTAGAAAGAGTTCTGGGAGTCCTTTATATAGACTAAACCCACTTATGTAGACTAAGCTGCCACCACGAAGCCAGAGATGGACATTTGTCTCATGCATGAATGAGGCTGATCAGTCAAAACTACCAGAAGTCAAAGCTAAATCTGGTCATTAATTATTACTGATTTGCAGTCCAAGAAAATAGAAGGTCCCTACATCATTGAAGTTTCTGGTAGGGATCAAATTAAATTTTCCTGTGTTTTGAACACAGTACTTTTGGAAAACTTGCAGACTTTCCCTGTACACCATAATACAGAGGTCTGCCGACATTTTTCAGAGCACACAGATAACATAAAGAGAAAAGAACTGTTTGAAACAAAGAAAACCCCAAGACAACAGAAGAAGTAGTGCTTTGTTGAATGTCCCACCCGAATTCTAAAGCCCATTGGGGGCTGCCTTGGTTCTAAAGATATTTCTGCTTCTTGAAATCCTTCAAAGAATCAATTCTAAACTGCTTAGCAACAGCCTTCATTTCCCAAAGATAGAAATTAAAAATCATTTGGACTGACAGTGAAAGAAAGAGGGAGGGAGAAAAACAGGTTGCTTTTTTCATAAAGCCTTAACAAAAATGGTGTGTTAATTTGACTCAGGAAAAAAGACGCAATGAGAAGAAAACACAAAGGGGGAAAAAGAGAAAATAAATACAGTTTGAATTAATCAATTTTACGTTAATAAATGAAAAAAGAATGGAGTGAATATTCTTGTAATGGATTAGAGATACTTTAGAAGGATTTATCATGCGTTGCCACTAAAATATATTTTAAAATATTATTCAAGGAATCTATGGGAAAAGCTACAGAGTTTTAGAGACTGAATGGAAGGATTTAAAGCATTACAGAAATTTCATTTGTAACCCTTTGTGCTGAGTTTTTAATACCTTACAGTGACAAGAAGATTGGTGTTCAGGCAGAGCTTCAGTTGATGTTGCAGTTGTAATTCATTACAGATGGGATTTATTTGATTATGTTTATCATGCCTTCTTTGGGATTAAGCAACAGAGGCTGGATAAGACCTTCAGCAAGTGAAATCCCTGATGCTGTGTGAGTATGATCTCTCACTTTGTTGGTGGGTGAGTGGGCAGGCGCTCTGAATGCTGGATGCTGCAGGATGAGAGGAGTGAGACTCATCCAGTGTCACGGCCCTGATTCAGTGCGGTGTGAGAAATGCACTTGTGTAAAGCTCTACCAACTCTTCTCCCTGAAATCTCTGAAGGGCTGCTCTGAATCACACCCGTGAATCATGGTCCTTAGCACAGCAGGGTCTGTCTCATCTGACTTCAGCAATGCTCATTTAAAGTCTGTGTGGAGTCAATGGAGAGAGGTAGGAACCCCTACAAAACTTTGTATGGAATTAACTGGGCTGCGTAGACCAGAAGGGGAATGACTAATTTAGACTGTATGCCTAAAATTTTGGTGGTCAGGCTGGGTGAGATGATGTACAGTCACTGTGGCTGTACCAGCTGGAGGATTAATGGAGCACTGCCCATTTTGCTATCCCACCGCTGCTGCTCACTGCCCTCCACCACAAGCTTACCTCAAATATGGAAGCAGCGGTAGTGGTGGGAGGATCCAGATGTGGAATCATTATACTCCTTGGAAATTCTCCTTTAGTGGGGGATTTCCCAAGGCAAGGCTTGTTGGGGCAATTTCAGCTTTTTTAGTGCCACTTTAAGGGGACGAACTGAAAGTCCTGATTTTGCATGTATAGGATTCCCATGTCATCAGGAAGCTGACAGAGCTTCAATCCATGCCACAGTATACACCAAACTTTCACTGGAAAGCTGAGAGTAAACCCCAAAATATAATCAAAACCAGCAGTTGTGTCAGAAAGCTGCAGAGACACATCTTTCTCCTCGCTGTTTTTCTTTTACCTCTGTAATGCAAATGGACCTGTCAGTTGCTGCAGTGTGAATCTGACCTCATTTGAGGTTCATTTGTGCAAAGAATAGGAGGTCTGTTCACCAGGCTCTGAAGATATTCAGACTCTGCTCGTCCTTTGATCTCCAGAGTAGGCTGGGCTCACATCCTAAGTGTGTATTGCCAAAAATTCTGTGACCCCACAGCGCCTCCTATTAATAAGATACCATCTGGTTTATAGGGATGAGAGTAAATTTGAATGTAAAGTGAGAGGCATACCTCATAACGTGGGTAAATAAATGCACAGTGACATAGCGCTGTCAGTAGTTTGCATGTGTGGAGTCCAATCATGGGCCACACATAGGTGGCCATACTTGAGAAGATGGGGCCAGTTGCTTTGCATTTTATCTGGTGAATCATTACATTAATAAGAATCAACCAGAAATCAAGCAGAAAGCAGAGCTTTAAATGTAGAGTTTATTCTTTTTCCCCTTTTGTATTTCAAATAACCCTCATTCCTCAGTAACTTCTGTCCTCCGGAGTTGTGTGCATTTTTCAGCTATCAGTTTGTGAAAGAAAAAATGTTGGGAGCTAGTAGCATGGTTTTAACTGGGAAAACCACCCAAGAGCTCACATGTGCAGCTGACCTAGGTTATCTCACACCCGTGAATCAAATATACCCCGGTACAACCACACTGGAAATGAGAGGCCAGTTCCTCTCTCGCAGCCTCCAGTGTGAATCAGAAATCATTATTTTGAAGGAGAAGCACTGGGGCTGTGCAAAAGCCACACAAATTCCTGGAGAAAACCCAGCAGAGTTACTGGTAAGAACCAGCCCTCTACAAAACTGAGTCCTGGGAGTTCCAGGCATTCTCACACACCCAGTCCAATCATGCTGGAAGTAAAACAAAATCATCTTCCTCAGCTTTGATCTGTGTTCCTGCTCCCGTGCTAAAGAGAGAGAGAGAAAAAAAAAAGAAGAAATAAAAGAAAACCAAATACTTTGGAACATCAGAGAGTTTTGTTTCAGCAAAAAGCCAGTTATTATTTTAATACATAGGATTATAGAATCATAGAATATTAAGGGGTTAAAATGAACCTTAAATATCACCTAGTCCCAATCCACCTGCCTTGGGCAGGAACACTTCCTACCAGACCGGGTTGCTCAAGGCTTTATCCAACCTGGCTTTAAACACTACCAGGATTGGGTCATTTGCAACCTCCCTGGGCAACCTGTTCCAGTGTCTCACCTGGAATACATAGAAGTCTTAAATTTTCTGAACCTGTCCCTTTGCCTACCAAATAACTGAAGGATCATCTTCATTCAAGCCTCAGATCTCAGTCTTACAAAACCTTACAAACAGACTTCCTTGCTGCCTCTCTCTCAGGCAATGTCAGGAACCTATGTTCACACTTCACCCGGTCCAACCAACGCAGAGCAAGGATTTTAGATTAACAACTTGTACACAAGTTCGCAAAGCAAATGATTCTTCTGTTGAGCTACAGCCTGTCTTGTGTTGTGCCAAAATGTCAACTCCCAGACTAAAATGTGTTAAAGTGAAATATTAAAATCCTGCTTCTTAATTTGTCTAGTCATATACACCATATTAACATGGGATATTAAGGAAATACATGCCTAGGATAGGAGAAGTGCAGCCAACATCTTGTTCATGGCTGGGCTATATGTCAGTTTTCTGATAGTGATGGCAGGGGAGAATTAGTCAAGTGAGAGCTTTGATTAAGAAAAATGTCACTCTGGATGAAAAGCAAAAATGTGCCATTTACTTTTACAGGCAGCGTAGGGAGAGGATGCAATTAGAGGGGGACAGGTACTTGTTTGCAAATATGCCTTCATGGTTAGTATCTATTACAGAACAAAGGGTTGTGATTACATTCAAGATTGTGAAATAATGTTCTCTGTGTGTGAAAACAGTTGGTTATTCTTTCAGAAGGTAATGCTTCCCTTTCCTTTTTCCACCTTCCTCCTTGCATCTATAGTGTTACAGTCTCTAGAGACACTCACAGACACAGGACAATTTCTAATCCAGAGGAACCAAATCCAGGGAGGTGACTCTGCTACCACAGGCTGTTTTCCACTGTTTTCATTGGTGTTATGAACATTTGTGGATGAAGGAAGGAGGGAGTGTGTTGCAGATGCCCTCCCAGGCTGCAGAGCCTGTAGTTCGAGTTGCTCTGTTTCCTGCAGCAGAGCATGATCCAACATCCGGCAAAGTGAGTGGGACATCTCCAGTCATCTTCCCCAAAGTCCACAGCCACTCTATCGTGTAACTCAAGATCCCTCTGGTGGATAGAGAAATGGGCAGAGCAGGCTCTGGGGTTGGGAACAGCCACTTTACATTCCAAGTCTGTACATGATACTAGTGGAAAGTGCGGGAAAACAATAGCAACTCTAATTTTGCTTCCTAGCTAACAGCATTTCATTTTCCCATATCCAACCTCAGATGCTTCTGTCACGGCTTTGTTGCCTATCTGTCTCCAAAGAAAAGTGCAGAAGAATGAGAGGCACACAGAGCTGGGACTAGGTTTTCCCATGGATCTTCTCAATGTACATGGTGGGAAGACCACACGAAAATCTTTATTGCAAAAGTTTCTCTGAGGGGTTCGTGCTGTAGCAATTCCAGAAAAGCTCAGAAAATTAGCTTTATTACATGTACCTCCTCAGGAGATTTTCTTGTCTGAGGACATTTTATTTACAAGTTAGACGGTCTGTTCTGACATGGATTCTTAACGCAGCTCATTGTCTGTGCTGAAGGCCCCATTCAGGATTTACCTGAAAGGCTTCTGTTATGTTTAAAACCCGAGGAAAATGTCACCTAAAGCCCATGGGGAATGCGATGAGTTCCCTCATACCCACTGCAATTATTCTTCTTCACATGCTGTGAGATGCATCTATAGAGTCTGAAAACAAGAATCTGTCATCTGGTTTTATTTTGTTGTTCTTGAGAATGCCAAGTTGATTCAGCAAGGTCATGCATGGTCTAAATATACGCCAATAATTTTTTTGTTTTTGTGAAAATCATCTTTAGATTTATGACTATGAACAATAATCTAGCTTAAGCTCAGTTTTCTAGTTCTGCATGCTATTTTGAAAATAAAAACAGTTACAAACTTTGAGCTTTTAGACCAACCTTGAAGTTGGCATGAAAATGCACATGCTGAGCTATCAGTTTCCTGATGTTTGTACAGTGAATATGTTCCCTTTCCTTAACCCTGCAATGTCCTCATATTCAAGTTGCAGTTTTTGTACATCCACTCGGAAGGGTATTGTGGTGCTAGTGGCGTATTTACACACTCACAAAGCGAGCGGTTGGAGTTGCATCCTCCCTTTTTGCTGCATTTCACTGCAGCTCCAAAGAGCAACACCACACCAATGTAGTTCCTGGAGGCTGTATTGCAGCTGGACATTTTTCAAAGCTCCTTGAAAGCCGTGAGCAAACATGTAAAAGTTACTGTGTGGAAGTTAATGGTTTTGATCTGCGTTTCAGTAATATAAATATTACTGGAATAACTGCAGTGACCACATAAATGTACGCATATTTGCCTTCAGAACTTGGTTGTAGTCCCATGTGCCGAGGTCCCACACACCCAGCAGAAAGCTTTTACAGTGAGGTGTGGCACTTGCTTAGCGCTACATGGGAAAGCACAATTTAAGAGAGTTCTGCACCAAAATCTGCTCTCAAACCATTTTTGCAAAGGCATTGATTTATGTGTAATTAAAGCATATGAAATTGAAGGGTGATTGGAGAGTCAGAAAATTACAGCCAGCTGAAATCAAAGGACTGCTATAGAAATAAATACATAATTGTTGGAAACGGCATTTTTCATGCTCAGCAGGTTTAACAGCAGCATTTCTGAGAATGTGTCAGGGACTGCTTTGTGATCTCAGTCTTTGGTATGCAGATTCATGTTGTTTTCAAAATGTGACACTTCCTCACATAGAAGGCCCTCTAATTCATCATCAGTTCAAGAACCAGCTCAGAGAGGCAGACTGGTAGAATCGTTCAAAATTTAGTTTGAATAATTTCCCTAAAGTGAACGCATAATGACAGCTGGTAAAATGCGAAGATTACAGTGCACTTGCAATGAAAAATAAATTAGTTTATTTTCTCTCTTTAAAATGTGTCCAATTGTAAAAAAACCCCAACTGTATGTTATTGCTCTAAAATTATAAAAACACAAGATCTCTTATAGCCGTAATCCCTGGAAATTTTTTCCCCATAATGATGCAGCAAGCAGGTGTTTTATATTCTGACCAGAATCAAATAACATGGAATCACAAAACCAAACTGAGGTTAGAAGGCACCTCTGGGGTTGTTCCTCCCCAGGTGCAGGACTTTCCCTTCGCTTTTGTTGCTGTTCACGGTACGTCAGACTTGGAGCTGATATCAACCCCTGGGTGCACAACCTGTGACCAACCCCCAGCTGAATTCCTCGCTGGGCCCAGCAGCTCCTCAGATTTCCAGGCCACCTCGCTGTCCATTTGTCCAGCCTGGATCTGACTGATTTGTCTGTGATGAAGGCGGTGTTGGAAGTGTTGCCAAGGTGAGGACAGCAGCGGCAGCTGCTCTCCCCTCACCCGCTGACGTGGTGGGGTCCGAGTGTGACTCCCCACACACGCGTCAGTGTCGGTGACCCAAATGCATCCCACCCTTCGGATAGTTGGAAGTGTTTCTGGGAGGATTCCTTCAATCACCTTCTTGGGGAGAGGGCTGAGCTTTATTCCAATCGGTTCAAAATGGTTCCAACTGGAGCTGACTCGTTGCAACCAGATCGAGCTAGTTAAAACCGTTTCCAAATGGCTCCAGCTGGTTGAAAAAGCTTCAAATCAGTTCTGACTGTTTGAACCAATTGGAACTGCTTTCAACCAGTTGGAAGACGTTTAAATGGATTTGAACTGGTTTGAACTGGTCAGAAGTGGTCGGCACTGGTTTGAAACCTGCCAGAACTGGTTGGAAGTGGTTGAAACCGGTTGGACACAGTCAGAAGCAGTTTGAACTGGTTTAAATGGGTCAGAACCGCTGGTTTAAATGAGTCTGAACCACTTGGAGGCGGTTTAAACTGGTTGAAGCCTGTCAGGACCAGCTGGAACAAGTGGGAACTGGTCGGAACAGGTCTGAACCAGTTGGAACCAATCGCAACCAGTTTGAACTGGTTTGAACCGGTTTTAACTGGTCGGAACTGGTCGGAACCGGTCGGAACTGGTCGGAACTGGTTCCGACCGGTTTGAACCAGACATCACCAGTGGTCTGAACCAGTTGGTGATGTCAGCCTTGCAATTCATGGGAAAAGCTCCACAAGCCCTGAATTTTCACTGCTCAGCCATGAAATGGCCCAGATCTGAATTCTGCAGGAAGCTGCACACATTTCCTCAGCCCCCAAGAAGATCCCTTCATCCAGGGGCTGAAGCTCTTTGGCAGCAAAGGGCATTGCTCACCCTTCTCATGATCTATGGAGAAGTAAAGTGCTTCTGTTTCCAGACTCCCCTTCTAAAGCATTTCCTGAGAACTAAAAGTGTTTAAAAAATGTAAAAGAAAACAGCTACAGAAAAACGATATTAAAAGAAAATTCCGAACTGCAGGGAATGCCTCCAGCCAAATTTCTAAACTGGGCAGCAGAGTGAGAGGAAATGGCAACATATTTTTGCAGCATTTACACTTTTTATGCTACTGCTGGCACACGCAGTTGTATGCCTGTAGAGAGAGCAAAATATTGGAGTCAAAACCTTCCCTGCAGATCTGAGAGCAGAATAATATTGAAATGCAGGCCCTTGGGGTAGGTCTGAAGATGCAGTCCTGCCCTCGAGTTGAACTGCCTGTGTGAGGTGGTGAGGGGTTTCTGGGAAAGCTGGCAGTGGAAGCGGGATGAGCGAGCGAGGCTGGTGGCTCCACTGAGGGCACAGGCAGGTCCCTGTGGGGAGGCCACGGCTGGTTGGCCAGCCCAGCCTGTGGCCAGGAGCTCTGCCGAGCCTCTTGCAGGCAGGGAAGGGAGTGGGAAGGTTCTGCTGGGAGGATGCTGAAGGTCCTGCTGGGAGAATGCTGGTGTTGTTCGGGTCTTAGGGAAGAAGAAGCAGAGCAGGTTGGATGGGAAGCCCCAGGAAACCCGGCATTACTGCTTATCAGTGCTCAGAGGAAACACTTTCGTTTGTTTGCTTGTCTTAAACTTTCACGTAAGCACCCTCGGTCCCTTTGAAACTTTTTGAAAAATGAATGAAACGCAGCATTAAGTATCTGATACATAAATCAAACCATTACTGTAGCTGTGGAATGATCAGTAGAGACAAGCAGTCTCTCTTTAGTTTGTTACTAGCCTGGAAAAAGCATTAATTAGCACTAATGAATCACCAGAGCGATGACTGAGCCAGGTTTCCAGCATTGCCAAAACACAAGCATGATTCAATTAATGCTGAAGCTTTTAGTACATGTGTTTTTATGGAACAGTCTTTTGACACTAGTGTCTTTTTAATAATGCTTTGCAAATCTCTTCCAATATTATTGCGTGCAGACTGAGCTTCCCAATTTACTGCAAACAATAAAGAGTCAGAATGCATCTGTGACCTCCTCTTGGAAGAAATATTCATCTGGGTAATGTAATTATTATGTAAATTACTCAAAGTTAATGGTATTTTCTATTTATGCCGGATTTACTGCTGTCAGAGCTGATGACTGACTAGCACTAGAGCTTAGATATTGGCGCAAAAGTTAATGTGCTATTTAATTTAATTTAAAGATTCTGAGAAACTGCTCCTTGTGTGTAAACAAAATCTTATCAACAGACCTCCACAACAACTCGTGTTTTCATTGGTAATCTCTGCAATTTGGAGACAGAGGCCAAACTGTGCAATCCAACTCAATAGGAGATAATGTGGAATCATCCCGAAGAGTTGTGGGAGACCATCTATGATTCTTGCCCAATGTCCTCGGAGCAGGGGGAAAGACAATGCAGCCTCTGCCTTTGCTGTGCAAACAGTTCCATCGTCTTCAGGCAGCGTCTGAGCTCAAACCAAGAGGTGCCAGAAAGTACAGTACCTGGAGCATGGAGTTGCACAGACTGCAGCTGTTGCTTCATTGCCATCCTGGACTGGCTTATTGCCAGACATTATGATCTTTAGGGGCAAGATTACTTTCTAGATCCTGAAATGCTCAAATTTTCAGATTCAATGTGAAGCGGTTTGCTCTCTATCATCTGTGAAATTGAAGGTAGGTGAAAGCCTTCCTGGTTAAAGCTGGCTGAGAAAGAAAGTACAGCACAATACCCAAGGTGGTGTTTCCTGCTGGGTGTCAGGAGCAAACCCAGTCCCTCCCTCTGTAGCAGGAGAGCCACTGAATTTTTTTCAACAGTCTCTGCCTTTCAAAAGAGACTCAGAATTCCTTGTTTCGACAGAACAGGCCAGTTCATGCTCCTGAAGCACCCCCGGTGCTTGGAGTGGAGACATCTCACAGATTCTCTGCGTATGCGGAAACATAAGCTTAATGCCAAACCAGTACTCACCAAACGTGAACTAGCGATGCATATAACCTCTTTTCTTGCCCTTCTTCCATGTCACCTTCCAGCCCCTCCACCCCTTAGCTGAAACTGAAGCTGCTTCCTCCAAATGGGAGTCTGGAAGGTCACCCACGGTACTGAATGGGCAAAGGGAATGCACTGACCAGGGGGAAAGTAACGGCTCTGGCAACATGGGAGCTTTGCATTTTCCCCTGATTAGTAACTCAAATGTACTGTTGAGCAAAGGGCGTTTTGCATTTTCTCTGGCAACACTTGATGTCGTCATTAAGACCATGAACTGATATTACCACTGATAAGAGGACGTGGAAGCAGAAGGTAGTCTGTACCAGAAACATTTATTTGAATCTCTTCATCCTTCATCTGCTTGAATCCTGAAGACTTCAATAAAGCAATATAACTGTAAGCAAGATCAAATTTGCGACATTACACAAACGCAGCACAATTTCATGTCCCAGATGGCCATCGACTTTGCCCATTTCCAGTGTGTCTCAGGCTTGTAGTCAACTACTCATCTTCTCTGCTGCCAAGGCTGCCTGCTGAAAGTCTCTTTTCTTAAGAAAGGCCAAGCAATCACTCAGTGGGACTACATGAGGCTGTCAGCTCCTCCTATACCACTAACACTGGGCTTGTTGTAATCTTTTCCATTATAAGCCAAAATTTCTCAGCACTAACAACCCAGATGTACACATTAATTTTGGTCTGAAACTGAAAACAGAAGGAAATAGGCCACCCAGCTCTGAACTAAGGACAAACTTCCCGATCTATGTGCTGTCCCTATGAGAAAAGTATGGGTCTCAGTTGCAGCTGGGAACATTTATGACATTTGGTATGTCTGCACATTCTCACTGCGAGGGACAGATTGTCAAATTCTGCTTCTAGTTACATGCACGCAGCCCAAGTGAAATCAGCAAATGATCACATCACTGGCCTTTCCAGTGAAATCTAAGTCTTTTATAAGCTTTGATAACAGATTTTTTTTCTGCCTACTGTCACAGAAATAAAATAGGAAATCAAATTTTAAAGGATTGCAAAATAACTTTATAAACTCAGTGCAAACCAAGAAAATATCAGAGTCTTAAAACAGGTAACCAAATGCCATCTAGTAAAACCTGTTGGCATTGGTGTTGTGTATTTCTGACATAGCTTTAACTGCATGTAAATGTTGAATTTGAGATACTTCATGTGAGGCTGAAACCTGAGAGGAAACCTAACTTGGTAAACAGAATAAGCTATATTAAAGCAATGATTTACAGAGCAACTCCAAGTCCAGCTGAAGTTCCCTGTACAGTAATTTCACAAAGCCTACTGTTTTCTCCAATAACCCTCTGTAATGTATAAGCTCCTTTCTGTAGGCCATGCAGATGGTTACAAGTCTGGATGTTACCATTTTCCATTTGAATCATGTCACTGTCTCTTACCACAGGTTTATTTAACTCAAAATCCTCCTCTTAGGCTTAGGGGGCAAGATGCAGAGCTATCAGAAATAATGTTTTCTCTAAAATCCAAATTCCACTTATGCCCTCAGATGTAGCTAACAACTCTCCAGAACAAATGGTGCTCTTAATAATAGAAAAATGCACACTGCAGCCATCATGTGCACTTCCAGTACAACTCATCTTATCTGCAGTTCCTGTGGGCTACATTTATGTCTCCTCTCCTTTCATCCAAATGCTCAATCTATTGTTTTGTTCGTCAGAGCAATCCCCCAAGACAATACTTGTGTGCTTGCAGTATGTTAGTAATCAGCAGTTTGCCCAATCATATTGACTCTCGTGCAGCTATCCCTAACCATGTCCCAGTTAGAGAGTGACAACTGCAGGATGTTTTTTAGGAGGTGAAAAACTTTTCATGAGATCCTCATACACAAGACAGAGAAAATGCACAGGACTGGCTTAAAGCAGAAAAAAATTGACAGTAAAACAATGTTTATTTGATGTTTTGTCATAGTTTAAGGGTTTTCTGACAGATTAGCATTACCTGTTATAAGACCAGATAAAGATTGATATACCTGAAAATTAATGCAATTTCCTTTTGATTAAGAAACAAGCAAATCACTTCTTTATTGATCCATGCAAGTTTGGTTTTTCCTAGGTATGATATCAAAACAAATCTGTCTAATTTTTTTTCCAAGACCATCTCTCCTTTATAACACTCTTCAGGAGAGATTTTCAAGCTTGAAGCCGCCTATGAAAGCTGCTTCTCTGTGAGTGCCTCTCTTGGAAGAACATTACTCGGTGGGTATAGGTCACGTTCAACCAGGAGTTTGGGAAGCTGAGCTGTTAGCTGGATGTATGGAAAAGCCACGGGGGTCAGTCTCTTCTCCCAGGTAACAAGTGACAGGATGAGAGGAAACAGCCTCAAGTTGTGCCAAGAGAGGTTTAGATTAGATACTAGGAAAAATTCCTTCGCTGGAAGGGTGGTCAGACATGGAAACAGGCAGCCCAGGATACTGATGGAATCGCCATCCCCGGAATTGTTCAGAAAAGGTATGGATGTGGCACTTGGGGACACGGTTTAGTGGTGACCATGGTGGTGCTGGGTTAACAGATGGACTCAATGATCTTAGGGCCCTGCTCCAACCTTACTGATTCTGGGATCCTAACTACAGAAAAATAAGTAGTAGCAAGATGATTTCATTTTTCTTAAAAATGGGCAAGGATATGAAAATAAGAAGATCATTACTTGTTGGTGAGTGATTTTGGAAAAAGTGAGCAAATACGCCAGTAAAAATGCTGTTGCTAAAAGGCCGGGATGTGCGTGTGGGTCTGGGTTGTTGTGTGATGCACTGACAGTCAGTATTTCACTTCCAGCAGGAGTGAGGAACATGGCTAGGGAAATGCTCCTCTCTAATTAGGCCTCTGTGTGTGTGTTTATGAAAAGTGTGGCGAAGATCACACAGAAAACATCATCAGTGCTGAATCTTTTGGGTGATGTTATCTTGCCTTTTCAAAACCAAATGCAGCAGTCCCTACTAGTTAAAGATTTTCCCCTTAGGTGCTATGTTTTTTTTTTTCCTTGTGTTTCTTTGGGGATTTTCCCAGCTTCAGGGGGGCTTTGAAAGCACATGTGAGCGAAATATCCCCATGGTCACAAAAGGGGACGGTAACAAGATGTTAAAGATTTCTTTAATGAGATACCTTTATCCTCATTTTATACCTTTACTACAATAAAGATAAGATGGGGGATGAAACTCCAGATTCAAGCCCAAAGCAACAAAATCAAGAACCCCATTTCATCTGCAACCTCAGGGTTTACAGAGCCAATGTACAGAAGTTCAAAAGGTAAATTTAGATCCGGGAGCTGCTGAAATCGAGGGATGGGTTGTAATCTCTCTGCAGTGTGACTATGAAACTACATTGTGATCCTAGTTACAGCATGTATGGATACAATCACTACACTGAGGTGCACACAGTTGCTCTAGCTTCACAAGCCATGTAACAGCCATCAGGACACGGGACACAAAGCACATTGCCCTTTTTCATCTAAAAATCTGTGCATGAAATGCATTAAAACTGCATCAAATCTGCAGTGCTGTATTGTTACAGAAAATGCTACCTTGCTTGCCAGGGAGCTGGTACTGCCCCTGTCTGTCTGCATGGAGGGCTCTAGACTTCCTTACTTCCATATTTAAAGATTAATTGTTTTGTAGCTCTTCATGATAACTCAAAAATTCTTCAAATATGTAGGCTTAGTAAATGTTGATACGCAAGTTCGTAAAATCTTTGCTGATCACAGCAGTTATCTTAGTGAAAATTAAGGGTTTAGAGAGACAGTTTAAAACATTTTTCTTCTGGAAAGGAAAGGTCACTCCAGGAAAAGCGCTGTGTTAAGAAACCTTTGTACCACAGCTTTTAGTTTCATATTATAACCAAAAATTTGAAAACAAGACATTCTGTGTCATGTATCCTGGTACCATGAGACTCTTGAGAGTAGCACCTGGAAGACAACACTTTTCATGTGTGCATATGTACTATGTAAAAGCAGTGAATCTCTTCAATTTCATAACTCAGTTAAATTCTAGAGAAGCCAAAAGTTGTGTTTATGTTCTGATAAGCACAAGTTATGACAAAATGGCTAAAACCAGGGTTCGTCATTTTTACATCTGTCTTGTTGATGCTTGTCAGTTCCCTGTAATGATGTGTCGCAGTCAGATCCACTGAATGGCCAATTTTGTGAGTTTCAAAACAAGGAGAAATGCCCCATAAATTTTTTACATATTCTAACTGACTGTAAATGCGATTGAATATGTGGGACTTCCTCCAGCTTTGTTCTTTGGTGGATTGCTATTAGCTTACATTCGAAGTCTCTGTTGGCCACACATTTCACATTGTTCTTCCAAATGTAATCATTTCTTTCTTTTATCTGATCTCCGACAGTCTCTCTGTTTTCATCAATATTTGACAGCAATTCCCAAAGATGCAATATAGTCCATTCTAATATCCTTGTGCATACTCTCTTCTCCCTTTGAAATACAATACCTAAGCAGTGAAATAATTTATTGTGCCTTATTTAGAATTTTATTTTTTGCATGTGTTTTGATACTGTCCCTTTGAAATGAAAGTTATTTGGAAATTTAAACCAACTGTTCTCAAAACATAGTAATGAAATACTGTTCGGTCTGCCCCCCTTTTCAAAGATGCAGTGTTTATCACGTTCTCTTTCACATTTTACACCCCAAACCATAATTTTATCAGAATGCTCAACACCCGATTTCCATCAGCCACCTGAAAACAAAGTTCAAAAACGTCAGTCCTGCACATATCAGTGCCACCCCGAAATCACTGGACCTTTTAGACTGAGGGATCAAACTTGGAACTGAGTTCACTTCATCTGGCATTTTCTGGCAACAAGAAAACATGCCATATGTTAAAAGAAGAGATATTAGTTTTCTGAATAAGCATGATCATCAGCATTATCCCAGAATGCACAGATTTAACAGTGAAGATGACACCTTTCCAAACAACCTACTGAGAAGTGCTGGATTTTTCGTGCCTGTCTGAAAGACAGGCGTTACTTAAATGCAGGTTAAGAGGTTCTGTACAAGGATAAAGCAGTAAAAATACTGAATTAAAAAGCAGACTAAGTAATTTAGAAATATATTGGTATTTCTTAACCTTAGAATTAAAATTTAGGATTCTGTATCATGTTCTGTTGTAATGAATATGGAGATGCGCTTACATTTGCAATAAGACAATTGTAAATGCATTCTTTTAACTCCTAGTAACAGACTTATAAATTCTCACTGTACTGAGAATATGACCAAAATGATTGACTAGATGCTATAAGTGATAATGATTAAAAAATGCACTTTTCAATTGTGAGGGAAGACGAGGAATGAAATATTGCTCTGTCTAAATTAAAATAACATGAATTTACTAACCGGTAGGTAAAGTAAGCCAAAGTACTTTATTAAACTCCAACAATACAGGAATAACTATGGCAGCGCTGAATACTTTAACTTTTTGCCCATGCTAGAACAGGTACAGCTCTTGGAAATTAACATTAATAAGAGTTTTTAACAAAACAATTTTCAAAGAGAAATGTAATTTTCTTTTAAAACTAAATATTTTAATTTACATTAATTTTAAAAAATATCTGTTTTGAAAAAAGAAACAAAACAAAGCCTTGCGGTAATGTCCAAGACATATCTTGATTTTAAAAGTTGATACTTTTTTGTATCAAAATCCAAAAAGTTAAAAGGGATCAGCTCTTAACCAAAATTCATACTCCTTTTGTCTAGATAAGATGTTGCTACTGACTTCAAACATTTTTTAAATTTGTATTTCGTGGGAGTTTGGAAGTCTTGTTCCTTTCAAAGTAGCAGAATTTCCTTTCCAATGACAAGCCAGTTCCTGCTTACTCAGTTATGCTGTTATATTGTTCTGGGCTTAATCTTAGTCCTTCTGTTCAGAAGAAAGCTTCCCTCTTAGGCATCAAATGTAAATTGCCTTTAATTTTCACAAAAATATTGAGGTAAGGGTGAAAAATATCTTGCTGCATTGCAGAAGTGGTAAATTGGGCTCTTTTTTTGGCCAGATTTTTGACAGAGCTCTGATTCTGAGTGATTCCTTTGGTCTCCAGCGCCCAAATGCACGACTGGTCTGCAGTTGTGAGTGCGCTGGCTGCCTGAGGCAGGATGATGTTGATTTTCTACAACGAAATTTGTATTTCTCAGGTAACACATTCAAGCTCCGTCCTGACTGCAAGTGTAGTTCTTCCCCATGTGCCCCCTCACCAAACCTGACTGACTGGAAGTGCTCTGTTTTGAACCAGGTTAACCTGTTTCATCTGCCCACATGTGCTATCTTTCCTGCTCTGTCTTTTTGGGGCCCACGAATCAGCTGAGCTGGAATCGGATGAAAAGACCTCTTTCTGGAAGGAGAAGAAACTACTGCCTTTGCAGTTCTGCTCATTCAAGGAGGAAGGAGATTGGATTTGTGGAGTTACCTGTTACCCATTCAAGCTGCAAGGGATGCCAGTAGCCTGAGCCATGGCATTCTCTGTGCATTTTCTTGCCATGAATGCCAAATATTCCCATAGCATTCCCTAAGCTATGTGATCACTGACTCAGTGTTTGTCTGGGTTTTCCATCAAGGAGTAGCCTCTTGCAACCTGGTTCTCCCCTGGCAGAAAGGATTAAATATTTCTGGACCAGTGTTTCCTATTCAGGTTCTGGAGCAGCTCCCTCAAACAAGAGGGAGAGGTTTTGATTTTAGGTATTTAAAGGGTTTTGCAAAGTTTTAATTTCTACAACAGTTCCTGTTATGGTGTCAGCTGGTTCAACCAAGAGCTATGAAAATAATTACGTAAGAATTGAATGTTCGATTCATGTGTCAAATAATGTTGAGTTTTACTAAAAGTCCTGGTATTAGGGCAAAAGGAAGAAAGAGTTTGTGTGCAAAATATACGGCAAGATATAGTCCAGGAAATATCTGCTATCCTTCCACTCACACCACAGTTTCTGGGGAGAAGGGAAAGGGGGAGAGGGCTTGGTTTATTTATAATTTACATTCTTTCCACTCTTCTTTGGTTTCCTTTTCCTTGTGCTGTTCTTTTACCGAGTGAGCACTGTATTGGTCCTCTTAAACCTTTCAGAGTTTGGGGCAGTCTTTGCTCATTTGAATCAACATTCATGAACTGTTTGGGATTTGGGTTTAGGGTTGTGCAGAAACGTTCAGAATTTTGCAAGGAAACAAGAGAATATGTGTAACTTCTAAACCCACAAGTCTCAAGATGATGTAAATTAGCAAAATCTGCAGACTGAATGTATGGCATCAGGGATAATGAAAAAGAAAGTGCTAGATAGGAGAAGGAGTGAATGCTGGACTGAGGCTGGCACTGCTGGCAGAATTGATGGTATTGAGCATGAAAAGAGACAAGCTGAAATAGCCTGAGAAGGTAATGTTTAGTCTCTACAGACTTAGCTGGACTATCCAGAATGAAGAAATATAAAACTGACTGAAAAGGAAAGAACAAACATTCCAAAACTAAAAGCACATTTTGAGCACCTTAGAGTAAATTCTAGTTCAAGGTTTGAGCTTGTTCATCCTGCCTGTGTCTGAATGGGTTTGCCCACCTTTAATTTATATCACGTTTCTGCTAGTGTACTGTGGAAATTCTGATCTGAATTACATTCTGCACAACCTGATTGCCATAAACAAAGTCTGGAAGAAAAGGGAGAGTATTAAAAAAAAAAATTGTTTTAATTGAATCAGAATTTTAATGTTACCTAGTCAATATTATAGGAATTACCATTAGCACAGCACAGCTTGGTTTGATGCTTGTTATGCACATCCAGTTAGTGATGCTTTTCTTTCTGGAATGGAAAACTTCTATAGCACTAAATAAATTTGGGACTTTGAGCTTATATTTTGGCATCTTTTTAATGAATTCACCACCCAGCAAGTTTCCAGGGTCACAATAAGACTTAAAACTTCAAAAACATGTTTCTTGGTTATTTTTTAAGCTCGTACTCTGACAGTAAATTATTTACGACATCTTTTTGGAAGTGAAATGTTGCATGTCTCTATAAAAATTTTGAATTTTTTTTATTCAGTTCCAAAAGATAGAAGAAGAACGCATGTGAGGAGGCACCAACACACAAAGAAAAGTTGTTCCAGAGATACTAAAACAATTTATTTGAGCATGGTGATGGTGTCAAGCAGTAAAGCACTGGGTGTGCACTTTCTGTTTAGTTTACATGAAAGTGAATTAAAGAAACACAAAGTGGTCTGTAAGCTCAGCAAGCTCAGTGTTTTGTGCGCTCGTCTGTGTACATGAATTTATAGGATTATAATCCTTCACATTCCTGATTTATGGTACTTAACATGGAGTAGGTTTGGTGTCATGATACTCTGTGAATAAATTAATTACCACATGGTGTTTTGTTGTGTTATAGGTGAAACTCTCATTGTCTTGTGTATCTTCAAAGAATGCCTAAACAAAACTGTGTTGTGGAGTCCCTCTAGAACTTTCATTTTTGGTCTGCCTTGGAATATAAAGTCATGCTAAATCTCTGTTCCTAAGGGCTATAAAAGAATCTTCAGTGTGTAAGAAAAGTTTTCACCCACTAAATAAAAGCATCATTTTGGTTCTTCCCCTCCCCTCTTATTCTAGGGTAAATAGAATTATGACTATTTCAAGCTCCATTGAGACCTGGCAAATGCTTAAATTACATAAAATAAGAAGGGTGGAGAAGATTTTTAATCAGTTCAGGTTTTTTTTTTAAAAATAGAGTAACTTACAGGACTGCTCTATTTATATCATGGCAAGTAAAGAGATAAGAAATGGAATATGGACATAAGCAGAAAACTTCTGTAGGAGAAGAAAGTGTCTTATGGAGAATTTCACTCAGCATTAGTTACTTACAAAGAACTGATTCTCTGCCAAAGCAGTTTACATATGTTTCCCTGAGCTTATTAGAGGCACACTCGTACCCTGAGTCCGTTCCTCAGGAAATAAAGCATTCTACATCTGCTTCTAGAGATGATCAGTGCTCTCTAACTGAGGTGATGGAGGTGAACATGTTCAAGTCAATTGCAAACACCACAAAAGACTTTGCATGGTCCAGCACAAACCCAGAGCCCAGACAGCTGCCGTAAACTGCTCCACAGACTCAAGGGACATCAGTGGGGTACTGCTGATGTACAGCAGGTGGACATCTGACCTCTCTTGTTAGACAGAAACTTTGACAAAAGTTAACTGGGGGCATCATGGTCAAAATATTTAGGGAAGTGATGGAATAAAATTATCCAAATGTTAAGCACCTCAATATATTGAAGCTGCTCCTTGGGAAGGGAAGGCAGGTAATGTGTCAGTCTTTCTCCCAGTCTCAGCAACATATATATGAGAGCTCAAATCAAACCAAAATCAAATCCACAGCCAGGTCTGCTCCAGCACAGTCTTTACTTATGGTATCTCATGAATAGAAGAACAAAAGCATACAGTCACTATTCCTTGGAGCTTGATGTGCTTGCCTGAAATGGCTTAAGAAATTAGACTTTTAATGTATCTGTCTAACACATAAAGTGGCGCTTCCTGACCTGTCCAATGCAAAGTACCTGTCTTACACACATCATCCATCTTTGTGTGAACGAACTGATTCTGCTTCCTGAGAAGTTTGGAACACTGACTTAAACATTTCATGGAGTGGAATCTTGGCTTTTTCTCCACAAAAGGAACAGGCTTTGCTATAAAGCACTGCAGGGACAAAATTCTAGTCCTAGAGCCGTACGGGTCACCAGCCCCTGAACTGCTGTGTGTGAGCACTGCTGGGCCCACCTGAGGACCTGAGTCAGGATTTCTACCTGACCACACAGTGCACTCTAGCTCAATCAAAGGTAGCTTGCCTATTCTGCATAATTTTGTCCTCTGGGGTGTGGACAACCCTTTTAGGTGCATTAGAGTTAGCTCCATGGCTGCCAGCTTAAGGAGTGTGTTAGAGATTCAGCTCAGCTCCTTATCCCAATGAAGAGGTTTAAAATCTCAGGAGAGGTACTGACAGGTGGCTGCCCAGCCCTCCAAAATCCTGACAGGAGCAGCTCGGCCTGGTCCTATCTATGGCAAGCTGCAAGCTGTGGTTATGAAGGAGCATATCAGTACCGAGCAGGGTTGGGTCCTGGGAAAGGAAAGCAGAAAGAAAAGGAAAAGTAAATGTCTGAACTGCAAGACTCCTCAAAGTCCTGCTCAGTTTTTGCCCTGAGTGATCAGGGCTATAAGAATGCCTTGGGAAACCAAGAATCAGTCTGACTTTTTCTAAAGGAAATAGCACAGGACATTTTAGAGATATATATAACCTTTCCTAGCTGCTTCACAGAGGAAATGATTCCTAAGTATCCCTTATCTTAAAATTAAATAGGTGACGATGGGAGAGAAAGAGAACAGCTGCTTAGAGGCTGTATTGAAAGAAAACAGAAAGGATTGTGTTCTTCTACGCTGTCCTGCTGCTTTAAAAAAACTTTTATAGGCAATTAAAAAGTGAAGTAGTGATAATAGTCTGACAAAATTCTTCCTTATCTTTGCTCCCTGACTTTACCTATCACTGCAGGAAGACCAGTTCACAGCTTGACTGTATCTTAGGTTGCAGCGTATGAATCACTATTCTCCAAAGAGGTATTATTTACTTAAGAGTGATTAACAGGGATAAGAAGGGTCAGGGTGTTCCACTTCGTGCTGTTAGATGAACTAACTTGATGATAGGCATAATGCAATGGGTCTGGGAGAGCTGTACTATGTGCCAAAATGATCCCATGCATTATCAGATCCTACCTACCCTTGTTTAAACTAAACAAATTTGGCAGCTACTCAGTTACATTTTCCATATGGTGCAGTATCTTCTGAGCAGCAACTTGAATCAATCTTTTTGAAGCAATATTTTGAGTTATTTTCCTGATATCCACATTTCTCTCAACAGTGAATGTTGAGAGCAATAATAAAATAAAACCTAAGGAGACTGTGTGATTTAATTAGTCTGTTCTTGTAGCTATTGGGATTATTAATGGAAGACCCATGTGATACCCAGTGGGAAAAAACCAAACAAACAAGCCTTTGAAAGACCATTTCATTTTTAAAAGGCAAACAAATTACATCATTTGACTTACAAAGAAGAAAATTCGTGGATCTGATTCTTCACTTACCCATGTCATTTTTCTACCAGAGCAACATAGCTGATGTTAGCAGAACTTTCCCTAATTCACATCAGGATGAAGAGCAGAACAGGGGAACAGACACAGGGTGTGTATTTATGCAAGTCTTTCAACATCAGTTCTGGGATGGGAGGGTGATCAGGGTTTGGAAGCCAACTCTGGGAGCTTTGCTGAGGACACTCAGTATGAGTGCATTTGCTCAGCCCATGTAGGGTGACTATTTTCTGGAAGAAAGACAGAGTAGAAAGAAATAGAAGAAGGGTGAAAAAGAGTTTAGATCTGGAAAGGATGGGATGTGAAACACATGTCACAGGATGACACAGTGGGATGACAGACTGCATGAACAGTGAAGGAAGGAACATAGGAAATAATGAGTTGGGGGCCCATGTTTTTGGTTGGCGTGAGCTTACACTTTATTCTCTTCCTTCCAGCCTCCTTCCCAAACTCTGCAGGACAATATCCTGATTTCAGTACAACTCCTCAAAAACCTGGAAGCATGACTGGAAAACCAGATCATTTTATCCACTCACATGGGAACTGGCTGAAATAAAATGTACAGCAAGCCATTCTCCAATGACTTGTGATGTGAGAACAGGGAGTATGGGGAATGGGCAGTAGTGATGGATTCATTCCTTGGCAGATCTTCTTGGCCATTTCCTTCCACACTCTACAACCCTGGGGAATTTGACAGCTCAGCTACTCCAAGCCTCTGGAAGTTTTGTTGGAGCAGGAAAAGTTACGCCAATTTCTGTTCTTTGCTACACCAACAACTGCTTTCATCTAGAGCTCATTTTAATCCAGAGAGTGTTCTTTTAAATTATCTCCTCAAAATGCTTTGATTTTTCTCAGGGAGTTGAAAGCTGTTGCATGCTGACCCCATGATGACTTCCATTCATGAACTTTTAATATATTTTTCCTCTCTATCCATATTTTAATGTCAAAGCCCATTCAGCATTTCTGCAGGTTCCTCCCAGTCTCTGCCAGGTCACTGAGGAAATCCTGCTCGTTAGATTTGGTCACCCATAGTGTAAGAACTTCACCTCAGAATAATCTCTACAGCACATTTCCCTGTCCCTGCAAGGGACAGGGACTTCATTTCCTGACCCCACTCAGTTAATAATTTTATCAATTAGGCCAGAAATGTTAGTGCTCTTTGAATAGATCATTTCCTTTAGCTGGAAAGATTTTCCCTGGTTTAATTAGCAGTACAGGAAGCAGTTTTGCATTGATATGATTATTCATTATTTCCTATTAGCGAGCAGCATATCCTGTGGTAACTTCCATAATTAGTGGGTCAAGTGTAAATTTCATCAGAATGAACATCAGACCCCTCACTTTTGGCTTAAAATACTAAGTACAAAAATAGTTTGAAGTCAGATGTCCTTCCCTCCAAAGCACCTTTGGCACTATGTTCTCCTGTGACTTAGCAATCTTCATAAAGTGTAAAAAATAGCAAAAATGCACTTATCTTGTGTTTCTGTCAGAGTTCTCCTAAGTTGGGATACACAGTATTGAAAATATGCCTGTGCCACTGTGCTTTGCCAAAGGGATAGCCACAAGGAGAGAGGCCAGGACGTAGAATACATCCTTCAACCACAAGACTAATTACCACTCATCTTATGCTAATACAGGAATATACCTAATTATCTGCACCAATCTGACCTTTAGGTCAGGTGAGGACAGGATTCACGACAAAGAAGAACTGGAAATTTTGGACCTCCATCAGTAGATCACCCTATGCTCCCATTTCTTTGGCTACAAAATGAACAGGAAAAAATGTGGGGACAGGATACTGTGGTAGGGGCAAACAGAAAGAAACTGAGGTATGGTTATGTTTAAAAGTGATAAACGAAAAAAGAATAGGGTATTTTCCTGGAATTTTCAGGCACTTCTTTTTATTTTGGAAAGCTGTAATTAAAGTTGCACACATCAGATGTTTGTGGTCAATGAATTCAGCACTCTATCTTCAAAGCAAATCTCTGGATTCCTCTTCTCTACAAGGAGACCGGAACACTGTTTCTTGGAAACACTTAAAAAAAAAAGCTCTGTTTTCTCAGTATTTTCTGCTGAAAAGACATCATTTTTCACCTAGGTCTGCTCCTGCTCAGCTTTGCAGAGGGGGACTCCCCACTTTGGGATTTATTTCACTTTGGGACTGGAGATACATCTGTTCTGGTGGGCCTGGTTCACGCAATCTAAAAGCAGCCTGGGCTGTGTTGGACACTCAGGGATGTGCTCTGGGGCTGATGTGTGGATTGACTTTGTCCTTCTCTGACATACATACAGAGTCAGTAACAGTTTTTACAGACTAATTCTTCCAGCCTTTCTTCATTTCTGTTAATTTTCTCTGAAGTCTTCGAAGCCAACAGTGTCAAGCTCTGACTGAAGCATTCTAGGTATTATACCATTGTTGGTACTTTGCCATTTAAAGTAAGAAAGTTTCCTTTTTTTTGGCTGGTGACATGAATTGTCTGTAAATGCATCCCATACTTGCATGAGGCTTTTTGCCATTTTACCAGATGGAAATTTCATATCTAATTTAATGTCCATTAGGTCTCTTTCAGTGCCACTGCTTTCCAAGTATCTCCCTCCTGTGAAGTTCGTATTAACTGCCTGTCTGACCCCCCCTCCCACTATACAATTATCCACCCCTTCCTCTGCTTAAAGACCTTAAAACAAAATCTGGAATTAAATATATTCACATTTAGTGCTGTGCACTCCTGATGCTTGTGTTGGATCCACTGACACCTGGTGAGAGCAAGCTGTTCTGGGATCAACAATGGATAAATAAGAGGCCTGCTGCAATCAGTGTTTTCCTACTGGCAAAAAGAAGAGGAAGGATCATGCCAGGAGTGAGAAGCAGCAGGGTCACAATTCTGCCTCTCTCAGGGGCTGACAGTGATGAAAAAACGTGTAAGGCTGCTGCAGGCTTTGCTGCTCTGGCCAAGGTGGAAGCGGATTTTTTTCCACTTCCTTGCATAGCACAACCACGCCATTAAATTAATAATCTGACCCTCCATGCCGCAGATGACAGAGGAGGCCTTTGAAACCTGACTGAACAAATGCTTCCAGCACGCAGTGAACTCTCGGCACACACAGACTCCTCTCTCCATCAGGGAAATCATTCATTAGCCTGTGCTTGGATATCCTGCTGCTGCGGGGGCCAGTGTGCAGCCTGTCAGCAGGAGCTTGCTGGGGGCTGCTCTGTTTTGTGCCCATGCATTTTTAATTCCCTTCCGCCTGCCCCTTCATTAAGCTGTTGTTTCTTGAAGGAGGGGTTCAGACCTTCCCAGGAGTGCAAGGGCCAACTTATCTCACAGCAGGAGGGGGGAAACATGCTCACTGCCAGCTCGGGTTCTAAACACGAAGTAGGAAAGGAAATTTGTCTTCTACAAATAATAGTGAATGAGAAAGGACTGTGCATAAGTCAGGCACAGGAGGGGTGAGCAATCCTGTTGAATAATCATCTATAAGCCCCACTTAAACAAGACAGATATTTACAGGGGGAGAAGGACTGCATGGGGGTTGAATAATAAAAAGAGGATTTATTTTTGCAGGTTTGGAAATCCAGGTAGGACCATAATAAGTACTATGAGATTGTTTAAATTATCGCTTACCAAGAAAATCACACGTTCTGATACCATGATATTACCAAAACATGTCTTTGCTTTAGAATCGAATCCTGAAAGATCTGAACCAGCAACTCAAGCTAACATCCCACCTTAGAGGGGCTTAACTTTAAACCTGGGTGACAGATCCTACAGGCTCCAGAGGATCTGTTTCTGGGGAAAGAGCCACAGCACAGGTACTGCATGGGGTGGCTGGGAGTCTGCACACTGAAAACCCCAGGACATGATCCTGGTGCATGCAGCTTGCACAGAGCACCAGGAATAACTAGGTAACTCCAGGGGCTCTCTCCACTCTGGGTTTCACAGTATGGGTGATAACCAGGATTCTTTTAAAGATGGCTCAATACATTGCTGGGTTCAACCTGTGCAGGACAGAATTTCAGCCTCGGAGTTTAAATATGTAATTGTTGTGTTAAACAGTTGTCATTGAACTTATGGCCCTAATTTATTACTGGGGAAGGTCTTGCTTTGCCATTACTAGGGAATACATGCTGTAAGAGCTCACAGTGTGACAGAAGGACAGGGAATCTGACGAATGATGAGGTTTACTTGCACATTTCTAGTCCAGCCTGGATGTGAGTTTCTCCAGCATTCAGGGACTGTTTGGATCCAGAGTTTTTCTCCAGGCCCATCTCTTCTTTTTTCAAATGACTGTTATTTTTTGAAATATAACACTGTGCAAATAGAAGTGAATCTGTACTTGAATCTCAAGAAATGTATGGAGAACATCAGTAGTGTGGGGAATATATACTCAGGGAATAAGCCTTCAGCAGGAATGCTAATTTAGTTATAGTTTTTAAAGCTGACTGCAAACAGCTGGGTAGCATTAACCGCATTAGGAAAACAAGAAAGGTGGAGCAAAATCTAAGGGACCGAGGTATGGCAGTGCCAAATATATGGAAAAGATTTGGGATATGTGAAATGTACTGCTGCTGGACCCACACTATGTAATAACGGTGATGTGGTGAAGCTGTCCCTGGGATTTCCCAGCACACTAAAAGACTTGTGCAGCAGTGTCTGTGCCTTGTGACAGGCTCGCTTGATAACACGGCAGGGACACAGAAACACGAGTAAAAATAGCATGTGCTGTGTTCTTCTATAGAGTCTTCAGTCCCACTAGAGAGGAGATCATGACAGTCCTTTTTTCTCCTTTCACACACAGGTTGCAGCTACTTTAAAAATCCTGCAAATTCAAAGCTGGGAGATTAGGTTTAAACTACATGTGTTTCAGCTGCACAGCACTTACTTTGCGTTTTACATTTTCCAAGAGCTGTACAAATGTTTATTAATTAGACTGAATCCCAGCAATACCACTCTCACAGTGGTAGGAGCTTTTCTCTGTTTTTTATGGATAGATAAAAAAGAGGCAAAAAACCCCCTCAGGAGAAGACTGAAAAACTTAGCCTCATGTAAGTAGATCCATGTTCATGCTGTTTCCATAGCTCAAGTGCAAGTTTCGTGGACTGTGATGTTAAGCAAAAATACTTTGTAAGGAGCTGGTTACTAGTGTGAGTAAGATGTTCAAAATATGGCCCTTTGTGGCTTGCCCAAGACCACACAGTGAGTTAGGAGCAGAGCTGGGATTTTACTTCCTTTAACTGATTTTCTCACAATTGTGGTTTCATTGCAAACTTCTTGGGTTACTTTCATATTTTTTATATTGCTCAATGTCTCTATACCTTATGGTAGGTTATTTTTTAGGCTTATTAGAGATGGGCCTGAGGTGGGACGGCAGATGTGCTGCTTCTTGGCTCTCTGGGGACGCCAAAGTGTGTGTAGATTCCACCAGTTGCCCAGTTATATACTTCTTGTGGAAATAGAGAGTGGTTGATGTAACAACCCATGAGAGGTGATTGAAAGCAACCTTTCTTTAGAGCTAGACACCTAATCAATAGCCATTTATCCCCTGGCACTGATGCTTTTATGTTCACATATTTACTCTTATCATCATGTTCTTCAGGTGTTTCTTCGCAAGATGATCCTTTTAAGTGCTTTTGAAAAATAACCCATTAGGGAAAAACTCTTTCTTACACAGATTTGCACCGAATTTTTTAGATGGTTTTAGCTCCACTCCCCAGTGAAATGGCCTATAAAACTCACTAAGAAATTCACGTTTCAAAGAATGAAATCAAAGTGCCACCAAGGAAGTACTGCTGACCTGTGCTATGTATTACCACTTCCAGGCCATTCCTGACTGCTTATCCCTTCACCATTGCCAGAAGTTACTGTTCTGTCAGATCTTCTAGGTTAAATAATTAATTAGGAGTTTCTTTAGTCTCTGGCTTCATCCTATGCATTGCAGTTAAAAATATTTTTTTTAAAAAAGCCAAACTGCAGTAAGTTTTATGCTTTTCTTTACACCATAACGATATCATAGAGCTGAGCTAGGGAGCAAAGGGAGGCAGAGCTGAACTGGCAGGACCTGGTGCTCAGGAGAGTTTCCTTTAGCAGACACAGAGACAGGGAGCAGGGATGGGGAGGAGGCTGGGGAAGGTACTTTCTGTAGCTGGGTCAACAGTAGCAGATTTAGGTGGGCCAAGTGTGCCCAAATTGTATCACTAAGTGTAAAATTTGTATTAAAGTTTGGTTTGGAATTTGCTTTTGGAGAGGAGTTGAAAACCCATTCTCTAAAATTAGCTTTTAGCAAGTATTCCTGTTTATAAAGTTCATTCACTAGCATGTTTATGGAAAGTGAGCCCAGAAGGGAAGGAATGCAGTAAAAGTACATTCATTTGAAAATTCAAATAAAAATATTTGCTTTGAATCAGAGGCTTTTTTCAATCCTTCTGTGCTCTTTGTCCAGTTTCTTAGTACTTTTGTTGTCCAGCAAAACAGTCACTGTCCTGAAACATTCTCATTACTGCACAGTATCTGTGAGTGAAGACTCATGCCTGTTGTGTCGGTCTTGCTTGTGAGAATCGGAAAGTATTATTTTAAAAAATCCCCAACAAAAACAACAACAAAAGAGACATCTCCCAGCCCCAAACTCACCCTCCATATTGGGAAGCTGGGTGTCAGCAACAGCTGGGAACTGTTACTGCTCCACTGACAGTATTGATAACACCAAATGCAACAAAACTAATCAAGCCTTCACCAGACTGACTTAAAATAATGAGGGTCCTAAACTGACACTTTTCATTCGTCTTCTAGATTCTGAGAAGGGCTCACTAAGTAGTAATCAGTCAATAGGATTACCTTTTAATTTTGCTTTAAAGTTTATGTCCTCCACTGCTGGCCGCCTGCTCCATCCTGCCCCTCGGGCATTGTTCAGCCATCCTGTTTGGTCAAGGAAGAAGGGAGAAAAAGGATGTGAAAAGAAGGGGAAAGAAACTACTGGAAAGAACAAGAAAGTGGCTCAGGAGGCAGATCAGCAGAATAATGGAAGTGAAAATTGAAGTTGCTACTCCCTCAGTTCCTTACGCATCTGGTAATGCTAATCAGATATCAAATCCTCTGAGCATTCACTTCAGATGTTTATACACATGGGGTTGATGATAATGCACTTGGATAACTGGGAGGGTTGAGTCACAACATCGCTGTTACGTGGGATCCTCTCACTCTTATCTCCTTGTCAAGCAGTGCCGGGTTAGGCAGAAGGTCACAGTGGGATAAAGGAACCTCAAACTGCCCATAGGTCACCATCCTCAGGGAAAACACACCTCTGCTGCCCTAACAGTCACCTTCTGGAACGAAAAGCACTTTGATCACATCATATGTTAAAAGCTGCATAACTGCAAATGCAAAGTCATTCCTCTGATTTTATTGTGTCCGCTCAGCATGGAGCCAGATTCCATGCAATAAGAATTAACCTTGTTATCTCTATTAATTGCTTTGATTTGGTTACTTATATTTAAATACACAAAGTCTATCTAACTTCTTATCTCTATTAGTTATGAAGGGAGACTGATGAAATCCCTTCACAAATTATATTAGAAACAAATGTTTTCCACCAGCTTTGATCATTTTTTATTGGCAAGCTCTTTGTTTTCATCCTTTTAAGCAAGAAAGACCACTGTGTAAAGAGGGGGACCGGAGCTGCTGATCTGAACACACCAATTTTTTGAGAATTTTGGATCCAGAAACTGATATCTAAGAAAAAATAAATACACTGGGAGGCAGGGACACCCTTTTTTCTGAGTCCATTTCAAGCTCTGCAGGGACTGAGATATAAAGGGGAACATGGGTCACCTGGTTTCTCTTTCAATGTTTTTATGAAATGAATGTAATAGATTTTGTTTACTTCTGCTGGCTAGGCAGGTCTGCAAACTACCCAGGAGACAGTGTGAGAAAATTGGGGTGGCAGGGTCACTGCCATCTCCAGAGATGTCTTAATCCAGTACCTTTTACAAACACTAGAATTGTGTCATTAAGAGTTTTAGAAAGTCAATCAAGCTCTTTCCCACGTTCATGTGTCTTTAGCTGTGTGTGGTAGGAAAAGGATCCGAGGAGTTTTCTCTCGTGTGTTTGCTTTCATGGCAATGAACGGAACTGTTCCCCAGAGCTTTCACTTTAGGGGTTTCATGGTACAGAAAATTTGGTGGGTTTTATTCCGGCCTAGCCTTCTCTGTTGCTGTAAAATGTGCAACAGTTACTGTTCAAAGATGTATTTAAAGTTCTCCTTGTTTAATGTAGGAGCTGGTGAAAAAACATAATTTCTTGTGGAAATAGTTTTACATTCCAAATCTTGTTCAGTCACCTCCTTGTTCATCTACTAATTTACCTCCAGAAATAAAGCTGTTTCAGAAGATGCTATTTGATTTGTGGATTGTTCATTGGCTTAAAAAAAAACAAACAAACCAGTGTTCTCACATGATTATTAAGGACAAAACCCCCATTTTCCTCTGAGTTCTTCTTCTTTCTCTTATTCAAAAGAGAACATCAAAGTGAGCCTTTACCTCAGCAACTGTGAATTGCATATTTTAGGATTTTACTATCTTTCATGCTATCTTTCATACTGTGCTTTTTGGTAAGGATCTTAAAATGCCTTACAATATCTGCTTTACATCATGAAAGCTATTTTGTAGACTGAGAAAGTGAAACCAAACAAAGATCATTTCTAGTAGAGTCGAGACTTCTAAACTAAAGTTTAGAAGCCTCCAACTGCATGAAAACGTCTTCTTTTTTATGTACCTTATATAATTTGGTACAATCATATGGTTACAGATTTATAGGCACTGATGACTCCTACTTTTTGGGCAGTCTAAGTGCTCAGCATCTCAGAACAACCTTATTCCTTCTGTTTCTCTATCACAAATGACAGCTTATAATTCTCTCTGATGATGGAAATAGAGAATTTTAGAATTTCAGACTCTTGTCTGCCTTGATTATATCCAGCAGATAACAGGAAAGCAAATGTCCTTCAGTGATAGATATGGAGTGTCTTCATGGATAAGACATTTGTCAGCTACTTATGTTTCCCTACTGTGCCTTCCCTCAGAGTACTCTCCAAAAACATGTGTGCAATCATGCCATGTGATTCACAGCCTAATGGCTTACATGCCCTGATTGCTTCACTTGGGGAAAAAAAAAAAAAAAAAGGAAAATCTGTGATTTTTCATTGGTCATATCAGAAAGTTTTTCTTCAGCTGGATGACTTTTGTGTTCCACCCTTTGTATCCAGCTTCAAGTTTCAAGTCCAAATGAACCCCAAATAACAAAAATCTCTAAGTCCCACCTGGTTTCAATACAAAATCATGTTTTCTGTTCATTTCAAAATAGGCCCAGGTTGGTTCAAAAGATTCATGGACCTTGGCAAACTTTTCAAGGAGCTTGATTTAAGTTTCTGTGTTTGTACTGTGTGGTTTTATTGTTTCTCATGGTCTTAGTTAGGAGCGTAGCATGGATTCACTATACATCAGATATGCTGATATCTGGCCTGCATTTGATGGTTGATGCTCATGTCTTGATTCATATCTACCTCTATTCCTATATGCACAGCTGAGCACTTGTTTAATCTAAAAGATTGACTTTCCTTAGATCAATTACGAATCTAGTTTCACTTGTAAAATAAACACATTCAGAATTACAGATGGAGAAAAAGACATCTAAGGTCAAAGAACTTAGGAACTTGGCAGATCCTCAGAGGAACTATATCAAAGAAATGAGTATAAACTCTTTAAATATGGAAGGAAGGCTAGTAATTTCAGTTAGAGACAAATTTGGTTGAATTATGAGCTTTTCAGAGCCTTTGAAACAAGGAGGAAGTATGCAGAAGCATCCATTTCAATCCTCTTCCCCGGTGTCCTTAATTTCTTGGGATGCAATGACGTGATGTGGGATACACAGAGGTAAATAATATTTTCTGGTTTTAATATTGGCAAACTAGGGTTTACTCAGGTTCATAATTAATGATCTTGAATATCAGCCAGGTGTTTGAGACATTTTTATTCATCCCACAGAATGTGTTTCTACTGCGTATTACTGCATCACTGGAATGATCTGTGTTCTGGAATTTGGACGCTGATCCAAATTTTCTCCCAATTTGGGTGGGGTTTAGATTTTGCTTCATAATTAGGGTTATTAGGAGAGATGTACTGCTAATGGTTTGCATTGCTCTATTCCAAGTTGTTTCCTAAACTGAACCAGAACACAGGATAAAGAAGCACTGGTTTGCTTTTCAATGTCTGCATTTCTGTTCTTTGATATCGCGTTTCCTTCCCGTCAAAACTGTGCTGTTCAGGTACTACTTCAGCAAGAAAATATGAGAAATAAAATCAGAGTGAAATAAATCTATCTTCATCTCATTTCTCTCTGTCATTCACAGATGTCAAGTGAATACAATAGCTCTTTGAGATGACGGACCCATGTGGGGCAGCAGCTCCGGTGACCCGAGCACCACGGTGTGCAATTCAGCAGAGACTCCATAGCAACTGCAGAAAAAAAATTGGTAAAAGCTTGGCACAAAGGTATACTTTCAAAAGCACCCCTTTATTTATTTAAGCATGTATACACATTCCTAGAGATAGCTCAGAAGCAGGAGATTTTGAGCTCTCACTGAACAGCGTGTCAGTCATTACTCAGCACGGAGATGCCTTTGCAGCGTTGGCTGTAGCTCACACAAGCAGGAGGACTGCGTGTTACAGGCCTTGCCTCAATGGTGTAGCTAAAATCACCAAATCACCTCCTCCTGGCTCAGCTGGAGGCAGTGCTCCCCTCTGCCTGGCTCGGATCGCTGCTTATGTGTCCAGTTATAGCTGGCTGAAAATGTTCTATTATTTTTTTTTTTTTAAATCAGAAAATAAGGTTTCATCAGCAATTACATTTGTCAGAAGGAAATGTAGAGGTGGAGCTCCTCAAAAGAGGAACCTTTATCTTAAGCAGTTTCCAAACAAAACCTCAGCCCTCTGTTTTGGAAATTTCATAAGAGTTTCTGGATCAGTTTCTGGGTCTTACCCTGTGTGTCTGTTTATGCAAAGAATCATTTCAACCCTGAGTGTGTAAAGGGCATGACCATAGACCTCCAATCACAAAAAAAAGGGGCAACATCTCTGAACCAAAACCTGTGTGATCTGGAGCACTTTTGGCAGCTGATGAACCTGGAGAGAAATTGAACAATATCAACATTTGATCTCCTTAAAGATGAGATCAGGGCCACCTTGCAGTTTGGAAACGGGAAAGTTTGGATGCACACTTTGCTGGATATTCTCTGAAAATCCCCAAAGGCATAATCCTAAAAACCATTTTCCAGTGGAAGCCATGGTCGCTCCAGAGCTTGTCACACCCTTTGGCAGCAGAGTACAGAGGCCCAGCACTGAGCAGACCACCCTATTTCCTGGAAGCCATTTACTGCTGCAAGTCACAGGAGACATAATCTAGAGTGCCTGGAAAAATGTAGATCTAACCCTATTTTTTGTCATCCTTAAGTTGGGTTTGGTGAGAATTTGCTTGGCTAAACTGGCAAAACTGCAACATATTTTTTCTTCCGAGAAAAAAATTCAGGGGAAAAAAAGGATTGTATATTTACTTAAAAGTGGATTAGAAATGCAAATCTGTATTTTCACCAGGGTAAATACAAGCAAAATGTAGCCTGATATTTTATTACTTTTCCATTTTATTTCAAGCTGCTTAATATTTTCTGTTCAAAAGTAGTTTCAAGCCAGTGAAGATTCATTAAAACATTTTAGTGGCAGTTTAAGAGTAGTTTATGAATTAAATTATTATTTATTATCAATCACGTGTTGGTGAACTGGGAATTCAAGAGGTCAAATAGAGTCGGCATTTAATAGCTCTTTCTCACTAAGAAGATCGTCTTTTAAGCAGACTCAGTTTGTAATGAAAATTAATTTTCAGGTTGACCTGTTATCAGTTTGGGAACGTTTGACTCCCACGAGCTGAGGAGGGAATGTGGAGGGAACACTGACAACCAGCCGAAATTCTTTATTGCCTTCCTATGTGATGTACATTTGCTCTCCCCAGGATAACCAGTGTCATGCTTGTCAGCAGTACATAAAATAAAGCAACTCGTTTTTCACCCTTCCTTTATGAGACTGGAGCCCCACCAGTTTCTGCTGTCTCAGGGTCCAACAGAGTGCTTGTAGCCTTTACCATGAATGCGTTTTGCGCTTCTCCAGTCCATGTCCTCAGAGAATCTCAAAACATTTTATGTATGCTCATGATTCAGTGGGCTCCATAATATTCCCAGGAAATAAAAATAAATTAAAAAACATAAACCCCCTGATTTGGAGAAGCATGTGTCAGAGGACCCTGTTAGCTGTGCTTGTTAAAACAGTCAGCACAAATTCCGAAATCCAGAGCGAGCGATGTGCAGTTCCTGCTCTCCGGCCTCCCTCCTGTGTGAGCTGTTAGTGTTCACAAATGCTGATGTGGCTTCCTTGCCTGTCCTCTGCACTAAATTACCTTTATTGGCTGTAGGATACCAGAGTGGATTTCCTCATGTGATTGTGGGTTTGCATCTTTCAGCACAGGTCACTTTTCTTCATGTCTTGGCTCTCTCTCCTTATCTCCCTCTCAGAGCAGTTTCTGAGCTAATGCTTAAATAAATTCACATTTTGGTAGAGCAGAGTCCTTCTAAAGGAAAAGATGTGAGTAGAGATAAAATGCTGAAGGCAAACATCTTGAGACAACAGAGAAACACAATGAAATAGATGACATCTCTTGGAGTGACATTTCTTAAAAGGCTTCAAAAGTTTCTGGAACCTTTACTTCTCACCAAATTCATTCCATCTGCGTACTTGCGAATATATACTTTTAGAGTAATGCCTAAAGTCACAGGTGCTTCAGGTTGTTAGACAGGATATTTTTACAGGTGCAGATGGAAGCCTGGATCTAACCCTGTGTTCCAGGTTAGCCAAACTCTCACATCTCCAGGCACAGAGCAGAAATAAGGACAGCTCTGTGCTGCACCAAGCAGTGTAGGAGGGGCATCCACGACTTCGGCTTCCACTCAGTGTGGTGAACAAGTTTTACTGACACCAACACAGTGAGTTATGGGGCTTGCAGGCCTTTCCAGAAAGAAGAGTTAGGGGTGAAGATGTGAAGGTGGAGGCCAGGCCTCGCTGTGGCCATGGAGCTGTGCAGTGCTGCTCATCTGTGCCAGAGCACGTCAGGCTCACGCTGGGCGTTCTCTCTGAGCCACAGGTGTTCTGCACTGTACAAAGCCTCCACAGATCAATCGCAAATGTTTCTGGTACTATAAAGAGGATTAAAAGGATTTTTAAACATGGTGGATCGGCCCGACTGCTGGTGAGATTGCCAGCATTTAGCAAAAGAGGGGGAGGCCGGGGCAGCAGGATGGAGCGGGGGCTCCAGGGAAGCCACACGGTAACTTTCAGGGGGATTTTATGATCCAAATGTGGATCTGTAGCACTTTCAACTGGAACTCATTAAGAATTCATGGAGCAGAAAATGCGAGACGTTCTGGAAATGAGGGCTTTGAAAGGCCAAATGTGAGCTGTAAATAAAATAGAGTGGGTATTCAATTTTGGCTATTAACTATCTCAGAATATTTTCTCAGATCAGCAGATAGGACTTTCAACTAAAAACCTACTCCTAAAAACAAAAGGGGAAATAGAAGGAGTTCTACAGACTCTTAAGGCAGAGAGCAGATAAAGAGCATAATCAGATACTGTATGTCTCAAAAACATGAGAGCTTATTGATTAAGAAGTGCTGAACAATGCTATTCATTCTGGCTCTGACTGAGCAATGTACCAAAGCATGTGTTTATCTTTAGGCATATTTTGAAATCTCATTGACTTCAATCACCATTGACCCCTGTTACTGAAATGGGACCCTTGGGAAGACGCAGCTTTCCTAAATATTATGTGTATAAACAAGAGAATCAGGAACACCCACACTTGAGAAAGCCAGCAGCTTAAGCAGAGTGTACCAGGATCACTTAGAAGTTACCTTCTATCTTTATCTCCCACAAAAAGGTGGTGCTGGAGCTGTCAGTCATTTATCACTGTATTTTATGGAGGCCAAGACCTTTGTAAGAGAACATTTTATCTGCTGCTATATTCATTTGAGGCCCTCTTTAGAGAAAGGCCTCATTCCCCTCATTCCTCATTGCTGCCTTAGGACATGGACACCAAGTCATTTCAAGAGTTTGGGGGTAAGTGTATCAGTGTAAGTGAAATGCTCGTTTGGACTAACTTTATAATGAGGCCCCTCCAGGAGCAAAAAGTGCAGCTGTGTTGTCAGCATCTGAGTGCCAGATGAAGTGACATCACCTGGTTTGCAGCCTCGTTCTCTCCTTTTGCAGGTGCAGTTTTGTGCTGGTGTTTAAATGCAGCCACAATATTTACCCTAGCTGTGGTAACTTTCCTCTGGAAACTTGGGCTTTTCTGCCGGAAGTGATTTGAGCATGATGCTCTTTTCTCCTTTGTCTTCTGTGTTGAATTTAGTGAATATTGATGTTACTCAAATTTTTACTCAGAGCTCTTCAAGGACAGCTGTCCAATCCATTTTTTCAACAGCACCATAATAAAAAAAAAATTTTGCTAGCAACCTATTGATTAAAAGTTGGGATCAAATAGTGAGGAACAATTGCTGAAGATCTAGAGAAAGCAAAGCCTTGCTGTGCACCAAGTCAGTCAGTGCACAACACAATTTAGTCTGAAGAAATACAGAGTATTAAATCTGGGAATAATAAATCAAAAAAGGGAATAAAGTCTCTCCTGTTTATGGGAACACCTGTTAAAAGTAAACTGAAGTTAAACAAGCAACTCTCAGAGGAGCTGATTATTGCCCATAATTTTTGGTGGTGGTTTTCCCACTTAAAATGAACACTTAGCAGCTTGCAAGAGCGTGGTAAAAATTTCACTTACAATTTTAATGCAAATATTGGTCTCTCTGGTCATTTGCCTCAGTTCTTGCAAGGGGTGAGGGTTATTAAAAGTACGAAAAAACTTGACAAACTCAGAGGACTGGACAGATACAATGGAAACTAGCTGGTGTTCACTGAGATTTCACCAGCATTTGGGTAGGTCAACAACTCAACACTGTCTTAACAGAAAAAATAGAGTTCTTCCTGGAAGCAAGAACATGGGCAGCTGATGCCTCAGTGAGCTAATGCCTCCTTGAAACATTATAAAATTTGATTCTTATGTGCAAAATATTCTGAAGTTCTTAGAAGTATATGGAAAATGTAAGAAGAACTCAAGAGTTAGAAGTGGTGGTTTGAGTACAAGCAAATTTGCAGTGCACACCAAATATGAAAATTGCTTTTCAGGTGATTTAGCATATATCTATTGACACATTTGGGGAGTGCCTGATATTGGGTTGTCCAGGAGAAATTTGGTCTTAAATTTAAGAGGTTTCTTGCTCAAGTATCTCCAACTACCAAAATTTCATGACCACTGCAATTGTTAAAAGAAGTTCACTTACTCCAGTTTTGCAGTGCTTAACCTGTTATAACTGAATGTTAATATTTTACTTTGTTGGGAGATTATGACTGCATTGGGTGAGAAGAATTTATAGCTCAAGATTTTAAGCCCATAAAGTCATTGAAAAATATGTGTCAGGGGTAGAGTTTTTAAAAAGAACTGGAAATCCCTTTCTAATTCACAGAAATTCAATAAGGTGCCTGGCGATGTTATAGTTATACCCTGAAAAAGACCATATTAAAAATTATTATTGTGCAGTGTCTGGGGGACTCTTTGCTTCTTGTAAATACACTCATCTCTGATAAATACCCATAATGGGCCTTCCGTAAATCTGTCCTAAATAAGACACCATTTTCTCCCTCATTTTAGCATTTAGTTCTTTCCCCAATACAGAATCTGGTTGTATCTTGGAAAATGTGAACCGATAAATTTCTGAATTACCAGTACTGCATTTCAAATATTTCAACTTTGTATTTTATCTTGCTCTTTTAATAGAATTGCCCTTCTCACATGAGTTCCTTTCATTGGCTTAACATTACATCACAACATTCAGACGCTCTGACTTTATCTGCAGGATGTTGTGTTCGTCATCTCACACCTGCCTATATCTTTGGTTTCCCACTTGAGTATTCTTCTCTGAATTCTCCCAGATAGAATAATCTCATTCTTTACACCCTTTTTTACATCTTGGATTTGCTCCTTCTTTGTGCTGCCCCTTGCTCTTGGGTTGCTCACTGGTGATGCCATAAAGTTTGGGGTAGCTCAGCTGAAATCTTGTGTCTCTTTGCAGCTCTTTTGGCCATGAGACAAGTCTTATCAAACAGCTCACAAAACAAAAACTAAATTTCCTTTACCTCTCAATTCTTGGCAGAAAAAAAAATATGCAATAACAAGAATTGTAATTAAAACATAAATGTTTCTCTACTTTTGCTATGGATAGTGATTTAATAGAACGTAAGGTCTTATTTTGTCATACTTGCTGAATCTGGGAATTTTAAAAAACACTAAAAGGCTTCACAAAATAGAATGTTCTGCCCTTCATGGGTGATAAATATTCACCTTTTTGTGCCCTGAACACTTCAGTTCTTGGTGAAAAAGTTTTAGCCTCACTAAAACGAAAAAAGTCGATCCTCACTTTGGATTGACCCGGATGGAAACAACTGTGCTAATTTCACATGGCATTCCCACAGCTGGCAGAGTGCACAGAGTGCCCAGCAGCCTCTCCTCTGGGGCTGGGGAGCTGGCTGAGCAAACACGGCAGAGTTAAATCCCTTCTGACAGGTGAGTCAGAACCATAACCATGGTGACAGCAGTGAGGCATCTGTATGTTCTTCCTTCTGCTGGGTTTTGAAAGAAAATTAGGATGATGTGAAAGGGTAAATACCGCCTTGTGTTTTCCAAATAGACCAGAAACAGCTGGTGCAATGTTGTTGGAAAGGCTGCTGAGGTTGTTAAAAGGTTTTGTACGACCACGGTGCTGTGCACTGTGCTCTTCCTCATCATTCAGAGGCATTTCTTACTTTCTTGGTGAATGAGGAGGTCTCTCATACAAACTGCTCCAGTGGAAGATTGCTGTGAAAGAAATGTAACACAGGCAAAAGGAACCTGCAGGTTCTTCAAATTAATGCCAATGTGCAGGATTCTAAAGTGTTGCCAGAGAAGAGACAGCTCTGGCTCTGCACTTTAGCTCATCCCTGAAGACCACATGCTATGAAGGAGAATGGGATGTATTTTGGAGTCAGATGATGGCATACCTGGTGCCATGTAGGGATTCTTTACTTCCCTGAGTAGAGCTTCTTGTTGCTCTATTTACACATCTGAAAATGGCCTAAGTGTTGAAATCAAAGCAAATATTTTGTCGTTTTTTTTAGAGAAGAACTAGCAAGGTAGGAGTCCTTGCAGCACCAAAGTTTTAAGTAGCAGTCTCAGATTTCTTCCTGATCCTGACAACTTGCCTGAGAGTGCATGCATTCGAGGATACGCATGACAAGCCGGGAGCTTTGCTATGATAGCCCCAAGAAGTCTGGGGTCCCATTGCTCAGCTACACACTGAACAGGGAGAATGGAAGCCATCAGAGTTCATAATCCACTGGGAGTTCTGACACTGCACAAGGGGGAGCATCCCTGGCTTTTCTGGTCTCCCACCACAAAGCCTGCCTTTAGCCTCTTGGTTTGAGGTGCTGTCCCAAGGAATGGAGCCAGCCCTTTCCCTCTTTCTTCAGACTGGTGCAGGAGCAGTGGTCTCAGGGAGAGCTGTGGGATGCCAGGCTGGGACACTTGGTGCTGCCGGGGCCCCTTCCCTGTCACCAGGAAAACATGTTTTCGAGTTCTTTCTTGAATGCAATCAGCGCCCTTAGCAACTGGGTGTCTTAAAATGTATTTATTACAGCTCCAGAGAAAACAGTAGTTTGCTTTTATATATGGACACCATAGTGACATAACAGTAAACTTACAGCAATTCTCTGTGTTGCTGCCATTTACAGTGGTTGCCTCAGGAACTGCAAATAAAGTTACATGTTTTATTTGAGCATTTGAAAAGGGTCACTGTCAAGTAACTTAGACCAAAAATGCAAGCTTTGGTAGGAAAGGATAGAAAGTCTACAGAAGGCTCCATTAATAGGAGTGTTTTTGAGATTTTAAAAAGGCAGAGGAAAGTTAAAACTTTTTAAAAATAATTTTGCTAGGTTCCCCTACAGCATTTTCAGTCTGTCACCAGGGGTGTTGTATTAGACCACCAGCAAGTGAAGGAGAAGCAAAGCTGATGATGTCTTTTCAGCTTTTTGATTGTACAAAAACTTCAACAGCATTGCTGTACAAAAGTGAGTATGATTTATTTAATGCTGTAATTTTCAAACTTTGAATGTCATCAACTCAAAGCAAAAAAAAAAAAAAGACAAGACCATGGAGTTCAGCATTTAACCAAAGCTTTTTTTCCCCCAGCTTTCACAAATGTGGTGAATTTGCAACATCTTTTCATATTTGAATACTTCAGTTATTTGATTAAAAGAGAGAAACCTGTGAACTACAGTGAAGAACATTTAATATTTCCATAATATGGCCATTGTCCATCTGACTTTGGGATACACTCCAGACCACATTCCATTTGGTTTGCTAGTTCTAAATCCACAGCAAGTGTCCTAAATGTCAAGTGTATGGGTGTTACTATGATCTGAAAGCAGACCTGGTTTACCAGATTTTAGGGAAGTATTTAGTTACATTTTATTCCTTGTTGGTGGACTTGCACTTTCACCATCTCCTGCCGATCAGTTGCATTAGGTCCAAAGATTTAAATGGAGAAGTCTAAGGGAACCAGGTCTTAGCAACTCCCACAAAGTAGGATTCTAAAATAAGGGTTTTGACATTTTGAAGAAATTAATCTGTGTTTTAGACTGGATCCATTCTACAGAAGATTTGCATTTGAATAATCCAAGCTGAAGAATTAATGGATTTGTAATCTTTATGTGCAGAGGTGTATAAAGTGTGGGTGAACACTGCACTATGCTACATGGCTGCATTAAACATAGCAATTACCAAGCAACAGATTTCACCCATTCCAAGGAAAAACCAGCTTCTGCTGTTCTTTTGCAGGCAGAGTTTTTGTAGTGAATAGTTTAATGTAGTTCTAAATGAAGGAAAATCTATCCGTTGCAGAGGTGAAGCTGCCTTTGCATCCTATAGTATGAGTTTAAAGATTCTAATGCTTTGCAACATCCATAGCATATCATTAAACCCACTGTGAAAAGATGCATAAGAGATTAATTGGCCACCCACTACTCCAAACTTCACGTTGCTGATAATTAAGCATGTGAACCTAAGAACAGCAAGGTTTAATGACCTTATTGGTGTAAACTGTCCCCCAATTATCTGATCTAGCCACACATTAGTCTCTTCTGTAAGGACGAGATACTTGAGTTTCCTTTCTGCTCCAAGAAGGAAAGACAGGAGTTTCAGACCACCCATTGAGCTGTCTCCCTGTGATGTTTAGGGCTGTTTCCGCATTTGATGATAAAACCATAAGGTATTTGTGTTCCACTCTGAGGACATGTGGCACTATTTTAGAAAAAGCTTGCATAACTTTGACCACTGAAATATACAGAGTTAAAAATAGGCCAACATTCCAGAAATGCCTTATTCCTCCACATCCACAATGGTTTTATCGTGCAAAATTCAGAGAAATTCTGGCAAGGAAATTAATCTCTTGATTTCTTATAAATACAGAGGGAATAGGGATTGCTTGGGAGGCAGGAGACATTGGGGGATGCAGAATTAGATCAACAGTTACTGCACCTCCTGACACAGATATAATATTTTAAATATTCATCTCACATGGTAAACAAAAAAATCCAGGGAGAGTCACTTAAAAAAAAATTCCCAGGAGATTAAGGGAAAGACAAAAGTATCCATGGATGAAATATAAAACCAGAAGGTGATCGAATAATACAGATACTCCAACTGATGAGTTTGTTAGGAGTCACTGAAAATTTTAGGAGATCTGCTTGAGCTTTGTTTACTTCAGGGCTTTTTATTATCTCCATGGGAAAAAGATAGAGTTGAAAAAGTATGTTACAGAAAAGAGTCAAAGGCTTCAGCTGTCCTTTCAACACTTGTATTATTTTTAATAATGGAAAAAGGGGGGGGGGGTTAGAAAAAAAAAGAAGTCAGTAAATGATAATTTGTTTGTTTCTTTCAAAATAGAACTGGTTTTGAAGTTGTTCTTTCCTCTTCCTCTCTGCATTCATTACATAAATTTTTCCCTCTCTTCATTTTATGTTTGCATGTGCTGTGTTTTGTTGTGAAAGATGCAGTCTTTTTCTGGTCTTGATCCTGAAGGTTCCAGAGTTAATACTCAGCTTCCTAGCAGTGAATCCCACTGGAAGTATCCTAACTGCCAGTATTTCTACTGTCATGGTGTAGCAGTTGTGCATCCCTTTTGTTTTCTTCCTGCTCATGTATATCTTTTGTGATGATGAGAAGAGAGTATAATCTCCCCTGCACAAAGCAGAGGGCCAAGATTCAAGCTTGACTACCCAAACAAGTCTGACTCTGGGGAACTCTGTGTCCTTTCCACATCTATATTCATAGGATCATAAAATCATAGAATGGCTTGAGTTGGAAAGGACCTTAAAGATCACCTCGTTCCAACCCTTTTTCCTAAACTGAGAGATCTTTATGAGCACCATACAAGTCCCAGTCAAGCAGCCGTTGTGATAAGCACTGCCTAAAGAATAAAAAAAACCAAGTGATGCTGCCTAAAGCACTCATATATCTGTTAGGATGTGATTCAGAAGAGCTGTTTGTTTTGAAATTAAGGTAGGAACTGAGCAGAGCAGAAGAATCAAAGAAGAATAAAATGCAGACCAAAATGAGAGGTATGTTGAATAATGAGCAGGAATGATGCCTGGAAGAATGGCACCTTTTCTTCAAAGACAATAAGGTGGTGGTTTCAGGATGTAGATGGAGTGATAAGACTGTGCGTGTGCTTGGAGTAGACTATGAAAAGGAGGTCAAACCAAGCATTATGGGCATGAAGGAAGATGGAAACAAAACTTGTGTGTGTAGAAGATTGAGTAGGATGGAGATAAACACTGTGGGATTTTACAAACAAAGATAAGAAGTTTATTTTTGATACAGTAATGGGGAAATAATTAATACAAGAATGCAAAGAGAAGAGTGCAATCAGACTGCCAAGTCATGGATCGGATTCTACCAGCAGTATTTTGACTGAATAGAAGGAGGATGCAGAACTGTGATAATGTTTATACACCCCAAAAGACGAAAGTCATATTATAAATGAAAACACAAGAAATTGCAACTTTCTGCTTCCTGGGCAGACAGAAAAACATGAGTATTTGGTACAGAAACAGAAGTGGCAAGACAGGGAGGTGGCGTACTGTGGAGGCATCTGGTTTTCTGGCTCTAGCACCTTGTTGGAAATCCTGACTGTAGTCTCTTCACAACCAAGGAGCCCATTGCTCTCTGTTGGGATATTTCATTGGATTCCCTGGCAAAAAAAAAGCCCTAAATATTGTTTTGTAGAATGAAGAAACTAATACAGACCATTATGCTAAGCCAGTCTGACACAGTATCATTATTTCTTTTTTTCTTATTACTTTTTTTTTAACAGGATACACCCTTTTAACAAATGCATCCAGGAAAACCAGGATGAATAATAATTCTGGTTATTCTGCTTTTGTCTGCTCCTCAGTTCAGCAGGTCTATCACAAAAGTGTTTCATTATGTAATAAATTCTACTTGACCACTTTTATCCCTTTATGTCACATGTAGAGTGGGAAAAAAATATTAAAAGGAAATTATTGGTTCCAGTAATACAGGTGTATGAGGAAATATCAAAAGAATTCTCCCACAATTTGCTTTAGAAAAGAAGTGAGTATGAGCTTTCAAACTGTTTGCTGGAACCATGTTGGTGCTGTAGAGTTAACATCTATAAATAACTGTACTGCATGATTACACAGATATGGAACAAATACAGTGTGTAAGTGTGCTAAAAAACCTTGGGAATTTTTTTCCAAGATTTTTAATATATTGAGAATATTGGCTAATGGAAATAAAAACCTTTCTTGAAAAGCCATCACTTTTATTATTCTTTTACTGTTCTCAAAAATGCGAAGCTGAAAACTAGAAAATTTCAATGAAATGATTAAAAAAAAAAAAAAAGGTAGAAAGGTATTATACCAAAAGAAAGATTGTCACAACTGTCCCAGAGTTTGCAGGAGGTATTAGAGCTGTGCACTCAGATTGTCTGAGTGCCTTTGCCATCCTTCCTCATGACACAAAACAAGGTTCCCTAAATTCACAAAGAAAAGATTACTCAATGAATGCTTTGGAATTTCCTTAAACTGAGAAACTACCAGCTGCCCAGGTGTGAAAAAGTAACCAAAGTATGGGACCCCATTCTAGAAGGGAATCTTGGAGAGATTCTCTGAAGGAAAATTAACATGGGAGCAACTGAACGTGAGATTCATATTGGATATATTTTGTATCTACAGTTTATTAATTGTACGTGTTTATTTTATTTTTAAAAAACTTTTCTGCATGAGCATAAAGCTTCCTTTTGCTTTGAGTATGTCTCATGCTTATTCAGGTAAATAAGAAATGTAGGCAACTGATTTTTATGGAAAAGATAAAATCCTATGAATCAATAAAACAGTCAAGTCTTGAGGACCATCTGCAAAAACTAAACCAGCCCAGGAGTAGGTGTGTTTTATTCAAGCTCTGTGGGATTGATGTCATGGTAGGAATGAAGATTTTCCCAGGTGGACATAGATCAGTGCTTCACCGGGAAGGAGCTGATAAGGAACATTTTGGAAATATTAATGCAGAAAATTTGTGATGCTTCATGATTTCTACATGAAGAAAGAAAGAACAAAAAGTTAAATAAACTCAAGTGGAAGTCATAGTGTAGGACAAGATCATATTGGAAGAGAGATCACAATCCTACATCATTATTGAAGTCGAATGAGACCTAGATGGAAGGGACTGCTCCCAAGGACATGGCATGATAGGACACGGGGTAGTGCCTTTAAACTGAAATAGGGTTGGTTCAGATTGGGAGGAAATTTTTTTACTCAGCTCTCTGGAAGAAAAGGCAGTGAGGAACTGTAGTATCTGAAATGAAACACCAGCCATTAATTGATTTAGATTATTAAATTAACTAGTTCAGAGCTTGATTATTATAGCTGATGAACATTCTCAGGCCACAGGTTTTCAGCTCTTACAAGTTATGCATGTGGGCGAGTAGAGGTGACACTCAGGGATTTAAACACCAAACCTGGAGGTCCTACTTAGGCTTGTTGAGTAACCCCAAACACAGTTCTCATATCTGTATGTTCAAGGTGTTTCTACCAAAGGGATCCCACACTTCCTTGCCTCAGACCCCACTTTCAGTTTTTGCTTCCACACTACATGTTCTAAGGAAAGTTAAAAGAATAAGTGGGAAGGCAAAATTAAAACGAATGGACAAAATGGTGAAACTGGGAAATCTGTGTAAAAACTGTCCACATACTAATTTTGGATGCACTAATTATCTATTCCCAATGAGAAATCCTGGTGAGGGGGTGGAGTGAGGGTGTTGGAGAAGGCAATGATTTCCAGAAAATGGGCAAAGAAACCCAAGACCTACAAGTAAAGTGAGGGCATTGAATTATAAGCTGTTGAAGAAAGGAGCCACCATGGCAAATCCAGATTTCAGCAGATGGTCTCGGAACACAACACAGGCAATAAGCACTCTCTGCTGCTCTTGTACCACACCAGACAAGAAGAGAAAAAATATTCAGCTGGAAAACAGAACTGCAGTCAGACATCCCAGTAGAGATAAATTGAAGACTACTAGTTTTGTTAACTAAGAGGAAGCACTTCATTAAAGAAAAAGGGAATATTAAAAAGTTCCCTATATTTAACTTTGTATGGATGAAAGATGATTAAAGTCACTTTTAGTTAGATCTCCAGCACGGTCCAATTACACAAATGAGAACGTTAACCTAGGCAGCAATATTCATGAGATACAGGAATCAGCAAAGGGTCTCTATGAGCACTCCTAAAAAAACATGCTTTTTTCCCCTTTATCACCTCCTGGAGTTTGGAAATGATTGGGCAACAAACATTCTGCCTAAATGGTGGCCACCAAACAGAAATGAACCCTTAGAAAGTTGAAATGGGGAAGAAATTAAGGTAACTGGTTACCTTACAGAAAACCTAGAAGCCTTTAATTTTCTCTATTTTTTGTCTTTTTTTTCTTTTACTTTCAAGGCTTTGGTTCACATTCAGAATAACGGTACCAGAGACAGCATTTTTCAATATGATTTTTTTGTTTCAGGGTAAACTCTTCCAGCTGTCTGTGGTGACTGTCCAGGGGGATTTAAAATTATTTTCCACATGATAATGACTGGCCAACTTTCCACTGTTCTCAGAGCAAGGAAATATCATTTAATTTTTACACACAAAATGGCTTCTGCTGTGGCCCTCCCTGTCATGGCACTGTTGATACCTCACATTTTCGTAAAGCCCTTCAGACTAACATCTGAACAGAGAAAAGATGCTGGGTATGAAATAAGATTCTATTACACCCTATATGGCCCAAAGTGTTATGGTTGTGAAGCAATGATTGCATTCTTTCACAAATTGGTGTCTGACCGTGAGGGGGATAATTTGTAGAGAAGACCAAGAAGCACCAGCAAAGGGACCATGCTGCAAGAGGAAATCATTGCATTTGGTTTAGCCATCTGCAGGCAGTCCCATGCCAAGGCTATGAAATAATCAGACAGTACTGTGGAAAATAAAAGATACTCTCCCTCAGGAAATAAGTGGGTCCTTTTCTGAGGAATTATCTGCTATCAGAAACCTGAAAGCCACTATCACAAAGCTGGTGAACTCAGAGTGTGAGAACTGTCATGAAAATTGTCACAGCCTTTGCCTGAGAGGGCAGGGAAAGGTACACCACAGCAATCTGCAGCCAAGGAAAGCTCCCACAGAGATGCTGAATAACTCACCTACTGTGGCCAAAACCATTACCCCAATGTTTGGGCTCAGAGGGATGGCACAGAGGGAATTTATTCTACCTCTTCCCCAAAATGAATTTCTTGCCTGAATGGGTTCATCTTGGAGACTATAGCATCTCTTGAATCGTATTACCTTTCATCAGAATGAAAGGTTTTTACAGAAGTACCTCCGTACATATCATAAACTTTCAAATATTTTCATCTTTGTATTACCTGGGCTGCATCCAATATCTCTGTCACCTTCAGACAGCTCTTTCTTTTAATTCACATTTCCGTCGACATTTCTGGCGGGCCTACAGTGAAATATTCCGTAGCTTTTATGAATGCGAGGAATGTGGTGGTGAACCACAGGATTCCCCCACCTACAGCTCCCCCTTTCAGCTGCCAGCTGCTTGTCAGATTTTAATTAACGGGAAAGTTGCTAGGAGTTATTCATGCTGGTTCCCTCTGTTCCTCTCTGGAGAATTCCTAAGCAGCATTCAGAGCACTGAGCCTGCCCTTTCTCCTTTTTAATGCTCTTCTTCCCAGCAGCCAGTGAAAAATGTAAAAAGTGATGACTTTCTGCACCCAGAGCTCGCTTAATAGAGAATGATGTCCACCAGTTACGGATGTGGCACGTAGGGCCTCCCTTCCTTCCACTTCCTCCTCCTGTTTCCTACTCAAAATGGATGAAGAGGACTTCTAAAAAATGATGTCTGCTCAGCTGTAGATATGTTATTAAACATTTTATTTTTTACAATATCGGGAATATAATTGAGATTAGAACACCGAAAGACTGCCTGCACTGGGAAAGCCAATATGGGCATGGATAAGTGAAGTTATCACTGGAGAGGAGGGAGGGTTTCTGAAAGTGTTGTCTCTAGCAAAGTCACAGCAGCTCATGATGCGAGTTTATTTCTCCTCCCTCTGGGCAGCCCCTAAAACACATACCATTTTTTTCCTGCCTGTCAGTTCCTGGAACTCAGAATTGTTTGGGCAACAAACATTCTGTCTAAATGCCACCAAATGTCTAGGATCATATCAGAAAGTCTGAAGAACGACACAGAAGTACAAGAAAATGAAAACTTGTTTCACAATATCAGCACCCAGTGAATATCCTCAGCTGAAGCCCAGCCCTGACATCTAACTGAGAACAGTTCTTATGGTACTGCTAAATGGGAAGGTTGTACTTCTCACTGTTGGCTACCAGCCTCTGAAAATGATTAAAAGGCAGCAATGTGCAGCAGTCATTCTAAGTGATCCAGCAGAGACTCGGAGACCATTTCTGCACTCAGTCTCAAAAGGCAATAGCAAATGGTAAACAGTTGGTTACAACAGACAACAATTTAATAGACATAGCTTTTGATAAGCTGCAGATAAAATCTGATGTACTGTGGAACCCCAAGGAACTGCCCCATACTCTAAGTTTCCATCATTAATCCTGTTTTGATGCCCTCAACCAACCCTTCATTCTACATTTCTGCAAAGAGCTCCTTCTTGTGTAATGTTTCTGCTATGTGGAATCCAGCCAGAGAAAATCTGAAAAGAAAGGAGGGAGAAGAAAGGAGCTGGAGTTTGTTCTCAGGTATCATTAAAAGGAAGGACTTTCTAAAGTGTGATATCTTTTTTGACACATTATCAATCTTTTCTAAGGCACTTTTTACTGTGTCTCTGATTTGCACCTCACTTTATTTTTAGTTTTTCCTGGTCACTTTTTATTAAGAGCTGGAGTGGGGAACACAACACTGGTTCAAATTTTGCAAGTGGCTTCATGGTCCCCACTGCCTGGGTGCCTCCACAGAGCTGATGGTCTAAGCATCCGGTCCTGTGAGACAGTAATGGCCCAATTTAGGCATCCTCTCCCTTCCAGATAAGAAATGTGTCCATGTAGGTGGAACTTGTCCTATATTAAAAGAAAATGAAGCTTCTTAGTGATTGTTCACTTCCTCCATTTTATACTAAATGGAAGGAATAGATTCCCTTCCCTCATTATTGATATCGAGGGTATTTCCTCCACAAGCACTCTGAGCAGACATTGAATATACACGGACAGACATTGCAAAGCTTTGCAGACCTATCCTGCAAACCCTTTAAGTGTTGATATCATGACTGCTAAATAGTCTGTGAGAAACAGCCACATTTTTTTATGGCCTACAGATGTTATACTACCCTGTGACCATCACCCCCTCCAGTCTTAACCCATTTATAAACTGGTTTTGCCTACTTTAATATTTTGCCTGTGCTTGAAATGATATTGCAGGAAGCATTTAAGTGAGAGTATCTTCAATCCAGCCCTCTCTCACTTATTCACTAGTAAAAAAATGATGATTTGGTTGCTAGTATTGATGTGAAGAGTAGGTGATGGCCGTTTCTCATGGCAAGGAAGTGTGGAGTTCATCTTCACAAGCATTATTTGCAGCAGTAGCCACATCCCCACAGCCCTCTGATCTTCTACAAAGTTCTTGTAAAGACACTATTGACAGCAAACTAGCACAACAATTGTAGGCCTAAAACAATGGAAAAGTAAAATGTAAAAAGTGATGTGGGAACAACAGGGCCAGCTCCTGGATAAGATATCCACATCTGTAAGAATGAGAAATGGCCTCCAGCTCTGTGGACTCAGAGTTACAGCCACACAAAGTTGCACGGTTCCCCACATGGGCACATAATGGCACGGGTTTCCAGAAGTGCACAGGGGATTTAGGCACACAATTCCCAAAGCTGACCAGAGGAGTCACTCAGATGGCCCTCACTGGAAATCTGACTGGAGCTCTGCATGGAAGAATCTCTCCTGGTTAGGTCTGAAATTTTCAATCCATGCAACTGCATGCCTACATTTGTTTAAAGGACAGAAGCCGAACAAACTCCAGTCTATGCCTGACAAAATTCATACACACTGGAGGATTTCAAACATTCCAAATAAACTGCTATTGGCCTGGCTTTACTTTGAGGCTACAAGCTTCCATTCATCAGCAGTCTCTTTTCACTCTTTGTTTCTTCCTTTGGAATGTTTCTGTAAAGCAGCTTATAAACTTTTGGCTTTAAATAAAAAGATGCTAGGGTTTTTTGTTGTTATTTGGATGGGGTTTTTTTAAAACCTATTGCAACAGCAACTGCAAGGTCTCTACTTCCACCAGGACTCCCCCTGAGAGTTAAAACCACAGCCAAACAAAAGAGAACAGAGAACAGAGAGGACAGAGAAATCCCCTACAAGCCTCTGAGGAGACCGACTCATCTCTTTATCAGCCTTTGGCTTCTATATATCCCAAAGATGATTCAGAATGTTCTGAGGTTGTCCCATGCAGGAGGTGGTGGTTATAGTGTTACAAAGGCTCTTCTGTCAACTTCACAGCTGCCTGAAAATTGGTTTTTATTTCATCAGATACTTCAGCTCTGAAAAGGGGCTTCTCTTTTATCACTACATTGCATGTGTCCAGCCTGTCTGATTCATACTATTCTGGCATTCCTTCTGTGCATTAATTAAGGTCTTTAGCTAAAAAAAAGAAAAAAAGAAAGCAAAAAACCCAAAAAGAAAAAAGGTTAGCACTATGTAGTCAAAATTCCTCATGTGCTCCTCAGTTTAGGGTACATTTTAATGCTTTAAGTCAAATGGCAGCCACGCAGTGTAAGTAGGAGCATACGACTTGCCTTATCAGATCAGACCATTGGTCCATGAAGTGTTGCATAGTGAATCCAACACCTGATTTGAGAAAGGAAGGTAAAAACAAGTGAAGTATTATCCCTCTTAGCTAAGTCTACAACACTACCCCCCAGGAAAAAATTCCTCCCTTGCACCTGTGGTGATCAGATCACTGTAACCTAATTAAAAAAGGCTTCTCAGCTCAAACCATGCAATGAAAGAATGTATGAAAATTTGATAAAAAAAGGATAGAAAACAAGAAAATGCCAAGAAGCTTGGAGGGAATTTCCATTTACCAAACTTGTTCACAGATGGTTGCAGAGTTAAAGGCAACAGGAAAAAGTTTGAGCACTGCAGGTACAATATGAGAAAATGTTCAGAGTGACTGCTAGCACAGCACCAGCACAGTAACTCAGAATAAAATGCATGAGGTCATGTGTCCCTGACCTTTACTTGTCATACAGTTTCACTGCAGACATTAACATGGTCTCTAAAGGCCTGACTGACACAGATGTGGTCATTCTGCTCCCATTTTAATGACAGTAGATTAATCCTTACTAGTAGATAGCAAATTAATCTGGAATGTGGTGGCCTCTTTATGATGTCATCCTAAGTGTCCATTGCATAGCTGTAAGGTCATTGCAAGGACATGTCTTTTGGGGGCCTGAAAGTGTCTACAAAATACAGTTTTCATGGGCAGTGTGGTCACTTGAGATGTTTAAAAGTCAGTTCATCTTAGTTCCCCTTCAATCATCATGCATTCTGGAATTAGTATTCAAAAAATGTAAGCTTTTAGGACTCTGTCATGAGCGGAGTCCACCAACATATCCACTAATTACTTGAATAAGAGAATGTCATTCTGTAAAATAATAAATGAAGTCATCTTTTACTTATGAGAACTACCAGCAGGATTTTCTCTGCAATGCCCTTATTTGTTAAACTTCTGGAACACAGGGCTCTGTACAGAATTGTGTGGTCTCCCTTATCATTGTTGTTTTGCATCCCTTAAGTTCAGAGACATTAGCAGGGTGTGGCTTTTTTTCCATTAAAGGCTGTTTTGGGTAACAGTAATCCAAGATCTATTTTGTTATGCTAACAGCTAAAGGCCTTGTAACAATAATTTCTGTTTGGCAGCATCACAGTCAATTTCATTGATGTTACAGTTGTTTTAATTCTCTTTTTCAGGGGTGAGAAAAGATCCAGTAATTCTTCTGAGATGATTTCTCCATACTTTTCATCTTTTACCGCAGAAGGGATTGCCAGGGAACTATCCAAGAAAGAAATGCAGATAAGCATGACCACCACCAGAAGGAAAGGGAAGGGAGAGGAAGGGGAGGAAAAGAAAGGTAGAAAATACTTGGGTTTTTTTGTGAAACTCAAACAAAAGCAAGAGCAGCTGTAAACTTGCAGAAACAAACAACTATGTAAACCTACAAAATTTCTAGCACTTGTACGGATACAGAGGTACTGATTCACCACTTACATGATATGCAGATGACTGGTTATAAATTTTAATGTTTGTGGTAATATTAACTAAAACCAAAGTGTCTGGCAATAGTGGACTAAGCCATAAACAGACACTCATCATGCAGAAGTTAGTGATTATAACAGTGATAATATGACCTTACCCTTATATTTTTCAACTCTTTCTTACACCCTAAGCATTCAGCCTATCAGAGGGCAGCACTGAAGGGGAGTTTTTCAAGCTATTTTTAAGAACAAACCAGAATTTGTAAGAAACTTGCTGGGGCAACTCAGAAAAAAAAGACCTATTGAAGCCTTTTCTACTGTGAAAGAAAGGTTTGTGGAACAGTCCCCAGCCTTGCCTTGCACCTCCTGGTATCCTCGGGTCCATCCGGATACTTAATGGACATCTTCCAACCTCACCAGCAGGGCTGCAGGCATGTGAGAGAGTGTGCTCCTGCTGCATCAGAGCCTCTTCTTGAGGTAAAGAAGGTGGGAGAGGCTGGCAATCAAGAAAGCTTCCCAGGATGCTTTTAGGAAAAATACAACTTATGCATTCTGGGCTCACAAATCCTTTACTTGTGGGATTTGTGCTCCTAAATCTTCAAGGTGCTTCTGGAAATGTTTCTTTCCAAATACGAATGTATTCATTTTGGAAAAGTCACCAAAATGTTAATAAATCCTAAGTCAGTAGTCTTACACCAAAGTCGACCTTCTCTATTACGGTTAGGAAGGAGAGTTGTTGGCATCAGTTGAATTGAAGGGGATTTCCTTTTGTTTTGCAATGTATGTGCAGACAAGCAGGCACCAAGCTACAAGTGAGTAACTTTCCCACTAATCCTCCAAGGCGTGTGACAATATGACCCTGAGCTTTTACAACTAAGAACATTATGGTATGTAAATATTATGAACATATATGGTAAGTGCTATACTTGCTGAAAAACACAGAAAATGATTCCTGGGAATGCCTAGCTGACCCTAAAGCTACACAGATTATTCTTTTTTTGTCTGCAACATTCATCTCTGTTCAAAACCACGATGATATATTAGAATCAAGTTCACCGAAGCAGGAATTTTGTCTTGCTGTCTTTATTTCTCAATTAGGATCTGTTTTATTTTGGATATAAATAATAAAAATGAGAAATGAAAAAAAATATTGCATTGTATTTGCCACTGCATTCTTTCCAAAAGGGGAAATAAATAATCACTTGCTGAACTGAGAACATTTTAACTGCTTGCTGGAAACCAGAATGTCACTAATTGTGCTGCACACATTAAATGATGACAAGGAGCATGACTTGTACTCTGCAGTCACGCACCAGAGTAACTGAAGAAAATCTGTTATTATTTCTTTGAAAATGTTGTGGCATCCACTAAAGTCACTAGGATATGGGAAAAAAATGAAAGAGAAAAAAGAATATTGTTTTAAGTCTCTTGATAGAAATTTCATAGCACAATAGAACGTCACCTTTTTATGATTAATATATATCCGGCCTAAAACATATCAAGGGCACTGAAACAATGTGCAAAATCTGGGTTTATTTACATGGAGGAGCTAGGACAGAGCAGATGAGGAACAAAATGCAGTGGGGATTTACTGATTTTGAAATGGAAAAGTCATGAATATACTTTCAATAACAGTCTAAACAGTCACAAGGGCCATGTACCGTCTGCCCATTTAATAAGAGTATATTCTATGTGTGGAGGCACATGACAGCCTTTGAAAGTCTTTATCCCTTAATGTGTGTATATATCTCATGAAACTCTTGCAGTTTTCGCTGTATATTTTCCTGATTTGCAATTCAGCTTTCAATACTGATAGAGACTTGGAACCTGCATCCCACGGAGAAGTCCCAAGAGTGCAGATTTATCCATGGAATTGTACCAAGAATAAATCAGACCGTGGACCTCAGAGGCACCACTCACAAGGGTATGAACTACTGGCTAAGTTCCATAGCATCTGTACTTTGGTTATTTCCATTTACTTTAGTTTTACTTGATTAGATTCCAGCACTTGGTAAACCTTATATTTTTTTTTTAAAGAATATGTTTGCATATCAAGTACATTTTTCAAATCCTTGCTCAACCTCTTCAAAAGGCTCTCAATAAAAAGGGAACTTGAAGCCTTGCATGTAATATAGCAAGAACCAAAATTCCACTACGTCTTGGGAAAAAGCATTGGTCAAGAGAAGAATATGATGCGATTATCCAGGTGAGCTTTTAATTAAATGTAAGATGAAATTAATTCCTGGTGACCCTACCATTTGTTCGGTGGCCTTAAAACCCTTCCACTTTCTTCATCATGCCATTATTGCTTAATTATCAGTTTGTTCTTATAAAAAATGTTTCTGTTAATTTTTCTTTTAATAGAGAAAGGAAAAAGACAGCAGCTGTAGAATGAAATGGGGTGAAAATGTCTTTGCAGCAAGGAGTGGCTCCTGCTACCATTTACTGAAGTATCCAGAGTTCAGTTTTTAAAACTGGAAATAAACTTATGTTTCACACAGACTGGAATTTTCTGAGCTGTCGCAGAAAACAAATAATAAACAGAAGTCATGTATCTCTTGGTCCCAGATTGCTGGCAGTGTTTTGGAGCGTTTGAGGATTTGTTAGGATTTGCCCTTGTGAACAGCTATGTCCTTAGGGGGAAGTCCGATAGAAATCAGAAGGGTTTTCCTTTTAAGGTCTTATTCAAATCCCATTGATGGCAAGAGAAAAAAATTCCTATGGACTCTGTAGGCAGAGTTCAGGCCTGTGAAGCAGTCAGTTCAGTGGCAACCAATTTTTCACCCCTGACAGAATATTAGAATTGCTCGATTGATTAAAATAATGTGCCGGTACTTCTGCAACATTATTTCAGGGTATATTTCACTGTTTGTTGTTCTTAAGCTCATGTCATCTGTTGTTCACGGATATTCAGGCTAACGTACAGTTTAGTCATGAAAATGTTTGAAAATACCAGAAGTTCAAGAGTTTTTGGACGAATGATCAATCATCTGGAAATTCATCACAGAAGTCCATTATACAGTAGCTGTCATCATTGCAGGCTTTTGTTTAAAGAGTATCAGCCACTCAACTGGAAGCATGAACTGCATCCAAGATTTGTGTTAAAGCTAAGGTTATAAATCACCTTCTACAGAAAAGAAATATTTCTGGACACCAAATAATCAATTACATAGATTTTAAAAGCCCTGGAGGCTAAAATCTGAGTGTCAGTACTATTTTTTTTCACTAAAGCATTAACATAGACACATGTATATACAGCCATACAAACCATACAGAAAGTTAAGTATTATGTTAACAAAATGGCAAGAGCTAAAATAAATGCCTACTCTCAGCACACCAAATTTCATCCAAAAGCAGCTGACACAGACAAGATGTTTGTACCTAGAAGTCTATCAATTTTTGATACGGCTGTCTCAGAAGCCAAGCTGGTTGTGGCTCTGCAAAGTTAGGACCATACTCATCTACATTCAGTTGCAGGATACCAAAGCTCCAGCAGGAATAGCAGGATGGAACTGCTGCCAGTCGACAAATTTATACAAGAGGCAGGAAAAGTAGATTTTGTTAGTATGATGACCAGGCACTGTGGCTAATGAAGGGCAGACACCACTAGTTCTGTTCTCCCAGAAATTGGTTTCCATAATTCCCAACTTGTGGGTACACAGGACAGCTGTGAGCCGTAGCATCTTCAGTGGTCACATCCAAATCCAGCACAGCTCAGCGTGAATCAGAAACCTAAGCCTGCATGCCAGTTTTTTGAGATGTAAGCAGTTTTAAAATGCAGAATTCATGCCAGATAAACCCATACTGAATGACTGTGGAAGAAGCAGGAACAGTAGGGTGTAAAAAGGACCTTGGGTAAAGATGGGATTCGGGCTGGGTAGTTTTATAACCATACTTGGTATGGTTATAGATATAACCATAAAGAGAAGCGAAATTAAACTGCATTTTTCACTCAGAGATCAGGAGGGAGTTCCACCTTTAGCTCACTCCCTTCTTCAGAGCTGCACAATAGGGTGGGTTCATTGTTGTGGTTTTCCACACTACCCAGATGCAGCACACATTGAAGTTGGCTGGCAGGAGAATACTCAGCTCGGCACAGAGCTGTCCTGACCTAAGAGGACAAATCCCATGTTCCAGCCTCCCACACACTGTGGTCCTGCACGTGCTTGTCTGTTACACAATAATCATATTAATAGCCATTTACCTCTCCCCATCCCTAATTAGTTCAAATTCAGTATTCATTGCTCAGTAATCCAAAAACCATGACTTCCACCCCAACTGAGGATCAAAGGAATCTTCTGGTAGAGTTCATTTTTCTGTCTTTGTGCCTTACAGGTTATGGAGGGATTCGGAGAAGTTAGAACAAGCAACAGAAGGGATGCTCTCAAGTAATGGAGAATTCCCCACTCTTTCTTCAGTCCTGTGCAATAGGTGTACATAAAGAGCAAAGACAATTTCTGGTGAAAATTAATATTCCTTTGTGGGAGTCAGAATTGAATCTGAATTGACGTTGATTTTAAATGCAGATGCTGGCAGATTAAAATTATTTTTCAAACACTGAAGCTTTCCCTGGTAAAGTATTTAAGGTTGCATTTTCAGGCTAGAAGGAAAAAGTGATGAAAAGTTCTTAAAACTGAAGAAACAAAATCCTTGATTTTGATCCAAAGACCTGCAAAACAAGATCCCATGCTGGAATGGCTAATCTTAGGAGAATAGAGGGGGATAAAATGGGTACCTTTCTTCCTCTCTTCCTTTCCCCCCTTTATTTTTTTAAGCTGCATGTAATATGCCACTGGGGGGTTTCTGCCAAAAATGTCCTTCACGAGCATTTATCCCGTACTTTATTCTTTGTGGCTCTGTAAGGAAATAGGCACGTGGTAGCAGAAGGAATGACACAGCACCAAGCAGGGCAGGGCAGAGGCTAGTTCAGGTTCTGAAAGTGGCATAGCCCTGTTTCCAGCCTGGCTTTTACTGTTGTGATGGCTCTCTGTACTTCAGATGGTTCTCCTACCTGTTTAGCATTGCAAACTGTTGAACGATGTTTTGTAGGCAAAGCATTAATGCTTCTGTCCAGTTTTAAACTTCCTCTCCTTGTTTTCTTGGGAGCAATGCCTGTCCTTGGTCAGACCATGTTTTGTACTCTGCATAAAGCAGCTGTGATCCTAACTAGCTCTTCTGTGCCTGGTGAAAATCAAGCTATCAAAGGGTGATCATGTAGATACTATTGGATATTGTTATTATTTATTGGTCATACTGTAAAGGATCTATAGGCTTTAAATGAGAAAAGGTTCATGGTGTCCCAAGTAGGTTCTGAAAACTAAGCAAGGCTTTCCAAGAAGCCTCTTGTCTGAAAAGAGCCTCCAGAAAGATGTCTAATGTTCCCAATCCACTGCCATGGATGGTCCTTCCCCAAGTTTTATGTGAAAAACAGTCTCTTTGGGAATGAATTCAGTCCATTCTCCTTCATACCCAAAAGTATCCTTGCACTTGTAGAGAGCCATTGACTGCTCATCTGTAGAAGGGTTTTCACAGTGAGGCTGGACAGACCTCTTAACTTTCATCCTGAAAATTCAGGCCTTATAAGAAAAAGGAAGCATAAAAAATCCTGTCGGCACACGACACGTAATGGCAACGTTTCAGGGATGTCTTGCAAATTCAAGTGATGTACAAAAATTGCAGACAGTTGTTGAGTGTCAGTTGTCTTATGTTAGCTGGCAGCCTGCCTTTTTTGAAGTTGCAGTTGGCACAAGGTGACGTAATTCAGCCATAAAGTATTTAAATCATAATTCAGTTCATAATGAAAGTTGATGTAATTAATTTTATTGCTGCAGGTTTCACTAAGAATTTTACAGAACCAGACTAATGGATGAGAAATAATTTAGAGAAGTATCTTGTTATGAAATCTCAAATAAGAAAGGAAGTGTTCAAGAGCAGGTTGGATGGGGTCCTGAGCAACTTGGTCTGGTGAGTGAATCCCTGCCCGTGGCAGGGAGTTGGAACAAGATGATTTTTAAGGTCCTTATCAATGCAAGCCTTTCTGTGATTTCTATGAAATCACATCCACATCACATCACATCCTGCTAGAGGGGGAAAACTCTTCACACTGAGAGTTTGGGGAGAAATTTATTTTTCATTTATATTTTATTAATTTGGTAGTGATTGGTACTACTCAATTATCACTTCAGCCCTACTAATCACTTCTGTCCTAGACCAGGAGAAAAATATGTGATGGACACAGCAACAGCCAGGTTATTCTGGATGTTGAAGAGACAGAGATTCTTACAGGGTTTTGCTTGTGTTCATTTTAGTGTTGCAAAGACTCCCATAAAAATCATTGCAAGTAGAACTGGCAAAAGCAAATTAGGAAAGAGAACCATTGAAAAATGATTGTATGGCAGAAAATAAGCATTCAGGAGAAATATGAAATATTTAGTCTTTCATTCAGAACTCAGAAATAATTTTTATAAAAAAACCCCAAACCTTGATGTATTTTGAATTCAAAAAGCTTTTTTCTTGCTGTCCTGACTAAAGCCAGTGCTTTATTTCTGAGTGGACTTTAACAGACTAGAGGCGTCTGCCAGAGATGGAGTTCGTGTCTGTCCCATGGACTGGCTCATTTAATGGACCTGAACTCCATGGGCATGCTGGGCCGTGGGAAGTGGAGAAAGGGAACCTGAACCTATCAAGACACTTTTGAGAAATGAGGGTGGCAGGTTTTTTCAAAAATATTTCAACTTTGACTATTTCTTAAATTAAACCCATGGTTCTCCGGACAATTTTTGAGGAAAAAAAAAAAGATTTATTTACCTGAAAACCTAATTTTCTGCTCTAAAACACCTCTCCTGGGTTGTGCTCTCCTGCCTGTTTTTTTCTGTGAAGAACAAAGCACCTCTACTTCTTGAAAACCTCTGCAGTTCCCTAGTGAACAACTTGAATCCATTCATCCCACACCCATGCCACGTTTAAGTATGTTGGCTCAGACAAGGAAGAAGATATTTTTCTGAAGTAATAATTTACATGAGTGGGACCTTAAGCCACGTTCAGCTGACAAAGGAAAGGAGCAGAGTGTTTCTGTGGTACGAGAGCAGCTCCATGTTTTTGGAGTGGTTTTTTTGTACAACTTATACAGTGAACCTTCTCCTGAATAGCTCCTACACTAGTAAGTTCTCTATAGTAGAATGTTCTTTTTTGGTTTTTTCTGTGTATTACACAGTGAACCATGGAAATGCAGTATTATTTTACTGAAAACTAATTAAATGTAAATTAACACTTAATAATTTTTATTTAATTTTGATTAGCATGTAAAACATACTTTAATTACATCAGAATAAAAACTGGAACTTGAGCAATTATTTAAATATACCCCTAGAGTTTAATACCGTTTAGGGCCGGACTCCCCTCTGATGTTGTGTGGGGGCTTTTTATAGTGAAACATTTAAAATAACAGCTAATTTGTAACATACACACACACATATGAAACACATTATTTTTAGAGCATTATTTTTACTGTATATCTTGAAATAGAGTGTGTGTGTATATTCATTTAACACGACTTGAGCTCTTGGAAAACTCGGCTCAAATTCCAATTATTATACATTACTTCTAAAGCAAAATACAAAAAAAGGAGGGTGGTTGTTGCTGCAAGCATTTTAATGGGCATCACTGTTGCAAATGGCAAGAGCTATGGAAGTCCTAGAAACATTTCTCCGTGCCAAGGATAAAATTTTGCACTACTTTGGCCTGCCTTAGTCTCAGCCACCTGGAATTTCTATTGACCTACCCTATAGTCCAGCTTTGGATGTGGTATTAAACACACTGGAGGAAGTGCCAGACTGGGTTTTTTTTCCCTGCTGCTTGCCTCCTGCAGCCACAGCACCATGCACCTCGGTCATGCTTCGTCCCTTGAAGCATCACCCTGGGCTAGTTTTCCCTCTTGAAAGAAACACTCATAAAGATTTTTTTTTTCAAAGTGCCAAACATCTCCTGCAGACCTCTGCAAAGCATTGTCCAGTATTTTTGCCCAGAAATGGGAAAATACGGGCTCTGAATTGTGCAGATTCAGGGGTAATATTTCTGTTTGCTGAGATGCTGAGCAATTTAATCTCTGTCAATTAATTCAGCAATGGGATTCCAAGAGTTCTGGAAACTGGTTCTTTGGATTTCAAAAAATTAAAAGGAAAAAAAAAAAGAGAAAGAAATCAGCCAATCAAAATATCCAACTAACACCCTGAAAAATAACCTAAGTTCATTTTTTCACTACTTAGTAATGTTGATCAAATGAATGCTACAAGATAAAATCAGAGTACTCTCTGAAGCCATAGCTTTAAAGGCAAGAAGTCAGGTTTAGAGCAGTCAAAATAAAGAGAGACGGGATATTATCTGTGAGAGGTTGACCAGAGATATAGGAAAGTTTGGTTTTACTTAAAAAAAAGAATAATCTGCTGACTGAAAAAAAATGTCTTTTTCTGCATCAGACAGCATAACAACGGCGTGGATGTCAGCACCATAATATGATTACAACTGTGTAGGAAGGGAACACCACGTCACCGACCATGACATTCAAAACCAAGAGCACCTCCATCTGTTGATGTCAGCAATTCTCACAAATAGACAAATGTTAATAACGTTCAGCTGCTCAGATGATTTAGGTTTAGGGGTTTTTTTTCTTATTTTTCCCTTTTTTTTTTTTGTAATTGAAGAAAGGGAGTTTGGGAGAATGGCATTGGCTATTAAAAGTACAGACTGTACTCTCTCTTGATGCTTGACCCTACATTCTTTCTTTTATATGAGATGAAGTTCATTTTCCTTGGGCTAGCATAAAATGAGAACACCATGGAAGTTTGCATCATTGGCAGAGATGAAGGGTGGGCTGAGTGGATGATCTAATTGGGCTTCTCCATCTCGATGTTCTCGCACGCTGTGAAGTTCTGTGATGAGCTGTTGGTTTAATTTTACAGGACCTCAGTGGCCACCTTGTGAAATCTGGCTAGCAAGAACATAATGGAGCTTATGTCTGGCTTGGCTAAGTAATTTGTTTGTTTAGGAAAGAGGTTTTTCAGTACATAAGTCATAAAAATAAAAGTAGTTTTCATTAACAGTTTAAAAGTTAATCCATGTCTTAGTAGATTCAATGGATCTCTTCCAGCCATCTATCCCTTCTGACACATTGATGGCAGAGTCTGAAAGTGTGGGGACTGAAAGCCCTTGAAAACCTAGAAAAAGACTGGATCTGGTGTTTGGTAGTATTTTTGAAATATACAATTGTTATTTTCTGTCAGTACCACGCAGTGGATTTGACAGAAGATTTGCATTAGGTAAGCCTGGCTGTATAGTTTGCATATCACCACGAAGCTATTTTGAAGAACAAACTTAGGAAAAAACTCCTCATCTGTGATTTCAAATTTATTTGGTCCTTATCAAATACTTAAAATGATTCATTGTTCCTCTGTGCCCTGGGGGAGCTTGTCTGAAAGGGCCAGAGCAGGTAAGGAAAAGTCACGTTCTATTTGTCTTCATTTGTTTTAAAGTAGTGAACTTTGAGTTATGACTTTTACTATGATGACATTACTACACTCCTACCACCACTGAAAAAGAAACATTATGAAAAAGTGAGGAAATTTCTGGGGAAATATGTACAAATAACTTAAAATTCTCTCCTCCTGACCCCTCAAACTGCACCTGCCACCTGATGGTCTTATTTTTATCCTGGTACAGAGAGTGCGATAAATTGCTCTGAAGATCAAAATAATTAAGTAGCTGTTATTGTTAAGAATGCCTTTTAAAAATGAAAAATTAAGTTGTATTTAGCACTCAACACCTACACACCAAAGTACATAGCCCAGATGAGCTAAGCTTAAAACTGGCGTAGAAATGACCTAATGTTTTTAGGGAATTGTATGTACAATATGGCAAGAGATCAATAACAACTGGGGGGGAAAAAAAAAAAAAAACCAACACCTAAAACTACTCAGCTGCTAGCAATAAAGAAACACCAAGTTTCAAAAGGCATTAACTGGTTTTTGGCTTGTTTGTATCTTCTGTTTTGCACAGTTTCATATGACAAGCTCATATCATGGCACCAGCACTGAAATAGTGTTTGGTGTGACAATGTGTACCTTTGCAGCTCGTGGAAGCTATGCAAGAGAAGAGACAAAGGTGCTATCTCTGCAGAGTGATCAAAAGCCATTTATAATACTGAATAGCCTGGAAGCAGAAGTATGTGTTTGCTGTATATGTGCATACACGTATTTATACTCACATATCCAGGCACTCACATGCACATACATCAATCTGAGTAACAAAGTTTTGGGTTTAAAAGCATGAAGTTGGCCTCAGGAGCTAAGAAACTGAATTTGTGAGCTGTTAAATGTCAGAGCTGACCTCTGGGAGTTTGAGGAGGGATGATGTGGTGAAGGGCAGGCTTCAGGTCATGTTTTATACAAGAAGTTTAATTGTTCTGGCTAGGAAGCAAAAGTGACTCATTTACTTGAAGTGGGTCCCTATCTCCCAATGCAGATTTTGAATGGAGGAGGATACTGCTAGCAATAATATCTTTAAAAAAATTGGGCTGGTTTACTTCAGTATTTTAACTACTTCCATTCAGATTCATTTGTTTTGGACACATAATTTGATAATGTTCCAATGATAGCAAAAAACACTGCTTTGGTCACCCTTCTTGAACCCATGCAAGTCTTTTTGTTGTGTTTAAACCAGATTTTTTTTGCCAAAGAAAATTGTAAGCTAGTGGGCTCTTTCTGAGCCTGTTATTGAAAAAAGTAATAAACTATTTAACTGTTTATATTGTAAAGTCATCGTAACACTGGGTTTGTGGTGTCGCTCTTTTCATTTTCACTGTCAGAAAGTTCCCTCTACAGATTAAGTGTGTGAATTTTGAGTCATGACAAAAGATGAATAACACACACATACAAATAAAAACCATATTTAATTTGTTTAGCAGCATCTAATTTATTAACAAAGGGCTGGCATTCGTTTCAGTTCGATTTGTCTGTGTCCTTCAACCACTTTGATTTACCAAGGTCATATTTCTCATTCACCAGCCTATTCCCAAGTCTTTAGTTAACTCCAGTTTTAATTTTGGAAACTCCTATTTTTTGGTGACTTAGTTTCTGTAAAATATGACTCTGAATAAAGAACTTTGCCCTAGAAAATGTAAATATATTTCCTGCTTTCTGAACCCCTTATAATTAAAAGAATGTAAATAATTTACAGTTAGAAGTACTTGTTTCAAGTTGCTTTTAACAATCCCAAAGGGTAAACATAATTATCACTGAAATGTGACAATTCACTGCCACTGAGACCCTGGCCATATACCACCAAAATAAAAGGGAGTTTTGTTATAGAGAAAGGGAAATGTCTGGAGAGGATGATACCATGCAAAGCACCCACTTTGCACTGAGCAAACATTTCATATCTGCAGCTAAGATCTCATTTTAAGCCACCTGGAAAATTTTTTCACTTTCGCAGAAAATGTCACTTCTCAGAGACATTATTGAAGCCAAAGCTGAAAATACTTCACTGGGCATTTAATATAAAAGTACTACAAACTGGGTATTTTTAATCATAGTATTTAAATTGTAGAAACGGTGTGTGGTAAGGGGCTTCCAAAAGTCCTACCTTCTGCCTGAAGCAGGATTACCAGCCCTCCACGGACAAGAAGCACTTCTCCCCTTTCCAGAAGGAGCAATAATGCCCATGTGGCTTCACTGTTCACTTAATGATATGAGCCTCAGGATTAGTTGCTGTTATGCCTTTAATGAGGATGATTTGCAGGCTGCCTTCAAGAGCGAGTCCCATGATTCCTGCTGGCACAAGGTGAAATTCCTACTTCAGTAATGATACTGGCCCTGGCAAACATACTGTTGACTTAGTTAAAAATTGAGAGAATTCTCTGAAAATGAGATTTACTGATGAGTAGGATGAATAAGAAAATATAAATAGAAGATATATGAATGTATACTAAAAATTGGGCCAAGCTGCAAAAGCTGGACCCACAGCCAAGTTGCCCTGAAGTTTGGAACACAGACATTAAGTGCTCTTTTCAGCTCATTAAAGACATAATTGGAGGCCAATCACAAAAATTTTGTCTGCTGAAGTTCAGGTATTGAAAAACACCTGAAAACTGTTTTCTCTGTGAGCCCAGGTGTATCATCTGTGCTCTTTCATACACCAGGAAGCTAAACAGAAGGAAAACAAATACACCATCAGTTAGAAGAACATCTGTAAAAAAAATGTAGGATGGGTGAAGATAACGCTTTAGACTAGTTCTTCTCTTATGACCCTATCTGGTGAGTTCTGTTTGCGCCTGAGAAACCAAAGCATTGGACTTTGCTGCAGTTCTTTCTTACAAATATTTTCTTTGGTTGCAGTGAAGCCCGCACTAGCCAAAAATCTGGGCTGAAAATCTGTCTCAGGGTTAACTAAACCCACGTAGTGTATCTAAAGGCAGGAGCACGAAACCTTATGAGAACCGTGGGTCAGTGAACTCAGCCCTTTACTATCACTAGCAACTGTGGTAGACAATCTGCCTAGGAAACTAATCCAGGGCTTTCTGTTCCTACTAGTCCTGCTGGAAGGCTGGGTCAGCACCTCACTCCGCAGAGAGCCGATAACCTCTTCTCCCTTTCAGCTTATGTTTAGTCATTCCCACTTTAAGGGCATTCGTTTCTTTGTCAGCAGTGCCATAGAGAATCAACTGCTCTACTCCAATCAATGTTTACAGAGTGTGCTCCAGGTATCTCCTTCCTGCTTTTATTCTCCTAAGCCTGATTATCGATTTATTCTCATCTTTCCTCATCCCTATAATGAGTCCAAAAGCCTTTCTTTCTAAAGCTATTCCAGTTTAAATAAAGGAGTTCTGCAACAGGGTTGCTGGGGTGAAATGTAGGAAATTCAAACAAAACAGAATATAGCATCAGTTTTGAGGTCCCAGTTATAGGACAGGTTCAGTTTTGGCTTTCACCAGGCTCAATTCATTGTAATTTGCAACCGACAAATTATGCCATAAAGCAGATCCAAGTCTTGAAGTAAAACTTAGCAAGGACCGCACACTGAGCTAGCTTACTTCATATCGAACAGCAAGAAATCATAAATCTTCCCCTTTTCATTCAACAGATTCATGAACTTAAGCCAAGCACTTGAAATATACAGCCTAAGATTTTATTTTATAATGAAAAATGATAACAGGTGAATTTTCCATTATTGTCATTTTACTGTAAAAGTTTTGCATACACTGATCGGATGAGGCACCTTCTCCTCACCTCCAGATTGAATCCTTCTGGTATGCGAAGTGTTTCAAAACATAAGCCAAACTGAAACTTTGCAAATTGCACTTATCTTCATCATGCACTGGGAATAAACAGATGACTCAGTGTCAAGCCCAGTAGAAATATTTTTCCTTTTCTTTCTACAGCAAACCAACCTTTTGGTTGTTTCTGCTGAAGGATTTTTCACAGGTTGTTTTTTAACCTATCCTGCATCATTATTTCCCATGAATAACTGAATTCCACATAGTTCTTTCTCTTATGAACATTTCCTGATGTATGAAAAGCACAAGCAGTAATAGACTTGATTAGAAAAATTAATATAAATATGCCTTTAAAATAAGAGGAGAAAGTTGCATTATTTTTACTGCAGTTCTTCCAAAGATGCAACATGTTTTCCTGACCTCCTGATGCTCATGAGAATTAACAATGAAAAAAGGAGCACCAGCAAAGCACTTAGAGAAGTATCATCAAGAGGAAACATTCCGTTCTTAGCCAAAGAGGCAATGTCTTTGTATAGCATATAATTAAATTTTAGAACTCATTACCACCTAACACTGTGAAGACTGAGAGTTTAAATGGATTCTTTGAGTGATAGGGAACTCTTTGTTAGAAATTCTGGTGAAGACACGCCTTGCAAAAGCTGCTTCACAAGAGAAATCAGCGGGCAATGATGACAGAGGGACTTGCACTACGTGGTAACAAAGTCACAGAAATTTAACAGCGCTTCTTAGAAGCAGAGGGAAATCAAAGCTGGTAGAGTTTTGGCCAGACGAACATTTTGAAACTTCATTGCTTATTTAGACCTCTTGCCTCTACAAAATGGAGGTAGAAATCTTCAGCGAACAACCTCCCTAGTGAGACTTGCCAGACATTCTCTTCCTGGTTATGCTGAAAATAGAAGATTAACATGGTTTTTATGTGTTATTTGAGCACTGTCATTTGCTAGCCTGAACAAAAGTGTGAAATGGCTGAAGAAAAAAAATATCAAAAGTTTTGTTTAATTTCTGGTTCCCAGGGATTCTACTGTCAGTAACAAAGCTGTAGGTCCTTGACCGAAGAGCAATCTAAGAGGTAAAGGTTGTGCTGCAAAGGGCAACAACTTCAACATTTACTGGAAAATCTCTTGGCAGCCAGCGTGGCCAAAGCAGTGTGTGGAATGGTGGCCAGAGAGTATCCAGGAGTGACTGGATGAGACAGTGTTTCATCAAGTCTTTCCTTTACTCTTCATTAAAGGAATTTCTATGTAGCTGCAAATAGAAGTTAGAGCTGCCTTGGAGTCAATCCTCAAGGACAGACAGGACTAGGAGCATAAAGGGGCATTACAGTGTATTGCTCTTGGACCACAATGGAAATGTGGTTTGACTTTCGGGAGGGCTCAGGTTAGTTTTTATTTGGCAGAAATAGTTTAATGAAGCTTTAGATTTCAAGTAGGTCAAACTGGCGTGTTGGTAGCTCTTGTGTAAGGCTGCCCAGTTCAATTTGATTTTACGGTCTATCAGAAGATATGCAGCAACTGGGTGCCAAATTCGGGTGTGCAGAATCACAGCAGCCTTTACAAACTACCCTAGAGCATTTAATATACCAGCCCAGAAAACAGGGTTCCACTGGAATCCAAGTTTCTGTGTACAAAACAACTTATTCTCCTCCGTTGATTATTCTCTTTGTGTTGCTGGGTAGTGGGTGCTGAGCATCTGTTTTATATGACTGCTCCCCGTGGTTGCTTCACAATGTTGCTTTTCATAAGAATGTGGTGAGCTATCTAAAGCCTGCTTTATATGAAGTGTTTGGAAATGCGTTTGCAATAATGAATGGGTAGTGGGAATCCATCAAGTCATACAGAGGCAGATACTGTGAGGCAATGAATTAACAGTAATAATAGCATCCGATGCCGTGGGTTATTTTCATTCTAAAACAAACTAGCTCATGTACAATACATGAAACTTGCATTTTTTAACTCTTTTCCCCTTTTGGGTGCAGACAAATGAAAAATGATCATGCTCTGGAAAGGTAGTATTTTTAGGAAGACGTTTTACAAATGCACTTACAGCGAGACATTGTAGCTTAGATTGCACATGGGTAAACACGTGCTTTCACACCAAGGGAAAAGTTTAGCTTGGCAGCTGAGGCTGAGAAGCATGACTCCGATCTCATTTAAAGCCAAAACTGCAGAAACCCAAGCCATTTCCAAAAATAACATCAAAATTAGAGCCTTGAACCTCCTCAGACTGGTCATGCTGAGAATGATGATCCTGGGGACCAACAAAGCTACTGAGTCCCCCATGGAAACATTTTTGTGTGCTGGTTTTGTGCTTCAGCCATGGAGAAAGAAATGTATTTCGACAACTGAACACAAGTATAGATCGAATTAATTCCGTTTCTAGGATTATTTTGCTGATCAAAAATTCCTATGAGTTTCCAGGGCTTTTTAGAATCATACTAACTAATATACAACACTAAATCCTCCTAACTGACATACATTAAAAAGGAAAATAGATTAGAGGGGATTCACCTATAACTTTCTTGAAAGTTCAGAATAGACTCTTGAGAAACTTATGAAGCCTCAGTTAATGTAATCTCAATGCCCCACTCTATTTCAGAGATTTTCCTTTGCAAAATCCCTGAGGAGGTAGAGAATCATTGTCATCTGTATTTGCAAGATTGAAAGCCTGCAGCCTGCTAAAAGATCTCTATTGATCAAAAGCAAGAAATCTAAATTTTTGAGAGATCCTAGTCTCTGCTCCTGTCTTGTGGCTCTAAATACACATGCAATTTTGGGATCTGTATCTGGACTTTGCAATCCTTTTGGTCAAGCTTAGGGTAAGATATGATGGGGGTCGTTCTCCTGGGTGATGGAAAATTTCCACAAGCAAATCCTACCACTTCACTGTTAAAAGACCCACCTGGTGAATCCCAGCAATGCTTAAGAGAGAGAGAGGCCCTGAAATGCCCACTTTAGCTAGGAAGGCTTTGCAGAGATAAAACTTCAGGTGCTTAAGGAGTGTAACTCATGTATATATCTTGGTGGTGATGGTCTTGAGCTGCCTACCCTAATTTTCAGCTCCTTGTAATACGATGTGCCATTTTATGTAGGAAATCTGTGGGGAAATGGAGAACCACACACTCATCTGCATCCAAAGGGAAGCATTAATCTCTGGTTACACTTCCTGCAATGGAACCAGCAATGACGTGGAGATATCCAGGATTGCCATCACGTTCCAAATGGTGGGAAACCAACTCCCCATTAGGTACCTAACCAGACAAGTCCAGCAGCGGGGCCAAGGCAAAGAATACAGGAGAAGTAGAGGTCCCAGATTCCTCTGCAGTATGGGTAGGCTGATATGAAAATGAAGGTTTGTCTCTACAGCCCTTTTTCCTTCATAGGACTGCAGCCAGGATCCCAAAGGACTTGCAAAAGAGGAGGTATTTTACTCTTTTCAAGCTATGAATGCGAGAAGAAAGAATCTCATCTTAATGCAGACCTGTGCTAGGTGCCCATTATCTCAGTGATGCTGCCACGCACGAGAGCAAAAGACCCTTTCTCCCTGGGGCAGAAGTGGCAGTGAGGGGCTCTGAGGGATGTGAAATTGTTTCAGTCATAGCTTGCTGTCTGTTTCACAGCAGTAAGCAAGGATGCAACACCTTTTTAAAGAGGGATTTCGGATGAACCCCCACCCAAGCATAACTGGCAAGTATCAGGGGTCGTGCTCCATTCAGCAGTTCTCAGTGTGGGCTGTGTGCAAATGGCACGAGCTAACACAACATTATTTAACCTTTAGCGTGTTTATTTGGCGGTGGAATAAGTTTTGATTTTCCCATTTATAGAGATTCTGCTGGGAGAAACAACATATTTCACACTAGCCATTGCAGTTCCTGAGCAGAGTAATAAAGCAGAGTGATGGATAATGCACCCCCTCACTCCCTGTGCTTTATTATGCATTTCTACATAAAACTATTTTCAGTATTTTGAGAAGGAAGTTCTGACAATCAGCACTGGTGTTTATGAAACTCCAGACCCTATCCAAGAGTCCCCTGACACAAATGTTCTTCCTCACAGAAGGAACTGTTTCCTTAGCTCTTTCACCACTTTAGAGCCATTCCCTACAACTCTTTTGTAGGCATTTTCCATCTGAATATACTTTATTTAGGTTTTGTGCTTTTAGGCAGCTATTTAGTTACTCCATTAGAAAATCAAAACAATCCCCTCAGAAACTCAGATGGATGCCTGAAGACCTTACACAGCGGGGTTTTGTCCAGGCAAGAGCAAGGAAAGAGTCAGGGAGCTTTTCAAAGTTTGCCCAGCGTTGCCTACTTATCAATATTCATTTTCGTGCTGAGAACTGCTGCATTACCCTGTGCATTCTGTTGTTGTTTATCAGAGCTCCAGCACACAGTGTGAGGAATAGCAGTTGTTTATCCATCATTAACAAATCTGTTTACTGTGCTCCGTGGTCGTCTGCTGCTGCTAAGTGCACTACTGGATTTAACAAGGCCACTCATGTACTTAAAGTTACTCCCATGCTTACATACTTTGCTGAATCAGGGCGTAAGTGAACTGCCTAAAATCACTCTAGATGTCTAATAAGCCAGAACTCCTGACTCCTAGTTCTGTGCATTAACCACAAGATTATCTTTTCCCTCCTGGGAGTTTCAAACTCAGTTCGTTTCAAAATGACCACTACTGAAAGACAGATGAATGAAATGGTACACATAAAAATAACTATGATCAGAAGTTTTCCCTCAAACTAAACATTAACACACACCCATCTGAAGTTTCCATTTGAACATTTCCATTGCTTTAAAATTTATTTTCCATGTTCGTGTACATCTCAATTCTGGCCCAAACCAGAAGGTGAAGTGCCAAAATACTGTACGAAAGGATATTTTTGTGGTCCAAGTGCAAGCATTCAATGCTGAAAGTCTTGCAACAAAGCTTGTTCTCAAGGTCTGCGGCCAAGTCTTGAAGATTTCAAGTGCTTAGATAGTATAAGGCCAGATTCTTGACTTCAGTGGAAATATATCTCTCCGTGCCAGCTGAAACTCTGGCCCTAACACATATTAAGTGTCTTTCTAATCCACTATTACTCTACTACCTAAGTGTAGAAAACACCTGCTGAAATATCCCAAAGCCTGTGTGCCTCCTTGGACCTCTGTCTCAGAAAAGACATAAAGAAGGAAACCTTTAAATATCCAGTAGTGTCCTGCAAAGTCAAATACAAAACTGAGCAATTTCCTCACCTTAGAAAACCTCTTTGGTTTTTTGTCCTGAGTGGCTTAATAGTCATAGCACAGACTGTGGGCTTCATTATGCAGTGCTGATGGCAAACACTTTGAATGAGCAAATACCCAATCTCTAAATCAATGGACACTGCATCACACAGGCAATCTTCTCTACCTATTTCCCCTCCAGTACACAAAGAAAAAGCCCCCCAAATACCAGCTTTCCTTGTAAACTGGTGTGGAGCATCAATGAGCTGTGCAAGGTTAGCACAGCAATGAACCTGCCTGCTCTGGGGGTGTTACAGCCAGACATGGAGAAGAGGTGGATGCACACAAGAAGGCAGCAGGCACAATGCCTGTGCTTGTAGTGCCTGCAGTAGCTTCTTCTGACCTGTCCTCTGCCTGGATTCACGTCCCAGTGTTAACACAAAATTAATGACCTCCCATGCCATTTGTATCTCAAGCATCTCTTTGTAGATGAGTCCAGGGCCATTTTTCTTTTCCCTGTTTCAGATGAAGAGAAAGTACATGAGAATACATGAAATCTCCTGCTGCAAACATGAATTGTATTACCTAATATTGCTAGACATAAGGTGAATGACAGACTGGGTTTCTACAGCCACCCAAAGTGGATCCTGGCTACACCCTTAGGTTTACAGAAGCAGCTTGGCACCCACCAAGCAGAACTCACCGGCATGCAGAAGGGAGCTGGTCCTAATGCTGCAAATGTGTTTATACTGGAACTCAAAATAAATAAGGAATAATGTGTCTTGTGTGTGCTGAGCAAGCCTATGACACCAACAAATTGAGCTGTTTTGGAAAATGCTGCCTGGGGAAACTTTAGCAGTAAGCTTTAAAAGGAGTGGAGCCAGAAGTGGAAAAAAAACCCCAAGCCCAACAACAACAAATAACCCAGAACATATTTCAAATCTGTGCATAAGCTATAGGAAAACCTTAAATTAAACAGCTTGGCTTTGGGGAACACACAAATCTTCACCACTTCGTAGCTCATTAAAAGGGTCAGGATTCCCAAGAAATATAAAAAATCATCAAGCACTTAACAAACATGCGTCTTATTCAACAAGAGTTGAAAAGTTTTCTGCATTTTACAGAGGTTGAACACGAGCTATTTAAAGAGGCAAAACAACCTGGACATATAATGGTGGTCAGAAAGTTTGTCTGAAACAAACATCCACAACTGATTGCCTCATGAATTTGTAGTCATGATTGCAAATGTAAGAAAGCATTTAAAGAGATCGTAGTTTCTATAAATCAATGAAATTTGATGCTAGGGGAAGCAAGGTATTGATTAGGAAAGTGAAACTGAGCAAAATAAAGGCAGATTCTGCACAAAGGTCCTTTGTCCTTTTCTAGCAATGCCTCTATATTGCAATTCTATAGTCCCAGAAAGCCACAGTGAGCACAAAGAGTAATAAAACCAAAACATGTTGCTTATTTTTTTCCTTACAAGTATACAATAGATGTAATGAAGGAACTCTCAAAACCATTTTCACTAAGGATCTGAGAAAGACGTGCTTGTCTGATGCTCTGAATTATGAGCATGTGTGTATAATAAACATCAAAGTGCTAGAAGAAGTTTGATAAACCCAAGGAATATTTGGATACTTTGCTGAAATCTCCACACCTCCTAAACCTATAATATTGATATGGTTTGTCATCCTCCTCATTGTATTTCTACTAATTCTAGTTTAAGCATAAGTTATGTTACTGTACTGTATTGCCCTGAGCAGTGCTCTTCTCCTGGGACACGTCTCTTGAGACCCCCATTTGAACTTGTGCTGCTCTCCTGGTGCATCTTTTACAGCCACTCGTAATTATAGCCCTCGAATCTGAGAGGAAAGAGCAGCTGGTAAATCCCAGTGGTCAATAACGTTGGAAAGGTCATTGGGAACCACACTTTTCCCACACACTCTTTTCATGGAGCCATAAAAACCTGCTATGCACCGTGAGCCCTCTGCATTGTATCACGGTGCAGGGTTAGGGACTGAGCACTCGTCCTGCACTCCCACAAATCCTGGCTGGGATTGTGCAGCTGGGTGGTGACCCCTCAGCAGGTTCAGCCTGAATGCCTAAGTTGGCTGTAATTTTACAGTTCATGCCTGGGATCAGGTAGCTGGTGACTGAGACAGCGAACACACGGTGGCATTTTCCTAATCTGCAGGAGACCTGTTTCTACCAGCAGCCCAAATCAAGGCCTGTCACACCTTGAAAAGTGAGAGCTTGATTTGCAGTTGCTGTCGCCCTTGGCACATAAATAAATTGACATCTAGTAATGCACAAAATCAAGGGGTTTGCATGCAATTCTGTGTGCCAACTTCCTATAATGTTAAAAATATCATTATCTGTATTAAATGTTACACTTCCTACGTACTAATATATAGATTTACTGTATGTTAACATAAAATATATTTTCTATTTATATTGTGGGGTTATATCCTGATGTTTATTACAATATTGTTACATTCAAAAAAACATTGGCAGAACACTCATCATGATTTTCCTCTCTATTGAATTTTCATGGATGAAGAACTCACTGAAGTTCCCATTCCCATGATAGAGAAAAATTCATGGTAATGTAGTTTTTAGATGTATATGCAGATGTTCACAACTGTGCTGAAAAAGACATGATATCACCTCATGAATAGGTCTTATATAATTTGTGACAAGAAAAATTCACTGAAATGTGTAGTCACAGCTCAGTTTTATTACAGCTACACCTATATTCTATGTTCCTTGGTTTTAACTGTTTTCTAGAAGCATGACAAATTTTCAGCTACTTTTTAGTGTGAACATTTTTGGAATCCAAGCTATTTTTTTTATGTTACCTACTGCATACATACTCATGCCATGTTGCCTTCCACTTCATACTTTTTGTTTCTTTCCAGTGTTTAGATCAGGGCTTTTTTCTGGCTCTGACATTCAAGGTCTTCCAGATGCCCACTTTTACATTCTGTACCTGCTTTACCATTTTCTCTCACTGCTTTAGGGTTTTATCTCTACAGTTGAAATTCAGTAGTTTGGTCTTGATCTTAACCTTAGTGTGGCATAGTAACCAAACATTCTGACATTCTGTATTCCTTCCTATTTGTTATTTTTGTTCCTGTGTAATTATTATGTGCTTTGGGAGTTTCATAGAAACAAATATATATACCCTAATATAGGTTGGCTTCTTTGTCAGGCATTGACTGCAGAATTTCTGAAAATTCCATAACTATTTAAGAAATCTTATTGTTTTCCTCCAAACTAACAGATGTTTCAATCCACTGAACCAAGTATAAGAAGGCAGAACTAAAAGAAAAACCAGCCAAAAAGAAACTAAACAAAACTAAACCCAATTATATTGCCTGTACTGTTCCCCCACTGCTCCATCATATTTTCTGGCTTTCAACAGGCTCTCCCCTGCCCTCCTCAAACTGCCTGCATTTGAGTTTCTGTTGGTGGTGTTGGTAGAAGACATTGTTCACTGGTTAGTGTCTGTGTAGGGCCCCTGGCAGCATGCTTGTTTCTCATTAAGCCAAACATTTCACAATCCCCAACAAAACATAATTTTCTGGAAGAACTTAGTTTAACAAGGAACTACTGTAACAAAACCACAAGGCCTGCCATTTACTCTTAGGCTATATTTTGCTTTTTGCCAGTTTCCTTTCTTTCTCTAAACACCATTAGGATACAATCTCTTTCCTAGAAAATGCAACTATGTCCCCTCTGCGAGGAGCACACTTTCACACGACAAAGAAGTTGGCCACTTCAAGTAGCTTTCATGTACCAAGAGCAAGAGATCTCTTGACATTCTTCCTAAGCAACAAGAATAACTGTTGTAAATCACCTTCCATTTTCTGTTTTTCAGATTAAGGGGACACTGCGAGTTAAAAAAGAAATAAGGTAGAAAACAGGAAGTCCGCAGTTGCAGACTGAAGAGCAGTCTTCCCCTTCTTGCCTAGGTCAGGCCTCTTCCCAGCTACCCTGTATTGCCTTCTCACATCTCATTGATTTAATCTCTTGGCTTCCACAAGTTTCTTACCTCTCTACCCCAGTGTGTTTCACCTGCTTTGAGCACGGAGCACAGATGGGTTAAGGACTCGTCTATTCATTGCCAGCACTTGGGCCCTGCCCAAGCAGGAGAAAATGCTTTACTGGTCAGGAGAAAAATACTATTCATCTCTTCAGTTTCAGAAATACAGCAAATCCTGTGGGTTGAAAACTGAACTTTCACTGAACTGTTGTATCATGTACCATGAAAAACCTTTAGATAAATAACTGAAAAGGAAAATAACAGTTTTGTTCTAATTTGTCCATTCATTTCCAGTGGGTTTGAATATTGTCAGGCTGATAACTATCACTTGGGATATAATTCCTCTTTATTATCCAGAGCACAATCATTACAGAGACAGGCTTCCCCTGCTTGTCTCACCAAGGCCTTGCCTCTTTTTAGGAAGATAATCTATGTTGATAAAACTGCAGTCCCTGCTGAGCCTACAGAATTGAATTAGGAGTGGATATATGAGTCTTAAAGAAAAACAAAAAAACCCACAAATCTCAAAGGATACCCATGGAAAATATGACTCCATAATTTCCATTCAAATCTAAGGAACTTTTAGAAGACAAAGAGAATGGCTTAAAATGCATAAGCCAGAATTCATACACTTCACTGCACTCTTTGAATATTGCCTTGACACCGTATATCCAAAAGTCTGGTGGTGGTGCGTCAAGTACCAGGATTCTGTGATCTAGGATGCAAGACCCATTCTCTGCTCCTCACCTACAGAGAAAGGGCACGTGTTTTGAGTGCTTTACAAAGCCATCCACCCTTGGGAAGGCTGAAGTTCTGAAGTGACATGGGGCAGGTTACCAGCAAGCTGGGCAAGTTGGGCAAGCCCTCACCCACAGCAAACAAGGAGTGGAAGAGTTTTAGAGCAGGTCATAGAAACCGTGAGTTAGGAGCACACCTAGAGCCAGCTGCCAGAGGTCAGAGTTGCGGCTGGCACACGGCACCTCATATCCCTGTTCTCCTCCTGAGCAGCAGCAGTTTGTGGAGGTGGTACCATAACTCACAGCAGCAGCACTGGGTGTCACAGGCAGGACCGGTGTCTCTGCTGACAGCCTTCAGTGGGTTCTGCAGGTGAACCTGCAGACCTCAGTCTTTGAGCTTCTGCAGCTTTTCACAGCAGGGAGGAACTCAGCTAGACCTTCACATCTCAAGCTGAGTGCTCAAAGCTGATTGGGGTGGAAGCAAACAAGCTACAGCTTTTGTCTAATCGATTCCATATGATATCAAAGGCATGGATGGACAATAAACAAGCCATTTCCCTCCTCTCCCTCTCATTGTTATTAAAGCTACTTTGCACAGTATAACACTCTTCAAGTAAGGGCTGTAGGGTCAGGCATTAAATCTGATCATAAAAACCACCTGGTGCCTGAAATAGTTAATACCTCAATGAACCATGAGAAACAGATGCTTCTTTGAAAAAGGACGTGGGGACTGTGGAGATTTGTAATGCTTAAGTCAATAGGTGAAGTAAAAATCTCCAGGATCTTGAGTGCAGTCTGCTAAAACTGTAAACTTTCCATTTAGAGCATCCGCATTCTTTGTTTAATACCTAGCTCTCAAGCTGACCTTAATTCCAGGTTGATCTTGGTAAGGGGGTGGCATTCCAGGTGATGCAGTCAGCACACACTGTACTTCACACTGTCTGCCCAGGGATTAACTAAGTGCTTGGCCTTATGCAAATGTTGCCTCATGTTTTATTAACCCCAACAAACAGTTTGTGACTTCCCACCCACAAAGGTACAAGTTTTGAAGCTCAATACTTAATATTTAGTTTCCCAAATTCATTTTACAATTTTAAAAATAAGTGACCTGAATTTCACAGCACCTACAGAGCCAAAGCAATCTCCCGGTGTTCAACAGCTGTGAAAATTTAAAAAAAAAAAAATTAATTGTTAAATTTGAGTAGGAGGGCCTCAGGGAGAACTCAATTGCAAGAAAGATTTGGAAGCAATCTTCAGTCCACTAAGACACATTCTCCCACATGCGAATATGGTTACAATATGTGCTCTCACACCTGGCGCGCTAAAAGAGATGTTTAAGAGTAACAATCCCAAAAATTAGTTGTACCAAAACAACAGGCTGCTTGAAGATGCTCAAAATCAAGGGAGAGTGTTGCCAGTTCCTCTTATGAAAAACATTCTACTTTTGTCACAGCATAGTAGCAGAAGTAGGCAAGTGAAATTAGCTGTTTTCAATGAGTGTGAAAGCGGTGTAGCACACAGAAAAGGGGCACTGGACAGATTGCCTCCATGCTGAATGCTTTTCATTATTGTCAGATCATTTGCATCTTCACTATGGAGCCATAAAATAATCCATAACCAGTACACAAAGCAGCCCAGTGTACTGAATAAGGTGACAAGAAAATATTAGGTAAAATTAGTGTTTGAATTCATGATTCAGAAAGAAAAAGAGAGTGAGAACAAGACAGAGATGGGAGGCAGGAAGGCAGGAAGACAGGAAGGCAGGCAGGAAGGAAAGACTAGCAGAATGAGTAGACAGGCCCTCTTGATTACTCTTTTTGTGACACAGAGTATATAATTTAATCCTTCATTCTTTGAAAGCTCACCCCTGGCTGGGTGCTTAGGTGTTTAGTTTATACCTAAATGCTCTCAGGACTGAGTCGGTCTCCCATTCACCATGGAATACCAGACACTTTTTCTCATACTTAGTGAAAAAGTGCAGGAATAGTTCACCAGCTCCACAGGAAGGATTGTATAAAAGACAAGCCTTCCCACAAACTGGAGACAGAGACTTAGCTCTGTGAAAGAGTTGGGGGACATACAAATTATATAATATAAATTATACATGAAGAAACAACCTACTGCTTGGCTGTGGATTAAATCTGCAGCAGCACTGAATGTCACGTAACCACACGAATGGGGTACAGACACTCAAGAAGGAATCAGGAATCCTTGGTGTCTTGATTTCTTCTTTAAGGTGTTAAAATTAACAGAAAAATGGTGAAACTTCTGCTTTTAAATCTAAAAACACTAAGAAAACTTACACTAGTCATTAAATTAAGATATTTGGGAACAGAAAGAAAACTTAGAAACATGTTGAAGCCCAAAGGAATAGTTCAGTCTCTGGAGTTCATAACCAGATGAAACACAGGAAATTACAGAGATGTAAACAAGTCCTTCAGCCAGGTTTACCACTACTTTTACTTTTCCCTTTCTATATTTCAGTCAACAGTTTAATCCCATAAAAAGTAAGTTGTTTCTTGGGCTTTCTTTGGTAATTGTTTCACTTAAAACAGTGCATTCAATTACCACTGGCTTTATCATTTATATTAATGGGCAGAAATGGAAATTGAAAGGCTGTGATATTCTGTATTTGGTGTAACAAACATTGATATCACAAACTGTTGTACCTTGGCAGTTGCTTTATCATCACCTTAATGGATTTGTTTTCCTCTGTCTAGGGTACCAATTGAATTTCATCATCTGTTGCCCAGTGATATAGTAATGGGAAAGGGAATTTTTTAGCCTCCAGGCTTTGTTATCTTCTTCTTTGTGCATTCTAAGGAGCCAGAGTTGTTAAAAACAGCACTGCAAATGTTCAGCTAGAAAATGCCCTTTTGTAGCCTTTACAGATTATAGCCCTCCACACAATGTATTCAGTCCACTTTCTTCCTGTTTCCCAATCAGTTAAATTTAGAACTATTGTCTTGATCTATTAATGAGATAGAATATCTAGGAAAGTCAATGAGCACTTACAAAACTGGCACCTACCATATCTCTGAACTTCTCTGAAATCAGAAAAGTTTCTTAATTTTGGAGACTGCTGCCTCATAAATGGTCTTTCCTTTTCCTTCTTATTCTGCAGTGTGTGATGCAAGTAATGAAATGATCATGTAAAAAATGTGCAGAAAGTGACCAGAGTAAAGGGTAAAAATAATACTTTTCCTGAGTTGCCTGAAAAGGCACTTTGATAAATTTCTGCTCTTTCTGCTCTTTTCCACTATGACCTGCTTCTTAGGTTGTCTATTATATTGCCAGAGAGATATGGAAGGTTATGGACTAAAAGTGAAAAAAAAAAAAAAAACCCATAAAAAATATCTCTCTATACCCTTCAGAGCCTTTAAAGGCCTTGAACTTCCTGAGACCATCTTTTACTTTCTTATGTCCTATAATATAGTCATTCTTAGGGCCCTTAGCATGCTTGCAAGTGCATAAACACAGACTTCACACAAAGTAGTCAGGGATTTTAAAAAGTTTGCTATCTAACTAGATAAGGCAAATGCTAGAGGAATGTTCCACTAAATAAAATGAGACTGGCATATAGGGGGTCAGATATGCCACATAAACATTATCTGCTTTCATCTCCCAGCCCCCCAGAAAATTTACAATCACACCAGTAATCAGATCTCAGGCTCTTTGCCATAGCCCAGACTGGAGCTCCTTGAAATTGAAATTTATTATCTTAAGTTATTTTTACTTACTGATTTTCAGTCTTGGGCACCTCTTTTGCTTGGGCACCTCTTTTCTGCTCAGCACTATTAATGCAGCATTTTGCCTGAGCTTCAGAGGGTTGTGACCCCTTCCATCTGCAGATACACAAATACAGGTTTAAAAATTATGCTTGGCTGAGAGGAATCAATAATAACAAATTATTAACAAGTAATAAACAAGTAACTTCTGATACTTTCTCCTTTTATAGAGTCATAAAGGCTTATTTCAGTTCTCTCTCAATCAGTGGGAACATCTGAACTACCTGAAATATATTTATTCTTGTTTCCATATTTTGTTTCAGAGTGGTGTCACAGTGATGATTTATGACAGGATGTTGAGAGGGTCCCAATCTTGTTCTCCTTACAGGCATTCAGTGCATTGCAAGTCTTCAATCAGATTTCTCTCTCTAATTGCTCTCACCAAGAGGAGCCCATCCACCAGCCACAGTTTTTTGTCAGCACAGAGCAATGATCTGGAAAAGGCTTACTCCTGGTTGTTATTTCTTAAACTACTGGGTCACTTTTTACAAATCAGAGAACACAGGCCAACAGAAAACCACTCACTTGGCTCCTTATCACTGGAGCTCTTATCCCAAATGGTGGACAAGAAAAAAGTGAAACACCACAAGTATCCTTTTGAGGGTGTTAGTGACAGTATTATTGCGACTTCTCTTTTTACCTCTGGAAAGGTAAACCACAGGCAGCTCAGAATTCCCGTGGTATTTCGTTGGCCTATCTTAAGCACATCTGACTAAACCTTCATCACTTCTTAAAGCGTGGTCTCTCTATTATAAAAGCAAGTAACTGTGCTCAGTAATACAACGTGTTGTTTTATTCTGCTTATCCTCTGTAAAGTTTAGTGGAAGCACCAAACTCACCTCACAGGGCTGCTGAACAGTGAGCCACCGCACCTAAACAAATATCAGTTGTTGAAAACCTGGGATTCACTGAAACAAACTGCACATAAGGAAAAACCCACTTTTAGCATGAAGCACTTGAAGTGAAAGAAAAGGAAAAAAAATCTAAAATTCTACTGTAGATTATGGTATGTGCTTGGGTGTGTAATATACCTGCTTTTGAAGATGTTTAAAACAAGAATAAAGGAACTCTTCTTGTTGGGAAAGGTTTTCTTTTTCTAGTAGGGTAGACATAATTTGCAATAAAAATGCTAATTTTGTTTGCTTCCCCAATATTTTTGCACTTTCCATTTTGCTTTCTGGAGCAACAGAATTTTACTGATGAAATTCTCTGTAGAAGGAAAATATCCAAGTCACAAACATGAATATTTGTCAAAACCCAAAACTTAACTGTGCACATACAGACTTTAGCAAATAATGGTTGGTTGCTTGTCCATGAATGGAGCAAAATTTCTCAAGAGGTTTAATCTGTCTGGCAAAAGCTACTCAATCCAGCTCATAGTTCTAATATTTGTCACTTATCCAGAAGTTAAAAATATTGAAAATATTCAAAATAGTTTTGGGTATTGTAAAAGTAAAAAACAACCCAAACCCATTTTGTGAGAAAATAAGATTGCATGACTAAAATATTACTACTATGAAATAATCATTTAAAAAAAACCCGGGAACATTAACTTTAATTTTCTAGTCCAAGTAAAAAATGATTGGTGATCAGTGCATGGAGATTAAGAAAGCAGTAAAGGGGACAAGATGGCTCAGGGAATTGGTAATATGGTACTGTGCCTTTTTGGTTTCAATTTCAGCTTTCCAGTTGCTGTTACCAGTGAATCCCTCATGCTTTAAAAAATGGCTTTTATGTTTTAAATTTAAGTTCTCCTGCCAAGTGGCAGACTGCCTGAAAAGTCAATAAAATTGGGGTCTGGTTCAGCACTGCGCTGATCCGGTGTCACGCAAGCGGAGCTCAGTTGACTTTAGGCAGTGTCCTGGAGCAGCAGGACCCAGGAGTGCAGTGCTCAGCAGCAAATAACACTTGCTTGGGATATGAGTTCTCTCAGCTATAAACTGGGATGCAGCCTTGCCAGATCCTGAGATGTTATGATGAATCTCACAACATTTGATGATTTCCTCATTGTTTTGTTTCTCGCAGCTTTAGGATTAAAAGGCAATCTCAGTTTTCATTTAAAAAGTTGGGTTTCTAGAAAAGCCTCACATCGTACTGAGAAATGTGGGACTCCTGTACACCTGGGGGAAAGGGATAATAATGAAGGGAATGGGGAAGGGGATGATAGATGATTTCTTTTTTTTTTAAGGTGATTTCTTAACCTCATCTCCTCCATCTAGGGGTTTGTCTCCTTCTCTTTGTGGTTACCAGTGATCAGGACTGTGAATGTGCTGGCATCCTGCTCAGGACGTAGCTCTGCTGACCAAGAGCCTCATCTCACATTTCTGTAGGAAAGATGAGATGAAGTTTCTTCTGTAAAACAGTGTATGAAACGAAATGGTGCTGATCAAAACCACCAGTTCAAGCAGGATGCCTCTAGGGCTTTCCCCTCGAACTCTGCCTAGCAAAATAGGGTGTGGAGGGAGAAGGAAAAGTCTACATTTCCCTTGAAAATCATACACATTTCCTGTTAACATTAATGAGTGTTTACATGCATTCATAAGACAGAGAGTAGGCATTGTACTACATATTCATAATGTTTAAAAAGTGAAATAAAAATAAACCAAAGCGTTATTCATGAGGTAGTATTGTTACGAGCTGGAATACATTACACCAGCTTCTGTTTCCTGACCAATTATGCCTTTCATAAGATTTGTGTTGAATTCCCTCGCCAAGTACCATCCTTGCCTTAATCGGAAAAGACATTTGAAAAAACTGATATGGAAAATCTGCATTTGACCTTGTGCCCTTGCTTCATGTCAACAATTTCAACCACATCTGCTCTTGCACTGTGAAAATGTTGGCATATTTCTCTGAGCTCTGCTCCGACAGCTGCAGGCACTCTCTCTTTGTACAGGATAATTCCACTCTCAAATACTCGGAGAGCAGCGAGTGCAGATCTTTCATTGCTCCCTCGTTTAATGCAGAGGCTCTGCAAGAAGAATTCAGAGAAGTTTCCACTGAAAAATCTCTTTGGTTCTGGGTCCTTGAAAAAGAATTTTTTCTTTTTGTTGCCACAAGTGGTGGTGAAATACGCCTACGTGATCAGTGGAAGGTGGGAAAGGAATATGGAAGTACCCATTCATTACATTTATTATGCCATGGCCAAAAGAAAGGCAACCAAATTATCGGGTACAGACTTTCCATTATCTTTAACACCTGTTAAATCAGAATCTGATCACTTAAGCTTAACTGAGTCTGTTTGCCCATTTTATTGATTGAACCATATGTAAATCTGCTGGAGGATAAACTATCAGACCAAAGACTGCAATGCATTTCTGCAGAACCCGTGTAGATCTCTGAAGTCCTGCTGAGATAGCAATACAACACAGTGCAAATGAGTCTGGATGAAGGAGGAATCGAATTTTAAATTAGCTTAAGGTAATTTACAGTGTGACTCCTCACTACTATTTCTTGACGTGGGGCTAACTGAAAGCAACTTGCATATGGAATTCAGTTTGTTTCATCGACTGTACATATAAGAGTATCTGTCATTTGTGTGGTAGGGGTGGAAGCAACATCCCTTTTGATCTTCCCCTTGAATTTTGCACAGATAGCATTGCATTTATTAATCCATTTATTTGGGGTAAGGAATGCTGAATATCATCTACTGAAAGTTTCCAGCTTTTGCTGGAACCTTGGTACCTTGGAAGAGAAGGAGACATTTTCCACTTTTCTCTCATTTCAAGCATAGGTTTCCACAGTAAGGTAAGGTAGTGGGAATTGGACAGGGAAGAGAAAGAAAAGAACCCATTTATTTCATTACATGGAAGTAAGGATTGTCAGAATGTATTTTACATTTCCAGTCAGGCATGAAGTTGGACCCATGACAGTCAATACTGTAAAGAATATGTGAATATTGGAATCGTGTACTTCAGAGTATTGTCTCTGCATGGTTATTAAAATTTAACATAAACTAAATTAAATACGGACTTCCATCTTTATGACCCGTTCTCTTATTGGCTTGGTTTTCTGTGCTGTTTTAAAGCCTTTGTATTTCTTGCAAAATTTCCTCTTGAATAGAAATGCTCTATATTTGTGTATACAACAGTAATATCAATGTGGCGTAGCTGGTTTGATACTCATGATTAAATCTGGTCTACTATTATTTACATAATTCTGTGGTTGAATATTTTTTAAAAAATGCTAGAACACAGTTTTGATCCAGAATGAGATGAGGGGGTGCATTCAGTTTTGCTCTGTGAGTCTTATACCCTGTAAGGGCAATCACACAGCAAAATATTTCAGAGACATTTTAAAACAGAAAAGCACAATAGACAAAGCTCCAAAATAGATGTTAAATAGGAGTTGTAACGTGTTAAACACAGGCCTGAAAAAGTGTGAGAGCATTGCTTTTCTGTACCTTGTCCCAGCCCAATGGGTCTTTGGCCCACTCCTGAATTTGGAATAGGTTGTCCCTATATATTTCAGAATGTTTACATTCCAAATCCCTTGCTGTATGGTCTTCTAATAAGTAGGTTGATGTACCTGCATAATGTAAAGCAGGAAACTCTAATGTCTGTGAAATACTGGGAATTTTTAATATTCATACGGGTGTTTAGCAGATGTTAATGCTTTCTGGCTGATGATGTTCAGGTACATTAGCTGATCAAAGAAGTTCTGAGCTGTCACTTTACCGTGACAAGTCCTTGCTTGGAATCCAGGAAATGAATGGGACTTTCCACGCTTCTTGCTTTCAGATAGTTGTTTATTAGGTCTTATCAGAGAAACAGAGTCACAGACGTGACCCTGAACATTACAGAGAGAGTATGCGAGGGAGAAGCCAGCAGAAAAAGCCGAATTATCAAGATTACACTGTCTTTTAAAGGTAAATTATCCAATGAACACCTAAAACAAAAGATATTTTTACTTTTCTACCAATGCTCATTAAATAACTTTGTCACATGAAAAGGAACTGTGGAATTTTTCATCCAGTCCTCTGAATTCACCTTTGCCGCAGAATATGGAGTAGTAGAAGAAGAGAAGAAGGTCTGGATAACAACAACAATCCTCCATATTGGCATTTTTGGTACTTATCTATATACCATTTTAACAAACCCAATACCTCTAAATCTTTCACCCTGTGACAGTTCCACATAATATTCTAACAGTTAGTTTATACTGGTGAACTTTCTAATTCTTTCCAGAGGGTAGGTAATTTTTTCCATGGACAAAGGTTAAAGACAGTGCTGTCCAGGGGGGTAAAACCCTTCAAAACAGGCAGAGAAATATTCCCTGCACTCTGGACTCCAACACTGAGTATTTTGCACATGTGAGTAACACAGATACATTGGTTCATGCCACTGGTCACATCAGAAAATAACATCTCACAAAATATTTGTGGCAAAATATTTAAATTCCCGTCATGTTAAATGGTTCTATCAGAAAACCCTTTAGAAATATACTTAATTAAAATTGCTACCAGCAGAATTAATCCATAAATTTCTGGATCAGTCGTGATAATGAAATAATGAGAACTGAAAGGTTTTTATTTTTGTGAAGGCAAAATACACACTGGGTTTTTTAGTATGAACCAGATCATGATTGTACTTCATTTTAAAAGGATGGTTTTGTGAAAACAATAATTACATAGTGGAAAAATATTTATATTTTGAGTTAAGCACTTCAACTCTATGATGTTATCAGAACTTGGGAAATCCATTAACACTTTGGATTAGTCAGTAAAGTCTAGTATTTATTTTCAATGAAATGTGCAAACTACACATAAGTAGATTATGGACTCTTTCGAAATAACCATTGTTTCCTACACCACATAACCAGAGAACCACAAAATGGGCAAGGTTGGAAAGGACCATAGTGGGTCATCTGGTTTCACCAGCAGCTTGCTCACAGGCAGTGACCTGTGAACACCAAATGGCTGGATTTCAAGTCCAAATTCTACCTTCCCAGAGTGAACTGTTCATTCATTAGCTACTTCCTTCAAACAGGATGCAATAGATTCCTTGGCCGTGGTTTCTTTATCACTTGAGTATTTAGGAGAACAGCTAATTCATCTGCAGACTGAGGGAAATTTACAGGCCTTGGCAGTATTCACACAGTAAAATAAATAATACTTGTAATATATTTTGCTTATTTAGTGGTTACACTTATGGACATCGACAAGCTTTGGAAACATTAATTGCCTTAGCCTCACAACTCCCCTGCTAAGTGGGTGATTATTATCATCCTTCTTCTGCAAAAGGGGAAACTAAGGGAGTGTGAGATTAAGTGAATTCATCTCATGTCCACAGGAAATCTGTGATAAAGCCCAGACCAGGACCCAGGTCTCCGGACTCCCAGCCACATGGTCTCACTCTGCCAAATTGTCCCCTACTGCTGTTTTGATGTCTCTGCTGGAGTTTTGGGAACAAGGCCAGAAATTTCTGCATCAAAAAGGAAGCAGAGACAGTGGCCAAATGTTCACACATTTAGCTGGACTGACATGATTCCCATGTAAATGGATGCAATAATAATGAAAGGGTTCATTGGCCTTACACTGAAACATCATAAAATTTACTTTGGGTGTGATAGTGACCACATGAATTTGTCAATACTCATTGGGGTAGGCAAGTCCAAAATCCTATCATGGTGTGCCTTGTAATTTGAAACAAATGAAGGGTGCTAAGGCTCAGCCTTGTCCTCAGTCATCAGATCCTGAAGGAGGTCCAGTTTACAGACACTTCTCCTTGACCACCCAGATGTCACACCCATATGTGCTCAGCCCTTCTTTCTGTGTATTTAGACATGTCTCCTATGAAATAGAAGAAAAATCCTATTTCACACTCCACATTTTGGCAGCTTCTCTCGGACTCATGGATACAGAATAACAGAGTATTAAATAGTGACTTTATACAGCACTGTTAATTTTCACTAAAAGCTTGGCTCTGTGTTCTTCCTTCTCCTTTCAAGGAGCTGGTGACTTTGCCTCCTCTGCAGAAAGTCTAAACTGAAGCCACAAGAAATGCCTGTGTTGTTCACATGCCAGGAAATCTTGCATGAGAACACAGCTGCAGCAAGGCTAGTTCCCATTCTGCCCTGGTTCACAAGGGAATGGGGTTCCAAACCATGCCCTTTGCAACATCTGGGTGCCTTGAGGCGCTGAAAGGAGATGTGTGGCATTTCTGAGCCACAAACAACACATGTGAGAATTCTGAGAGATATAGGAGCAGGGTATGGCCATGTCACACCAGGACTCTCCTCCTCACCTCATGTGTTGGTCTGGGGTACAGATCAAACAGGAGCCCAAAGCAGCTCAGAGAGCAAGAAGTAGCTAAGATATATCTTTATAGGGGTTGCAGATTGTTCCTGGTACTGCTAATCTGATGAGATAGGCACAAGCCTGTCCATACACAAGAGTTCTACATGACAACATTCCAATTTAGCAGACAAAGACCAGGGATTTGAATCATCCAGAAAGGGGTTAGTAATTCTTCAGGAAAAACAAAATCAAACCAAACCCAAAACCAAACCCATTTTCAGCTTTGTATTTATGAGGCATGAGAGCTTTGCTTCATCATCATTATCATCTTCTTCATCATTGTCATCATCATCATCATCATCATCATCATCACCATCAATCATCATCATCATCATCATCATCATCATCATCATCATCATTGTTGATCTTGATGATGTTTCTTGATGGCACCTGCTTTCTCCTTCTTCTTTATCCAAAGCTGGAACTTACTATGTCCCAGTCTCTAGTCATGCATTTCTTTTTTCCCTGGCAGATAGTGAGGATTCTTGTCACTGCACCAGCCTCAAATGCAGTGCTGTTCATTAGTTTGTGTAGATGGAAATGTGTCTGCACTTCTTTTTCTGCCCTTTCCCTTCCTTGTCCTTGGTAGATGATGATTTATATTTTTTCCTCTGGCTAAAAAGCTTGTAATACACTGGTTTTGTTATTTTCATCTGCCCAACACTAGTGACACAATGATTAAATCTGTTGGCATCACCTTAAAAGAGAGATCACAGAAACAAGAGGAAGAGACAGAGGGCACAGCATAAGCTGTAAACTGAAAAACAAGACTACTGAGCACCAAATTGAAGGTAAAAGTTGTGGCAAACCAGCTGTTTATTTCCATATGTTTGTAATCTACTGCTTACAGAGTGGATGTATCATAAGTCGTGGGCAGAAATTTTATTTGATGGGAGCAGAACAATTACAGAAATTGGAATTTCTTTAAATTCATAAATATTTCTACCCAAAACGTGGGCAACATCAGACACATAATCTCTCTGTACAGTCCAGCTGGTTAGTTCATGAGTTTAAGGCATTAACAAGCTCTAATGCAGTTAGATGTGGAGATTTGAAATGTTTTTGCTTTACATATCTGGTTGCAGGTAGAAGTTTGCAAAGACAACACAGAAAACTCAGAAGTCAGAAGGAAAACTGAAAACTTCACACATGCGTTTTTAAAATCAAAAAAAAACAACAAACCAACACTTTTTTTTAAGACACTCTTCTCATATTTTGTGCTCAAGACAATTTGTGTCTGCCAGCTCTGCAAGCATAAATAATGTGTATAAGGTGTTGACTTCCTTCTTACCTGGGACTAGCCAAATATCAGAAAGAAGACATCTGATTTAAAAGTCTTGGACTGATCTAAGTCCTGGACAGCACAGCAAAGAGTGGCTACTTATTCTGGGGTTGTGAAAAAGCTATCACTCAGTTTATGTTTCTTAATTTTGAAGTAGAAGGTTTCTCTTCCCATGTGCAGTGTCACCAGTCTCAGCACAGGTCCTTATGAGTGAGACCAAATATCAGTATTTGTGTATCTCTTACCACCACAGCTGGCTGATCATCAGCTGTGAATCCCCCTCTGCACCAACAGCAGCCCCATCTCGTGGCAATCACACACTAATCCACAGTAATCACATGCCCATCACACACCTACCTTGCCCCACTCATGGGGCAATCACAAGCTGCAGAAAATTATTCCTATGTGCTATTAAAAAGAAATCAGAAAACCAGTGTTTCTTCCTAGTAGTCTCCCAGAAAGACGCAAGCAGTCACAAGTGCTTTGATTCAAGCACTCTTCAAGGCTTGAATCAAAGAGATGTACAACTTCTTGTACAAGTCTTCCTCTTGCATAAGGTCTTTTGAGGAGTCTGTTAGCAAGGCAGCATTGTTCCTTGTATCTCCCCGCTTGCCACTGCAAAAGCAAGGCCTCTCTGTAAAGCCTGTGTTCAGAGCCGAAAGGTGAACTCATCTCTAGGACTGGCATACGACTGATGTACACACGGTTCTGGCCTCCTGACAACTGTGCTTGTTTGAAATATTATCCAGAAAAACCTATTTGCATACAGAAACATGGGGCACACTAGGCCTCCACTTTTACAAAATCTGGGGCTTATGTATATGATGGGTAGGTTGTGAAAATTAGTTCTGGGAGTGATTTGCAAAAGAAAATGAGATTTAAAGCATAATAGCTACGTATCTTTTGACCTTATTATGATATGATCTGCTTTGATCCATTTATTCCTAGGACCATATAAATGCAGTGAATCTGAGGTCTGCCTGCTTACCAACAAAGACCAACTTCAGAAAAGTAGTGTTGGGCACCATCAGGATTTTCTGTGTGCTTCTCACCTCCTTCTTTTACTGAATGAACTGTAAGAACACCAAGAGAGAAAAATAAAACCCAGCAGTTATTCCTGACCTCACAGCTGCTGGCACAGCTTGTTTGAGTTGTTTCCAGCCAAAATCATTCCCTACTCGGAGCACAATCGTGAAAATTACGTGAATTCAGTATGTAGAGCCATTGTTACCAAATACAGCCCTATTAAAATGTAATGAGGTCTTTACTTTTAATTAATACTATTTTTATTAATGACTGCCTGTTGGCCACTGTTGAGATCAAAGCCACATGTATTTTCAGCAGTATAAACATATAATGCAGTTACACTTTGGAACCAAAGAGCTTACAACTTTAACAGACAAAAAACATTATTCTTTTGTAGACAGGGAAAAGGAGCTGGGAAAGATTGAGTGACTCTTGAATCCATGCAGAAAGACTAAAGAGGAACCATGAACCAAATCTAGTTCTCTTGAGACGCTGCCCTGTACAATAACCTTAAGACAAATCTTCCCACCACTGTCCTCAGTTACCACTCATTACAACAGCAAGTAGGCTATGAAAAATACTGTGGCAAATTAGATCAATTTTCTAAGTGATTGCAGTCCACAGTTACAGTGGTAGTCAGTGCATAATTCTCTGCTGTCACCTTTATCCTTATGAAGTCTTTCTTGCTTGCACTTCAGGACTACTGGATGATTCCATGAAAAGTAAAACTCAGCGGTGTTTGGGACCGACTATGATGTGGTACAGGGCTCACTGATTTCAGTGAGGCTGCTATCCCTCCCCATCTATTTCCAGCAGGAATTCTTCCTCTGATCATACCATCAACACTTCAGAGGAGACTCGAATTGAATCAACAAACAGCAGTGGCAGTTCAGACCACCATTAAGGGTTCTCCCCTCCTGTCAGGAATAAATAATCACTGTGCTCCCTTGACAAGCAAACTGATTTCCTTGGGATGTACAAGACGCACTCCTGTAGCAGTTGCATCTCATAAAAATACTCACAAGAGAGACTACCCCTGAGTTCTGTCATAAGGACTTCATTCTCTCCTTTCAGTCCCAACCCCGTTCAGACACTGAGCACAGAGGCATTTATTAATACCAGACACTGTAGGTTTCCTATCGTTTTATAAAAATGACATTCATGCTGACTGTTAGTTTAAGATTTAAAAGAGGAGAACAATAGGATCACTTTTCCAAAGCAAATATAAATGCTCAATATTTTTATTATAGTTTCTATGCCTGCATCAATGAAAGGTCACAGCCTCCTCAATGCTTGAAGAGGATAGTAAGACACATGAAAAAATCTGGACTGATATATGTTTGCTTAGAACAATATAGGATTGTTGGTACACTCCCTGAGCACAGCCAGCAGACACTGTGCAGATGTTCTGTGGGCTTGTTCGGAATGGGCATGAACAGTGTTTAAAAGCCACTAAATAATCTTAAACAGTTGTAGCTAAAAGATCTGCACAAAGCTTGCCAGAGTTCCCAACTGCAAAGAAGCCCCTTCCAAGAGCACTCTGTCCTGGACTTACTGCCTTGGCTGTGATGGGCAAAGAGCTGTCAGGGACTGCTGCTGAGACAGACTTTTAAAGAAATTGTACATCTCTTTGGCCCAGGCCTAGCAGGGTGCATTGCCTGTTTCTTGGAGAAAATTAGGGAGAATCACACATTTTTTCATTTCTTTTTAGTAGTATATAGAGACAATATTCTGCAAGTTGAGGAAGGGAAAGAACAAAACAGATTCTCTAAGAATAAACATGGGTAAATAAATGGGAGTTTCAGGGTAGAGAAATAAAAAAAAAATAAGGCCAACAGAGGAAAAAAAAGTTATTTGAGCAGACAAAGAAGTATACAAGTTTGTATTTGGGTCTGAAACAGAAGAAGATATAAGAGTAATTAGAAACATTTATCCTTAGTGTGCTGTTTTTCACTCCTTCCTCTTTCGGGCTTGGAGGTTTTTTACTTTAGGTAAGTGTTGGGTTGATTCTGGTGTTATTTTCCTTTTTCTGTGTGAGTGGAAGGGTGCATGTCTTTGAAATCTGTAGCAGAAATTCCATTTCTGTGTAATCAGCCCATGACCCACCTTCACTTTTGTGCCTTTTGGATCCTAAGCACATCCCGTTTCCCACAGCTTTTGTTAAAGCACTAACTTTGAACATAATTCATATAAAATTTCCAAATCAGACTATTGCTAGCCACGGCAGCAAGAGCCTGACTTCCCCAGGAGTAAGGGAGCCATGAGGGAAAGAACAAAACTTATGCTTGTGGGACTAATTCTGGCCACACTGAAACTGTCCAGATGTCAGCATAAAAAATGAAGGTAATGAAAACCAGTACCCCCCTCTTATACATTTACCACAATGATATAAGTATCGTCCATTTTACAACATGGGAATGAAAGTCTTTCATTGCATGGAAATGTATTGCATAACTACTGTACTCTACTGTTTGGAAAATACTGGGACCAGCCAACACCAACACTTCCTATCAGTCTCATATTTGGTTAATCAAATTACTTTTTACCAGACATTAGCCAGAACACAAGATAATTGTTTTCTATTTTAAATAATGGCTTACTGAATTCAAAGGGCCTTGTTTTAGTCTGCAAAGCCTGGAATTAAGCTGGAGTAAAACAGTATCCAATTATGCCCATTACCCCTAGGCAAGTACTTTTCTTAGAAAAATCACCTGTCAACAGAACAGCATTATGCCAGAGCAATTTCTATTCTCTTTCTGTTCCAGAGGCATTTTATTTGCTGATCTATCAGTTGAAAAGTCCCTGTCAAAGAGAAGGAAACAATGTTTTAGTGAACAGTTCCACGCACTTGCATAGGGGTAAAAGGTTCGTACCATTCCAACACAACACATTCTTTGCATTATTCCAACTCAGACATGCAGACCATGAAGCAGCCAGCTGTGGTCCAGGAGGTCCAAGAAGATTATGGGAGCTAGAAAAGCAGGTTCAACTTTATGTGCAGAAGACTGTCTTTACCTTTCTCAGCTACCTTTTCACTATTACGGGTAAGAATCAGAAAACCTCCAAACAACAAACCAACCCAAAATCCAAACCAAAAAAACCCTCAAGAAGTAGAACTGGTGAAAAGTTTCTCTTTGCAAATAAGGAGACTACCTATGGGCTCCATGCCTTTCTCTCTCATAGCTTTTAGATTGCTCCAAAGAATCCACCTTAGGTACAGTTTCATTTAAATGGGCTCCACAAAGAAGCAATTCTGTAATTTTAAAACATATAATAAATGCCACGGTAAACATAGAAGAGGAGTTGCTTTGCAGTTTCCTTTTGCAAATTCTGATCGTGTTTTAGCGTTTTTAGTATAATTTTTTATAGGAGGCTGTGACCTGGGGATCATAACATTTTGAGAGGAAGACACATGCCAAGAGGATTTAAAGGAATATGAGAATACATTTAAGAGAAACAACAAAATTGACTGAATCTGAGGCCTGTGTTGCATTCTGCACAACAAAAATGAGAGAAATTCTGGAGATCAGAGCATGAAACTGTTTTAATCTAATTCAGTAGCGTGTATTCAAAGACACATTTTCAGCAAAAGGTTATTGAAACCAAATCCTGGAGAGAAGGAGCCAGCTGTTTCAGAGAACATGTGATCAAGTTTTAACATGATTAATTTTTCACAGCAGTGGCCCTTAAAAACTTTCCCATCACATTTGGAAACTAATGTGTATTTGCTACCGATGACTGCTTTGGTCCGTGTTTATTGAGGAGAGGTCCCTTCAGTCTGAACAGGTAGTGTTGAGCCACCAGATCTATTTTTCTTAACCAAAATGGCAGCTACTCAAAAGTCACAAAGATTTCTTTTTACACATTCTTTGCCAATTCAATGGTACACAGAGGAATAAGGAAACTGGAGGCCAAGGGAAATCTTGACTTTTACCACAGTTTTGCAACTAAATTTCTTGTATGACAGCGATGAATATTTTAGCTTTACCACTTTTTTATTAGGAATAGCAGGAGATAGAGGTGTATTAAAGTGCCTGTCCAGCAAGGACAACCAAGCAAGCCCTAAAAGGTGCTATTCATACAAGTAGATCTCTGAGTTTACAAATATGCTTGGTGCACTGAGCATGTAAAATGGTGTACCACTGCTGAGCAATATTGTTCTGAGCAAAAAGTCTGTGAGCTATGGACACTCCCCAAGCTCTACTTTACCACTAGCTTGGCAGATCTATCCATCCATACTGGTGAGTGTCAGCACTCAGCCCCCCAGGAGAATCACCAGCCCTGATACAGGGACTTAAATGTGAGGTGAGTTTTACATGCCTAAGAGCGTGGGCTCCAAAAGGACCATCCTGTTTATTGGGAAACCACAGTACTGCCCAGTAGTAAACATCAACAATGAAGGTAGCTTAAATTTCACTTCAGTTGAAGGGGGCTTTTTGAACAGTTTTATCTTTGAGTGTTTCTCCTGAGAATTCGAAGTCCTGAAACATCTTGTAAAATATATGCATCTGAATTCTTTCAAAGCTGATTGAAGAAAGAAAGATTGTTCTTCCTTTCAAAGCATGCCCAGAGGATTGTATGGTGATAGTCTGTCTCCATTGTTGCTCAGCATTCAGCATAAGCATCAAGGATGTTGTAAGCCTGATGAAATTCAAGTGCACATTTCACTCTCTGCTGGAATATGCATTACTGCCCAGTCTCTGGGGTTCTGCAGGCAAAGGACTTTCTCACCTTTCTTTGAAGCTTTTCCTGCATTCCTCAGAACTGGGGAGTGTTCACTATGTCAGAGAAAAGTAGTGGGAATGACATTCATTAGGATGATTAAGAGACAGAGCCTTTTCTCCTTTCTCCAATTAACACATCACCATTGATGGAGCAATAAGCATTTCTTCATCTCCTTTCTTTCCCTCCTGTGACCCACTCACCTGACTCCCCCTCTCCAAATTCCCTCTTCCACCCCCAACAAATACCACCCTCTAAAGGTGCAGATGCTCTCTGTGATGTGATAGGTGAGGCTTCAAATCTGCTTGGCTGGAGAAGGAACTGTACCCCTCCCTTTCACAGCACAGGTGGATGATGTTCTGACCTCAGGAGCAGCATCAGGGAGGAGCACCATCTGAATTCTTTTTCCCAGTGGCTCTCAATCCATTGGTGAGCACCCCCACAGAACCTCACAATCTGCAGGGATATTGGTGAAGATTAGCCCGACACAGCATGGGAGAGCTGCTAAATCATCAGTTGTTACAATAAGCAGCAGAACTTCAAAACATAGAAAACTGTAAGATTGAAAGCTTAGTTCCCTGCAACAAGTGTAAATGCCCCACACTTAGGTGGCAGCTGAACAAGGGACCTGAGGGTCAGAATTTTTGACTGGGGACCTAAAAGTAGCAGGTGAGCACTGAAGTCGTATCCAAGCCCTTTCATGGATTTAGCCCCCAAGTCCTATTAAGCAAGCAGCCACCTTAAACACACCTCAGGAATCACAGTCTGTTGTTTATCACTTCCCACAGGCACCACTTTAAACACACACATGTGAGTATATGTGTGTATAAAAGGAATACCTGGAGAAATTAAGAACATCTTAATTAAACTTAAGATGTGTGGTTCAGATAAGTTTGGCATGGGGCCACTGCATTCCAAGATTCTCGAATAGCATAATCTAATTAATTTTGTTTAAGAACACAGAGGTCATAAACATACAGTAATTTGAAACACTTAGTACCCTGCCAGCTGGCACTGTCTCCTTTCCACTTCTTTGCACTGTAATTTCACTTCCATTTGTGCCGGGCCTGGAATCTCCTCACTCTAGTAGTAAGCTGTATTATGTTACACAGTATTCAGCTGAGGTATTTTTTAATGAACTAATTACATGTTAGTTAATAATAGAACATTTCTTTAGTAGTCAACTGCTGAATATAATTCTGAGAGAACTACTGTAGGCTGGGATCCTGCAGGAATGTTTAGGAACAGGTTTCAGCCCAAAGCATTGTGTCTATTATTTAATACGCTATAAGAAAATTATAAGTCCCTGAAAATCCTGGTGTTTTGTCTTTTCAGTGCTGGGCTGTGCACTGGGAACTGCTATTTTGCCACTTTTGTTTGTGGATGAATTTTAGAAGTGATTCAAAAAATAATGGAGAGTATTTATGGATACCTGCCATCAGAAAATCATATTTAGATTTCTTTCTGTTTGCCATTCCCTCATGTCCAGCCCGTTTCTACTGCGGTGCTGTAGACACAGCCTGTGTGCTCATTTCCTAAGCAATCTCCAAGCTCCAGGAGCAGATATCTTCTGTGAGGTTCAGACCCTCTTTATGGCTCTCCTGGACGAGGTAGCATGATGTCATGTAACATGATGTTGTGCAAATCTTCCAGAATGCTTCTTACCACTCTGCCCACCAGGGAACCATCTGGCTGGCGTGTTCAGCCAAATATCCAGAGAGCTCAGCACATTTCTGGTTACTGAGATGAGGCACAGATAACTGTCAGAGCTTTAGACCTCAGCTTTGTTATTCAGAAATAATTCTCCAAGGACACATGCCCTTAAAGGTTTTCTTGTGACCACTAGGTTTAATTTTGAGACAGCAGTGAGCTACGGAGAAATTTTGATGGCCTATGGATGTTATTACTTCAGAAGCACAAACTTTTGAGAATGTCACAGGTCAGATTCTCCTTGCCTGATGTGAATGACAACAGCATGATGAAGCAATATTTAAGCAACACAGATTTAGGGCAAGGAAGGATCTGGCTTGGCATACAGAGACACGCTCATGTTGTGCTCGGGCTTCAGCATTCTCCTCACAGCGTGTGCATAACTATCACTATAACATTAATGAAAGGCGGGCATTGAGGGGTTGTGTTCTTACATGTACATTAGTGAGTAGAGATCTCCATCAAAGATTTTCTCAGCTGGAAGACAGGGATACAGTTACAAAGCTATTCTCTGTCTGGTACTGCCAGCAGCACTGTCAATCCCCCACACTCCATATCTAATGTGCTCAGATGCAGAGGAGGCAAACAGTCAAGCCAAGGAAAAGCAAGAGGAGCACAGGCTGGCTGAAAGGCAGCTCTAAGAGACAAAAACCAGACAGAAACCCTTACAAATCCAGCACTGGGCTCCTGAGAACCACTCAGCCTTAACCCTTAGCCAGCTAGAAACTGCAGGAGAATTACAGAGTTGCTGAAGTTTATTGACAGTGAAAATACGAAGGATGGCTTTGTGAGCATGAAATGCTGTCTGATGTGGAAGCATTGGGGTTTTCTAAAGTGTTATACATGAAAAACATATGCACATCCCATTTCCCACCTTCCAGTACTGTTAGGGAGAAGGACTTTGAGCTGCAGAATCCCTGGGGGTGGACAGGGATCTTCAGGGTTTCCAGCCCAGCCTCCTGCTTGGACCAGGTGTGGTGGCAGCAGGCTGCCCAGCATCTTGCCCAGCCAGTTTTGCATTTCCCCCTGGATGGAGATGCTACCACCACTCTGGGGAGCCTGTTCCAGTGGTTGACTGTGACTTCACTTTTTCCTGATATCGAGCCAGAATTTAGTGTGTGGCAGCTTGAGTCCATTGTCTCACATCCTTGGTGAAATCAAGATTGGACCATAGCTTCGCTAATCCCATTGAATTTATTTGAACAGTTCTAAGTAATTTTATTGTAAATCGTAGTGGAGATAGAACTGCAGGGTACAGATGACCAATAATGCTATGTAAAACCTTCCACTTTGGATTTAGCTGGATCTGATACTTATCAATTGGCACTGTCCTATAAGTGGTTTGAGTATAACAATTGGTGGCATGAGATCAATCCCTTTTCTATCATACATGATTCTGACATTGCTTAGTGATCTCAGTCCAGTACTCAGTGAACTAGTCTTCTTGTTAAAGCCCACCATCATAGTTGGTGGTCACACATTTCTTGACAGTTTCCAGATTCTTAAAGATATTTAGGCATTATTCTGCTGTCTTGCAAGGCCCAAGTGATTTAGACAAGTCAGAGCCTTTTTCAGAGTTGCCTGACAGGACTGCTTTGAAAGCCAAGATTTAAGTGAAAAAGATAATGGATTTTACCCCTTATCCTTAGAAATAATCTCTCCACAAGAAGGAGGAAAAAGGAAAGAAAGTGGGGTGAGCTGTGGGAATTAATGCTGCTTTTACAGGTGTTGCGCATGTTAAAAGAACTTCACTTGCAGAAACTGTGTCACTCACATCTAATAACTATGTTAAAATAAATTCGTATAAGGAAATGCTGTTGGCTACCGGCCAATTCACATCAGAATTTTTCATGGATATTAAAAAAAAAAAAAAAACAGACAAAACAACCCACAGATTCTCTTTCCTGAACTCTAGTGCAAAGAAGAAAACAGCTCACTGGATTGTTTTTAGCACTTTTTAGAAAAATGACCCTTGAATAGGGTCTTGATGAAAGGTGCACTACAGGAACAGAACTGGGCATAACCAAAGAGGAGAAGTGGCTCACATACTTATGCATATGAGATCAAACCCCTGTCTTGCATCTGGTGAGTTTATACTGACAGTTTATTTCCAAGACAGTCATCAATATAGTGTCTGAGAGCTTAATCCTTCTCCCACTAAGTCAGTACCAAGACTCCCACTGGCTTCTACTGTGTAGCTTTGAAGCCTGTGTGTTCAGTGCCTACAAAATGAACTGCTACTTACCCAGGAGAAAAGACAGGCAGAAAGTATTCAAATATAAATATTTACATTTAAAGAATTGCCTCTCTTAAAGTCCATCACAAAAGTGATTGATTGTCTGTCATTTTTGAGGGTATTCTTTTTTTTACAAATATTTTTTCTAAATGGACATAGCTGTTGAAATAGGAATGGTTTATTTTATTTTAGGATCGAAATAAACCAGAAAATTCAATCTAATTTTCTGAGTAAAATAAAAATTTATTTTATAAAAAAAATAATGGCTGATTTACAAAAATCTTGCTTTGGATAACAGAAGAATAAACAAAATAGTCTCATTGTTTTGGAGAAAAAGTAGTAAAATATCACTTGAATGACACTTGATCAATCAGATAAGTCTGCTTTGAATCTTGAAAAAAGAAAACATCATTGACATTTTCCTACTTTTTAAGTGTTGTTTTTTTGACGTGTTCTATCTGCTTGGAAGCTAACCGCAAATTCCAGTTGGAGCATATGAGAAGTTCAGAGCAAAAATAAAGCACACACTAACATCAGTTTTGTGCAAGGGCAAAGAGCATAAAGGACAATGTGTTTTTCTGTGCCCTTTAAAATCTGGGCCTCTATAGTTCTGCAGAGCTGAGCCTTTGGGAGTAATTTGGAACAATAATTTAACAATTGGTCATTTATTTTTCTCCATGCAGATCTTCCAGAATATGGAATTTCATTTTATATGGGATATGGTGCTGACTGTGACTGAAGGATTGAGAAAGTTACAGATGCTAGTTCAAGAAGTCTTTCTTTAAAACATGTTTCTAATTCAGAAATTAAAAACTGCAATTAAAAAATTGTTGTTTATCTCAAAAAGCAATAGCATTTCCCTTCATTGTATTCCTGATTTTCATGGAAAGGGTCTACAGACAATAACCTTCCTCCCTGACAGACATCTGTGGTGCAGGGACTGTGATTCTTGTCCTGCTGAGCAACATTATACCATCAAGTGCTGAGCCATATGAACTTTTTGGCTGTGCTCTTTCATTTTTTCCCAAGTTCTCCAGATTCCTATGCCCTGTTCTCCAGTTCCCAGAGGTAGGCATTTCTGCAATTTCGATTCACTTCCAAATATCTTTAGAAAATGCAAAGCGCTCTTGGCTTGGATTTCATCCACAGTCCAGTGCCAAAAACCTATCTGCATTTTTTCCCTTGTATATCCTAATTCTAAACTTAGTTTTCCTTTTACATTCTGCAGTACTATGCAATCCTGGGGGGAAACAGCTATTCAGGGTAGCACTAACCCTGTGTGAAATACAAAGTGAGAACATTTTAGCTGCCCACCATCACTCAGCTGAACAAAATGGCTCTGCGGCTGGCACTTCTTCCACTTTACTCCTTCTCCCCAAAACTGTTTAAACAAAACCCATCTTACTCTTTCTCAAACCATAGACTCACATTGTCTAGCCTGTCTAACAGCCCCCTAATCCAGTCAGAAAGCCTGAACTGTTTGAAATAACCGAATATGCATGTGGAATTTGCATTAGGAACATAATAGACCTCCTAAGCACGGTTATTACAGCATGCTCAATTGTTCAAACATGCCTCCCACCTGTTGCTGCTTATAATGTGCTCAAGTGCCATCAAGTGCAAAAGTTATGGTTCTATTTATATGGAACCTTCTTAGACATGCACGAGGTGCAAGATATATTTACAAGACCCTTCTTTTATCTCTTCCCCTGGGCACAACAGGGTCTCATCTCCTCCCTGGGTGCACATGTGACTACAGATGTCATTACTGGAAATAAAACATTCCCATCATGCAGAGACCAAACCTCAGTTCAGGACTTCTCTTGTGCCTTTCATCTGGAGAAGAAGAAAGTGGGGGAAAAAAACAACCCAACAAAAATGCCCCATACCTTTGCTGGTTTAATTGTTGTGTTGCGGACATGTGTGAGGTGAAAACAAGGAAGGAACTGCAAGTATTTGTGTGGAAGCTGTTCCAAAACCCTGCAGGAAATTTGTGTCAGCATTGGAGGCCTGAGGCTTTCCAGAGTTAATGGAAAGACCCACTTGAGTATGTTCTAGATCAAGCCCTTAATACAGAAATGTGTCCTAAGAGGTGAGTCACCTCTTGTGCATAATTACAAGGTATAAACCAATGAACTTCTAGTTATAATTATGCCAGCTAACACTGCCATCATCAACTCACCAGAGCAAAGATTTTACCCAAAATTTTGGTGCTTTTCAGTTTCAGGAGTCTCAGTTCAGGCTCTGAAGTTTAGGCCATGCCAGGGTGGCCAGTCATGAAGCAAAGCACAGACCTGTTGTGTTTTAATGCTTCACTCGACAACTAGGAATAATATTAGAAATAAAACTCCCAATTTGTTTCAATTGGCCCTGTACAGTACATGAGATCTCTGTCTTTACAGCTATCCCATTCCTGATTCTGGAGAGCAGGGGCTTCTGTGAAGATGTGGATGAAATGTCACAGAAGCAACTGTTTCTGGAGCATACAAGAGAGTCACCCACGGAAGGGCTGAGATCTTTAGGTGTGTGAAATGATGATGGTGTTGTACAGAAAGACCTGTGTCTTGGGCTTGCTTGGGCACCAACAGATGAGAAACATGGAAACATGGAGCTCTGCACAATCAGCTGAACCTTATTTTTATCAAAAGCTTCTCTAGCTGGGAGATTTTCAGGGGTTGAATTATACTTGGTACGTGGCATGGTGTCTCACACATCTGTAGTACTATGACCCACCTTCTCCTTCATGCTTCTAAAAGTGGTGATATTATCCTCTTCTAAAATGATGTTGCCCCCTGAGCTAAGAGCTTGCAAAGCCTCCAAGTCCATCTGCTGGTTTGGTACCCCAGTGCTTATCTCTGTGGCCCTCTCTGTTAACAGCACTCCAGGCACAGCTGGCTGAAACACTGCTGTATAATCTGTTTTGGAAGGAAAATTAGCTTTTCAGTGAAACTTTTTTTTTTTTCATGGATTGTCTGCTTTCCATGGTAAATTCCAGCTTCTGGCTGAAAAGCCAAAGCATTTGCAATAAAATGCCTCGTGTGTTTCTATGAGATGGTGCATGGCACAGGAAGGTAGGGAAATATTTTCTGACAAGTGCTGCTGATATAAACTCATATTAATGTTGATGCCTTTTCATGCAGCAAGTTGTTAGTGGAGCCACTGGAAATTACAGACAGATGGAAGATACAGGTTGTTGCATGAAGCTTGTTCAGCATGCTGAACAACACCACAAATATGTTTTTATACGCACACTTCTTTGAAGTGTGATGGATGTAGCATGTGTGAGTTGCTGTCTCATTTTTCTATTGAATTATAAAAAAGCCTACCCACAGATCTAGCTGGGTGGTAGCTCAATTTTTCCCAGTAGCTTCTGACAGTAGTTACATTTCATTTAAAACATACGCTCACTTTTCCTGCATTCCCCAATGTAAACATGTACGAGATGCTGGAATTTACTGAAGAAAAAAGAACTTTGCAGACCTGTGCTGCAGAGGGTGGCACGGGAGGGCCAGAGAAAACACATCTGTGGGTGAAAGGCTCACACTCTGTCTTTCACAGCCAGAGAGCTAAAGGTTTTTCCTCAGCTGCCCGTGAAAGCACTGAGCTCAGCATTTGCTTTCTCTGAAGGAGATGGGGCTACGCCCAGTCCCTATGACTTATAGGGTGCATGGGGAACGCTGCTGTGCCCTACTCACAGAGCACAGGGGAAAAGGCAGTTCCAGTGGCCCTGCCTTGCTCCTTTCCCTTGGTTACCCTGTTATCCAGGACCAGCCCTCATTGTGCCCTCACCTTCCCATCTGAGCACCCACAGCTCTTAGACATCCTTGATGATTTTCTTACTAAAACGTGCATTCAACTGCCAGCACCTGAATGTTTTCAGCATCTTCTCCTATAGGAGAAAACTAAGTTGTTGGTTTTTTTTTTTTCCTAATGTATTTATTTTAATTGTGAACTCTGTGTCTCTGGGTTAATTCGTTCTGGCTGCAGTTTGAAAGAATGCCATTTGCAGAAACCACAAGGGGCTTAAAGAGTGGAGCAATTACTGCATCCACATTCTTGGAGAAGTCTGATAACAGCGGAGACCATTCCTCCAGCTCAGTGGCAGGCGTGAGTATGCTGTGAGAGAGTACAGCACGAAAATGACTCATGGGCCAGCAGAGTCCTCAGTGCCTGCACGCTGACATCAAAGCCTAGGAACTCAAGGCCTCCCTTGAATGAGCTCGACTGCATTTAAGGAGATTCTGGTGATCAGTCTAAAAAAAGCACATTAGACATGTTTAAGGAAGCAAGGCACAATTCCTTTGTTATCTCTGGCATCAGTGGAAGTATAAGAGAAGAGGTGTATTTTCCCAGGGTATCCATCAGACAGGAGCCCTGCAGGGTTTTTCAGATGCCCATTGGTGAAATTAGCATCAGTGAGGACTGATCAGCACACGCTGATATCCTACCTAAAAGAAGAACTACTTTTATGATTTTTAAATGGTGAGTTAGGTTCTCACAAAGTGTTGATTTTATCAGATCCTGAAAATTTGTCAAACAGATTACTTGCTTCGTGACCCTGACATCTTGATACACATAGAAACTCTCCTTAACATTTTGTTTGTTGCCTAAATATTTACTGACTGTCATCCTTTTTATTTACCTGTAATAAAACTAAAGTCAATTTTCTACAGCAACTATAGATATAGCTTTACTCTGGACAGCTCTGCCTGCAGAGTGTTAACCATCTTCGTTTTCAAAGCCCTGTACACCATTATCCTCTCACTTCTAACCCAGAAATTTTAAACCTAAAAAAAATCCAATTTTATTATCCAGTTGTAGAGAACTGTCTAATTTTCTTATTACACCTGCATTTAATCTCTCAGTAATTAACCTTAGATGCTAACAGTTCTGATTCAGGTTCCCACTGACTAGTACCCATGCATAGAAGATCCTTTGGAAGTTTCTTAAAGCTCTTGGAGCTCAGGCAAACTGGATTCAATTCTGTCTGTGCCTCAGATTGCCTTCATGATGACGGTCTCTTCTCATTGTCTAGAATAAGTCAGCTTTCTCTTAAGTGGACCAGCTGTCCCAGTGTTACATTTTTTCAATACTTAAAGAGGGAATAATAGTATTTCCAGGTTTCCATATAGAAGTCGGTCTTAATTTTTGACAACAGGTATTAGCTGATCTGCAGCACAGTGGTGGTCTGATCCCGGCTGACATCTCTTTATAACGATCGTTAATGATTCTGCAAATAAACAACAACAAAGAACGAAAATGCTGTAGGTTCAGTCTCTACAAAACATTGCATCCTAGACATGAAAGAATTTGTAACACCATCTGCTAGGAAACTTCTGCTGAGAACATTTTTCAGGTTATTCTTTCTTTAAACTGGCCAAATTCTTCAGGTTTGAATGGACTCTGCTTTTTTTTTAAAGTGTGGGGTGAGCAAAAGGGGAGACAGAATAAAAGAATGACAATACAATGGAGTCACTATAAAACATATGGGAGAAGAAGTTGAAGGCATAGTGACTTAAGAACAGGCAGGAAAAGAAGTGGATTTAAAAAGAAAGCAATTTCTTGCAAACATTTCATAAAACAGCAGAACGATAATTTTTTGAGTGATGAAATCCATTGCTTCAATGCAAAATTTATGATGAACATCTGTTGTGGCATATGGCAAGTACTGTCACGAAATTGTGGCGAGCAGCAGCATAATTCCCCATATATAAGCCTATGGTCCTGCTTTATTCCACCCTTGCAGTACTGGGGATATTCCCACACTAAGTTTCAGATAAGCCCACATAAGTACTCATTTTATAAAAGAACAGTAGAACTGATTCAGGCTAAGCAGAGGAAATCTCATTTCTCCAGAATGGGACAATTACCGAAACAACAGATGTGAGTAGCCCTGGTGCATCTTTCAGTGGCAGCTCTTTGGCACAAATATGCACTTGTTTGAAGAATGCCAAATGTCCATTTGTGACTGCACTGAAAAAGTCCCATCTGTGTTTTACTCTTTCCTAGCTGGTGACCTGTAAATTTTCACCTCTAAGGCAATGTCTCTTTTCCCAGGTCATATATATTTTGAAATGATCAAAGTTCTCATTAAATAATATTTTATATCTCTCTTCCTTATGCAGAAGTTATTTATTCAGCTTGTTTTCTTGGGGCATGAGAGTGTGCCTTTTCCTGGGAGGGAGTAGGAAAGGGTGGCATTAAAGTTTAGGGCTTTTCCTCAGATGAATTTCAGGCTATGAGGTTATATTTCTGAAATCTTTAGCATCACAAAACCAGGAATTTAGGTAAAACTGTGGAAATGTCTCCTCTCATCTCACCAGTCACTCATCCATCATCTGTGTTAAAGCATAAACCCTTTCTGCTTCCACACAAGGAAGGGAAGGAATGAGGAGGAAATAATTTCCCCTTTTTTTCTGATACCATTTGCTTGACCAATAGTGACCAGCTCTGACAGAAAAGTCAGAAACTGAAAAATCAGTTATTCCTTTTGTAATTCATTTAGGAGTAGGCACCAGTTCAACCCTAGCAAGACCTTTTGGCCCTCCCAGGAAGAGAAGGAGACAGAGGAAAAACAAGTATGTGGAGATAAACAGCGGAGTGTGGAGCACAAAAAAAGACAAGGGCTGTGGGGAGTTGCAGGACCAGAAATGGAGGACCATGGAGAATAGCACTCATGTAAGGGTCCTGTGTTCCCAGGAGGGGTTCAAGGAGCTGGTGGCAGCTGCCCAGGGGTGCTATGCCCTGGGGACTGGGGCAGCAGCAGACTGGGGACAGGGCTACTGGCAACAAGGCTCCCCCATCCCATTTGATCCTGCTTCTTCCTCCTGGTGATGTGAACAACCAGTTCAGCTAGAGCCAGGAGAAAACTGATGGAAAGGCTCTGGTGACTTGCAGGGCTTTATTCTGAAAGGTTAGACATGCCTACATCAAAAGTGTTGCTCCAAGCTGGACTGGGAGATATCTTAGAGATAGTTTAGGCTGTAGTGTCAGACCAGCCTGTAATGTCCCCAGCAGAATAGAGAGAGACATTCACCATGAGAAAACAAACAAACAAACAAGCAGTCGGAGAAAAGAAGCTGTTTTCCATATTTTGCTTGGAGGCAACAGACGTTTATCATACCTCCTTTGGCAGGACTAACTCTTGGCTCAGAGCAAAGCAAAACTTTCCATGGAGAGTGAATGGTGCTACTGACCCAGACACAGAGGTGTGGGAATATATGGGCTAATCCAAGCTGTCTCCAACAAGGATGCTTTACTGAGGAGGCAGCTGCTGCTTTGTAAGGGCTTTGTGGCAAGTGGTTTGTTTTTTTTTTTTATTTCTGTACAGAGGGGTTTTCCCCCATGCCTGGGTCTCAAAGGCACAGCTGCCACACATTTATAAATGACAACAGTGATCACTCTTGAAAGCTCAGCCCCAGCCTGGCTGTAGAGCCTCTGCCAGCACTCTGAGCCATGGAAGGCCAGAGGATAATGTTGGCTGAGTCAAATGGCTCTTGAGGGATTTACAGAGTGGATTATACTTGAAAAGGGAATCCTCTTTTATGTCTACTCTGGGGAAATAAATGCTAGGCACTGTTCAAGGTTGCTCTGAGTTGGACAAGTTTTCTGAAACTGAAAGCAGAACCAAATTCTTGTTGTTCCCTCAAGGTACTCCAGCAAAGTCTGAAACCCATGATAATAGAAGTGAAAGAAACCCAAGCTGGTTATTTATTATAATGGCACTGGATGGAACCAAGCCTGAGTTAAACAGAGAATGTTCTCTTCTTGTCTGCATTCATTTTACTTTGTTAGTTGCCATTAAAGTATCTGCATGGCTTTCAGCAGCCCATCTATAATGTGATGAACATTTGTCCTGTCATTGTTTTCTGCTTTAATTGTTTCTTAGAGGGAAAAGATATTTAGAGTAATGTAGTTTGGGCAGAATTTTAGTCTGGGGACTGCAAGGAGGAGGCAGATTAAAAAAAAATATTTCTCTTTCTCTTTTTAATATAACTGCTTCTCTTATGTTTGTTTCAAGGTAGAGAAGGGCAAACCCCCCAGATATTGTATCTAATACAGGGCACACACACCAATTAATTTTATCTGGAGAGTACAGCAGAAGAAATAATTGACAGTGGCCCATGTGTTTAAGAAAATATTTAGAATCTAGACATGTGAACATCAGCAATAAAATTATTTATTTGGAAGTTACATAATTGAAAAACACCTAAAATCAAACAAGCAAAATGAGCTGCTGGTTCTGAAACACTTAAAGTTTTTCTTAGTACTATATAAAAATAATTTTCAGTCTTAGGACCATCACTTCCTCTTTTGCTTCTGTATGAGTTCACACAAAAAACTCTTCAAAATTACTTAAAGATTTTTAAAGCTGTTTTTAGAAAAGTCATGCTCAAATGTGTGATCTTTAAATTGCTTGGTTTTTGTTGTTTTGCTTATGTTGGTGCTTTACACGTTTTTGACGACTCTAAAGTTTTCATAATCTCTGTTTACAAGACGTTCTGCAAGTTTCTTTCAAGTCAGTGAAACCCAGTGATAGAAAACTTAACCAGCCCTGACACACCTGGTTTACCTGTCTACCAATTGCCACTTGAATATGTCAGCTCAAGGGTCATGTACTCCACCCAATTTTAGTGAAATTATTTGGTTTTTTTGTTCTAACACGACACCTAACTATGTAGCTTTAACTATGTGAAGTTAAGATCACACCTGTGTGCAAGTATCCTCCTGACTTAGTGTGTAAGTGACTTCTCAGTTGCGCTAAGAAAGTCTGTTGATCTGGGAATAAAGTTCGTAACTTGCAGCCATGTTTTGTTCCCCCATTTCTATCCTACCTCCCCTCTACAGAGGCTGTTATTTTATGTTAAATATTTATGTTGTGGCGTCATACACTTAGGATGTAACTCTGATACCCAATATGCCAGCACTCCCTGAAAAGCTCCATATCCTGTACAATATTAAACGTCTGTATTTTGTTTGGTTCAGGTTCTCACACAAGTGTGAAAAGGAATTTGAGGCTATAAATCACTGTCGGTCAGTCTTTACCTTAAGTGCTAACCACATCCCTGAATCAACAACGTGTTTTCCTTCCTTTCCACAGATGGGCTGACCCTGTGGGTTCACCGTGCATTATTACACCTAGAAATTCCAGCCACGCTCACCGATTGCATCACTAACCACTATTCATTGCTGAGCTGAAGATCATCTTCTCACATGATTTGCAATCACACAGCTGAGAGCTTTTACTCTCCTAGCAGAGCTTGCTTTCAATCAGAAAACCCCAAGCCTGTTAATATAATCCTAATAGTTAAGGTAAAATATTAAAACACTTTCTAATTACTTCCTTCCCATTTCCTATGGCTTTGCTTTCAATAACAGGGATTTTTATTATTATTATTGCTTGGTTTCAGACTCATTAATTCTCTTTAATAGGTCTGTTCCATTTCCTTGAACTGCGAGTATGAAGAACCTGCATATTCATCTCAGGTGATGACTCAAAACAATGCGAAAACAAGATGATACAGAAAAGGTTGAAAATGTCACTTGTTCAGGCAGTGTTGCTCCATGAATTTCCAGGATAGCCTATTCTACCTCAGAGGACAACTAGCCTCCACATGTTTTGCAGGTAAGAGCACTGCAGTGAGTTTGTCCTTTAGAGGGAACAGTGTCAAATATTGACTCAGCTGATGGTTTCACGCAACAGGCAGGAGATGCTTCCCTCAGAAGCATCCCAAATTAGTACAGGCTCCCTGCAGCACAGTCTCCTAAAGGAAAGCACATTTTTTAGAGGGAGAAGTTGAACAGGATGATGGTAAGGCACCTGGAAAGAAGACTATCTCGGGGAAATTAATCTCCAAAGGAGTAGTGCTGGTTTGCGAGCAACTCAAAAAATCTCAGGAGGATTCCCCTTCCCAAGCCAAGCAGGAACAGCCACCAGAGGCATTATCTGAGGGCAAACAGGCAGGCAGACAGCCAGCAGCTTTCCACCCACCATGCTAATGGAGGTGAGTCAGTTGTTTTCTTCCTCAGAGCTTTTGTGAGTGATTAATAAAAAACATAAGCTCCTTTCATCACTGATTTATGCTCTTCCTCTGCAACTGATTGGATAACCCCTACCTTCAGCTGGTGTAACTCTGCCTCATCCCACTGATTTCAGACCTGATCTTTGAAACGTGAAGTTTCTTTTCTCTTATGGTTATGCCTGGTTTAACTATTTAACTCTTGCATTTTAATTTTAAGTTTATATGTGTAGTTCTGGAGCTCCTTACAGGAGGGTATTTTATGTTTCTAACTATTCAGTCACTCCCTTTCTTACACGCAGAACTTCCATTAAGCCACTCTGCAGCTCCTTTCTCTAAGATTGTCTAGTCCTAACTCTTCCTTGCTTTCTCCTGAGCTGTTCTCATCATTCCCCCCCTTTCCTTGGCTATAATATCTTTCCCACAGTACAATCACTGGCACTCTGTACAGGCCCTTGCAAATAGCTAACACAAAAAACACATTGCCTGTCCTTGCCCTTCTATCCTTTGGCTACTACAAACTGGCATTTTGCTTGCATTTTTCACCTTTTTTTTTTTTCTTTTTTTCATCTTCTTTTTAGCACAGCTGTGCAGCTGGCTGCTGGCTTCAATTATTTCTCTATTTTTCCACAATAACTCCCAGGTCTTTTTCCAGAGAATGGTGCTGGATGACTATTTAATTCAACACATACAATAGTTCTTGCATCAGTTTCTTGCTTGCAGACAAATTACTTGATGTGTGCTAATATTGAACTACATTTACCACCTGCTGGCTCAGATCATCTCAAATGATCCAAAGACTCTTGACTTCAGTTCCACTGTTCCCTGCATTCTGTCCACTCCTAATGCTGGTATTATATTCCACTCCAAAGGTTTATTTTTAGGACACCTCGGCCAAATTGTTTACACATGTTAGTTCCCTTAACATTTCCTCATTTCCAACAGCTTTTGACCCCAGGGACAAACTGAAGACCTCTGTACATTAGTTCTGAATGGTTTATAGCCCTAACAAAGTAAAATTGTGAATATGGGGCAGGCTGAACACAGGTTCTTCCTCCTGAAAAATTAAAAATGAAGAGGGCACAATTTTCAAAAGGGCTTAAAACCAGATAAGATGAGTGAGAGCAACCATGAATAGCTCCTGAGAAAATGCTGCTCAGTGGTCACACCGGGAATCCACTTTGTCCCAGTCCTTTGGAATAAATGATTCTGGAAGTGTTGATACATAAAGGCAATCTTTGCACACTTCACTTCTAATGTGCAAATGTATTTGAAATTAAATCAGTCCCTTTAAGTACTCTGAAAACTATAGCATTAGTTAAATGTTTTTGCATGCCAGTGGAATGTTTCTGACGGTTCCTACCTCTTCTTGTAACAGTTTAAAACAGATTTTACCAGCGTGCATGTGTAAAGGGAATGACAGTGGCTCAAAGCAGAAGTCCTTCCAGATAAAAGAGTGATGATCCCTATTCCCTTGGGCACCTGATTTCAGGGCAGCTGATTTCAGTGCTACATGTACACCCCTTTTGAGTGGGATTTGGCCCTTTTCCAAAAGCTAAAAAATGCTGCTTTTCTTTTACTTCAAAACAAAACAACCCAGGATAAAATTAGCAAAATGTCTAAAGTCTGAGGGAAGAAACACCGAGACTGGAGATACAAAACATTCAGTTAAAATGGGGAAAGATTTTCCAAAATTACCTGGCTATCTGAAAATAAAGTTACCATTTCAGCCAAGGGACAGTATTTTAAAGCTTTATGAAGAAACAACAATTAGTGATTTTAATATCCCAGTCCTTTAGACCTTTTCTGGCAGTGCTGGAAAAACATTTCCTACATACTTTCAGTCTTATCATGGAAAGTCAGACAGCTCAGAATCACATGGGTTGATAAGTTTTCAACCAAATAAGAGTCAGAAATGTAAAAGCAAAACACCCTGGGAAAGTTTCCCTTGTCTCACATGTATGAGAGAATATAGTACATTCCCCTGTCCAGTCTATAATTAAGATGAAAGGCATATTTCCATATAATTTGTGATTCAGTGGCATGGTTTGCATTCCATGTGGACAGCATCATCTTGATTCTTCTAATGCAATGAAACAAAACAAAAAAATGAAATTGGACTTAGTAGTCGAATAGGATGTGTTACTGCAGTTCAGACTGACTGTTTTTAAGTCTGAAGAAACAAAGCCCCTTCAAATGCTACCTTTTCATAAGAACTGAAATGTACAGCCTCCGCAAAAGTGTGACTTCTTCATATAAAAGCAATTAAATACCCTGGTTTGAAATATCAGCTTGTGTTACTTTCTCTCCCTACTACCAGATAGGCAGAGAAAGACAAAAAATCAGTAAAGATATCCTTACCTTTCATGTCTCCAGCTACATTTTAGCTCTCCATGGCTGTCTCTGGGTCATAACATGGATGTGTGGGATTGTCTTGCTGACCTCTTCAGCACCTTTATACACAAACACACATTAATTCAGCCTTTACTTCTGAGCAGGTCTGATTTACCATGCCCAGTGTCATCAAAGTAATGACCAAAAGAGCCTATTTTTCTGAGATCAGAAATTTATTAAGGGTGAGAAACACATGGAAGCCTTGACCAACTGAAAAAGGTTTAAAAAATTATTCTGCTTGTGCTGCAGCTCCACTGACTTTAGTGGAGCTCGGGAAAAACTGAACACCTAACTAAATCATAGGCAGTTTAGGAGCTCTTGAGAAGACCTTCCCCTGTGAGATCTCTGGTACTTCCTAACACTATCTGTGCTAGAAATGGCAAAAGAACATTCTTTCTCATGGTAAATCAGTTTATCTATTTTTTTTTCCACGCTGGGATGAAGAATAGCAGAGGACATCTACATGTAAACAACCCAAAAGAGAAAATAATAATTTTTTTTAACCACAAACACAAGTTTTATGCTGGGGCCTGTGCTGATTCCTCTTTTTATATAAACTTGCTTGTCCATCATTATGAGAATCTGAATCCCAAGGAGATGTATGCTCAAAGTCACATGTCTGGTTGTAGTTCTGTGGGAAACACAAATATCAGGACACATGGAGAAACCACAGAGCCCTTCAAACACAGATTCTTCTATGCAGATACACCATTTCTACTGGGGGCCCAGTTGAGCCAGTGGGAAAATTGGAAATGAAATGGAAATTTGCCAGTGCATTGAGGGCCCTGATGATGAAGCTTTGCCCCAGTGTCCTTAACTTGGGTTAAAGCATCTCTGAGAGGAGAGAAGGGAGAGGAATGCTCCTTGGGCTTCCTTTTGCACAGAGTGAGAACTCAGTGTGCCTGCCCTTGCCTTTACAGCAGCTGTTCTGGAGTTTTAGCACTGCATTTTGGCTTGACAACATTCCCAGCTGAAGAGATTCTCATAGTTTATGTCTTTGTTTGATAGCAATGCAAGAATTTCATTCCTGCACTCCCCCGTTATTCCTTCAACTGCAGCTTCCACATCAGGGGTGGTCCATCAGCACTGGGAGAAAATGTGCACTCAATACACAGGAAAGCAGGAATGTTTGTTAAGAGCTACTGCATCACTTTCTGCTGGGTGTGCTCTGAGTGGACATTTTCTTCTGGTGCTGATATCCCACCACTGGCACCAAAGCACTGCGAAAAGGAGAAGTGGGGGTGTGCATAGTGCTCTGGGAATTAAGTATAACTAACACATCACCACCTGCTGGGTCCCAGATAAGGGTCAGTGTGTGGCTGTACAGCTGCAAGACCTGGCCAAAGAATGAAAAATTTTAGCACCTTTCTGCTGAGAAAGACCAAGTCATTGCACTTTTCTTGCTGGCTGTTGTGGTCAGCAAGGACATTAATTCCTCACTTCTTTCCTCTCCCGCGCTTCTTGTGTTTGTCAAGACAAGAGGGATTCAGGCAAAGGGTTCCTGCATATGCCCCCTTGAACAGCAATTTAGTGGGCTCAGGAAGGGGAGAGCAGGCAGAGATATGGAAATGGAGGAGTTTCCTGAGGAAATTTGGTTTCCCACATGAGATCACCCAGGGCACTGATAGTGCAAGCCTGAGAGCCTGCATCTAAGAATAACACCTGTGGGGTCTTTGGACTTATTTCTGATAAAGGATGGTATAAAGGAAGAATAAATGCAGGATTAGAGGACAGGAGGAGCAATGCTTCCACACCACTCGGTGCATTGGTTCATTTTGTTGAAATTTTATGCCATGTCAGTTTCTGTGAGAGACAACCTGAAAAGTTTCAGAGTTCACATTCGGCTTGTGTAAGCATTCAGAAGTTTAGATGTTTATCTGAACCACATCTAAACTACGCAAAGCAACTTCTTGAGACTGCTCTGTTGGGACGGAAATCTTGCAAGAACAGACTTTCTCGTGACATTTCCAACACTCCTGCTTCCTGTCATGGCAGTGAAAACAGCCATCCTCGTGGTATTTCAACAATTCTTTGTCTAAAGGGAAACCAGAAGTGGAGGAGGGTGGAAATGTATGAGGCCTCTCCAAAGTTTGGAAATCTGCTGTTTGAGTTTCATTCTAGAAAAATTTAGGGTTCAGAAGCTGTCAGATATTTATTTCTAAACTGCTCTGTGGAATAAAGAGTGCAGAGGAGGAGCTGAAAGCGCTACTGAAATAGAGGGGTGAATCAAACCATCTCCCTTTTTGTACTTTAAAAACCCCAGAGATATTTGATGGAGTTGAAAGATAGCATAATTGAAACAAATAAAAGAAAACATTTTTTCTCATAGCTTACACTTAACTTCTGTAGCACATGACCACAGGATATTATCGAGGCCAAAAGCTTAACAGGATTTAAGAAGTGATGGGTCATTTATATGGATAATAAAAATAATTCACTGTCACTCTGGATACTGTTACATTAAAATATTTGCAAGGGATATAAACTCATCTGCCTCATTGTGTAAGCCAGATTCTAAGTGAAGGGCATTAGGGAAAAAACTGTGCTATTACATGCCTTTTAATAATCACTCTTCTCTTGCATATTAATGTAACATATCAGGGATTAGAAAAGAGAGGGTACTGGAGTAAAAGAAACAATTGCATGGTTTTCTATTGCTTTCCATAGGTCCTTCCATTCCAATTGCTTTCCATTCTTTAAGTGTGTAGCATTAGAGGACCAGAATATGGAAACTGGAAGTACCAGTGCGGGGGTGGTTTCCTCTAGACACAAGCTCTCGTTTACAATAAATATAATACTTATCCCAACAGCTTAGTAAGGGCTGTGAATTCCTACGACTTGAACACTGATTTTTAAACCCCCATGTATTTTAGTTCAACTTAGTTCAGTACTGTGCAGAAGATCTAACTAAATTATTATAGCAATCTTTTCCAGGTTTTAGTATTTCACTCCTTAAAAAGGCACTGTGAAAAGAAGCTTTTTAAACTTCACAACAGACAGTGAGTTAAAATATGATGTACTGTCCCAGATCTACTTGAGAGGAAAGAAACAGAACAATTAATAAGTTTATAGGGAACTGTGTGGTAAATCAACAGGAAAAAAGAAATTACAGCTGTGGTTTTCAGAATTTCTATACCTGTTAATATTACCGTGAATCACAGCATCTCTCTCCTGTATCCGCAGATGTGCATAGGTGTGAACATCTGTAATAACGATTCTCAAAGGAAAAATTTATCTGATGACAAGAACTGGTCAGAGAAACAGAATTCCTATCTCCAGTGGAAAATGCACTAATTCAAAACTGGTTTTCATTTGAATCAGAAGTGAAAACTAAAATATTTGTGTTTCCTCATGAACAAAAGTTTGCTTCAAAATCACTGAAGTGTTTCATTTTGATAGCATCAGCTTCACGTGGCATTAATTCTCTTGTTAACACATTTTAAGTTAACCATGTTGAAACACTATAGTATATTATATTTTAATAAGTCAGGTATTTTAAGTAATAGCATATAATTCACTAAAGACACTGTATAGCTTTAGTATTAAAATTTAAATTCTAATAGCATTTAAAAGTCAAGACAATATCAAAGTATTGTTTCTTATCTAAATGAAAATTTTCCATATGATATTCCTTGGAAGTGTTTAAGGGCAGGTTGGGTGGAGCTCTGGGCAACCTGGGCTAGTGGAAGGTGTCCCTGCCCATGGCAGGGAGGTTGGAACTGGATCATCTTTAAGGTACCTTCCAACCCAGGCCGTTCTATGATTCTATGATGTTCAAAATGATACATTCTCAGATTTCTCATTAACAGACATCGCTAATATTGCATATTTCCTTTAAAAAAAAAAAATTAAAACCCTTAAACAACAACTCGTATTTTCCATCAGAAATAATTTCTACTGAAATACTTTCACCCAGCTTTTCTGAAAGTTCTAAGACACTTTCCTAATGCAATCACAACTGATATAATTCAGTGGTGAGGAAAGCTAATGCTCTTGTTGTAGTACAAGCAGTAATGGACAAGCATTCATTAAAGCAAGAGAAAAATAGAAATGATGATTGCAGGTAGCCCCAGGTTACTGTCTGGTGCAATAACACAGTTCCTCTTTGCACAGTAATGAGCAAACCAGATGCATCCTGTAATGAGGAGAGTAGGAATACAATTAGCCCAGCAAGGTAGAAAGCTGAATCTCAGATATCTAGAAAGTTTCTGAGCAAAAATGTCTTTTCTCTAGGTCTAGCTGATTGAACAAATCTCTTTAGATTAAGTATTAACATTTTCAGCCACAATAACACTACTAACATGTTGGGGCTGATTCATGTTCTTATCCCTCCCAAGTGCTGTCTCATTCACAGATGGTTCTGTCTGGGCTGTAGCTCATGCAAATCTTTGCCTTTTCTCCTTCCCTTTCTGTACCTATATATATCTACATCTAACCTACATTTATTTATCTACTTATCTGTACATCCATCTGTATATCCATCTATTGGTCTCTCTATGTCAGTCTATGCCTACATCTCCACCTGTAGTAAATCTGTGTGGAGGATAAGTATTTGTAACTATCTCCTTTTCCCCATGAAAGGATGCTTGGCACAGGCAGACTGGGAAAACAGGGAACCATTTTGAAGATTCCTTCCTCAAACCAGTTCCTGTGGGGTTTTCCTGAGGCAAGGCACAGGGAATTTGGCCCTGAGGGCTGATGGTGCTCTCATGGTTAGCAGTGAGGTAGCTCCTTCTGTTCTGTGACTCTTCAGTCCTTTTGGAGTAACCCAAAGGGTGTCTCTGCAAGACAAGCTGCAGAGCCCACTCGCCTCTGCAGACCTGAAGTCTGTGTAGTGCCAGTCTGGGCTTGCACTAGGACAGGAAGGAAGTGAGGGCTGTCAGCAGAGTGGAAGGGTGGGGAGAGGCAAATTCTGGGGGGTTTTACTATTACGGGCCAGAGTCACCTGCTGAAGTTGCATTTCCTTGTGGTCACATCTCATTTTGAAATAGAAAACTGAGGTATGGATTCATATAAATGGACAAATCACAGCAATATAGACTATTCTACGTATATTACTGCACTGCATCTTCAGCAATTTGTACCACAATTAGCCACTGCATATCTTTAATTAACTGTTTGCTGTGACTCCAAGCTTTTAATTTCATACTTGCTTTGCCATGTACCCCTGCCATCTGTCAGCTCCTGGTGCTTGTCACATTCACTTTCCACTTGATTTCCACTGGAGCTTCATCTTAAAGATGCTTTTCTACCTCTACGCTTAAACAATTTGCCTTCTGTTAAACAACTGTGTTCTCATGATGACATTTAAAGAGAAAGATAATGGGCAAAAGTAAATGCCACTGTATGTTTCTGCGTTGTGTCTTGCACAGTAAGATTAATGTGGATCTGAAAACAATGAAATACAAATTGGATGAGGAAAGCAACATAAGAAGGCCTATCCATAGAGATAAGTTTCTTTGAAACTAAACTGAATTTTGAAGGTAGTTTGATGGAATTAAGTGAGATAATATCAATTCACAGGGGGAAAAAATCTACAGTCTTTAAGTCTTCTGTTGTTTAGCAATAGTAAGGAGAAAAGAGTCTATAGAAATCAACATAGTGACAGCAGGAATGGAGTTTGTTTTTGTGGCAATGTTAGTCTTTGTTTAAAAATTTCAGTATGATCACTCTATAAATTAAAAGACAAAGTAACTGCACCAATTCTCAAGTCTTCAAGGACCGGGAACAGGTCGAGGTTGATCTTTATTATGGCAGTGAATAGAGACTTCACAGTTAAGGTCAAACTGAGATTTCCAGCCATGGCAGGAACTAAATCTTCTCAAGGAGCATAAAAATGCAGCATATAGCATATTCTCCTCAAAATTACATCATTTCTCTGAGTACTGAATGTATTTACTTAGAATTTCCTGTTGTATCTTTTAGTTTTTCATGAGTTATAAATATTTTTAAGATTTTCCATGGAAAGTGTGTTAGCCTTTCTAATGGCATCTCAAAAACTTCACAGTTATGAATCTTTAAAAATAAAACATCTCCTAAACTGGAACAAAATCCAGAGCACAGCTTATCTTTCCATTTACTCAGGTAGACAAGACAACAGGAGTTCCCCAGGAGAACTGGATTTTGTTCTTGGCTCACTGGAGACCAGCATTGCAGTTTGTAAAGTGGAAGGAATGATCCATAGTTTCTCTCTTGAAGTCCTAAGAATACATAGAGTTCTCAAACATACTTACCAGAACAGGGTTTTCCCAGCCACCCACCCTGTTTTTTCCTACTTGTAGTTCTGCTGCCTGTCTAAATCTGGAGCCATGTCTAATGAGATATGTGAGGCACCAAGGGCACCTCTTGCCTATCTACAGATTAACCTTCCAGTTTAGGTCATCCCTATGGAGCTGGGGCTGCTTAGCTTGAAGTAGAGTCAGTTTTGAGGGACTTGAAAGCAGTCCCCATTAGCTATGGGGAGGGTGCCAAGAAGAGAGTGTGGGGCTTCTGGCACCTTCCCATGATCAGAAGGTGAGTCAACATGTATGTGTTGAAACAGGAGTGTTCAGCCTGGTTATCAAGAACACTTTTTTGCTATGAGGACAATCAGGCAGTGAAACAAGATGCCCAGAAACATCGTGCAGCCTCCATCTCAGTGGGTTTTGAAGATCCTGATGAATAAAGCCATGAATAACCCAACTATACTTAATCAATAACCCTGCTGCCTACAGGTGGCGAAACTAAATGATGTCCCTCCAGCCTGAGTTATCGTACTATCCTATGTCTTCTGCATCTCAGAACCTTTTATTTCACTCTTTAAGAAAATAATTTTTGTAAACCCAATGTCGTATGAATCTCTTTGAATAATGAGTGACACAGAAAGAAATTAATTTTGCCTAAATTATATTCCCTGAGAATGGGCTACACTTAGGCACAATGGGAGGAATGAGTTTTGAATTTTTTGCAAGGGCTGTTAGCTCAGCAGCCCGAGGTCTGCAGTGTTCTTCCAGCTCATCTAGTCCAATGACAATGGCACAGGATGACACGACTTATACTGTATCTATAACAAATACAGCTAAAAGTCATGGTACAACCATATATTGTGCCTCAATGCATGTGTCAAATGGCCAAATGGTTTGTAAGAACAAAAAAAGTCAATCTCCTTTAAGTGTCTCTCTTTTCCTTCCTCTTCTAGCTCCTGTATTATTTTCATCTAACAGATTTCCCTGCCCCTTCTGCTCTATAAGATTATATTGGCTTTGAGGAACAGTAGGTTTACTTTCATTTGTGCTGTTTGGCCGCTGGTCTCAAGGATGTCACATCAGGCAAAACCAAAACACATTACTCCTGTCTACTCAGAACACAAATCCTGGACAGCATCTGAAATTTTTTTTCAGAAATCAAATTATTACACTATTTTGACTTTGTTTATAATTTCTGTATAAGCATTCATTTATCTAGAAACCAAGAAATGTTGAAATTCATGGAAGGAATGAACATATTTTACTTTTGGTGTGTTGTACTCACATTTCATTTTAAAAGAATATTTTTCTCCTAAATCAGGGAGCTCCCCTGCATTCATGTTCCTCTCATAGGTTTACATAGAAGTTGTGACCAGATTTTATACAGGATTATATGTAAAAAAGAATTGCGTAAAAGAGAAGAATCCATGTGCTCGTTTTGTAGCCATTTTCTTTACATTCAGGCAGGATCACCTAATCTTTATCTGAAACATCAACCTGAGAAATCCTAAGGCAGGGCTTTATAGGAAAATGTAGTATTCTGATGGAGAGAAAGTGATCCCAGAAGAAGGAATGTGCAAACAAAACTGTAGGGTTTTTGAGCTCGCAGAGAACAGAGGAGCATTCAGAAATCATGATCTGTTTTCAGTCATGAATATCTTGTAAAACTGGGGTGAGGCATGTTATCTTCAAGCACATGAAGCTAACAATTTTCTAGTGGTTCTTTCTTCTCAGCTATGAAGAGCACTCTTGAAAAAGCTGAAATAAGAAATAATGAAACAATTTGCAAAGATAAAAGGAGAGTACTTGAAAGTTAGTTGTTCTAGCTGATAGATTTTCCCTCTGATTATGGTCAGGAAAAAATGTCTTTCTTAAGGACTTTTCCTAGATTGCTGCTGTAGGTATCCTTTGAGCCAAAACAGCCCAAATCCCAAAGAGTCAGTTATATTATAATTTGTACAGAGTGCTTTGAGATACTACAGTTTATTTATTTAACTCTTTCTTAATGTGAATTTATTGGGAAAATATGCTTTATTGTCACTTTTCAAATGGGAACAAAAGAGGACCGATTTTTCCTTGATTTTTTGGAGTGGTCTTGTGAAACTACACAGATGTCTTAAAGGTGACCTACTGAATACTGAAGTAAGTGAGAATTTTTCCATTAAGAATGACAGACATTTGATTTGATGCCTTCTCCATATGCACAACACCGGGGAGAAGAGAAGCCCTCCAGATTCTTAAAAAACTGGTGGAATACTCCTTTTCTATGTTTTATAGCTTGGAGAGAGAGTATATCCCATAGAAACACCATCCATCATTCCTAAGTTCCTGGGGATCTGCGCTACTCTACCATCTACTCAGAGTTGTGGTTACAAGAAACAGTGGAGTCTAAGAAATTTAAAACCTGACCTTCACCTGGTATAAATTGACAGATTCTATTGAAATCAGTGCCAATTTCTCGCCTGTGATTTATTTTTTGACGCAGAATGTTTAAGTTTAAACGGGGCATTTGAAATTCAATGTTAAGTTTCAGGAGCACCTACCCATATGAAAATGTTTGTGTAAATTAGAAATAAACAACTACGCAAACTTGCATATGTTCTCATCTGTTTGCCTTTCCATCTGTACATTTTCAAATAAACTCTCTGGGGTTTGAGGATTCATTACCAGCTGAGAAAAACTGACACCCTGAAGACTGGTCTATTTAATCCAAAATCCATTATCCCAGGGAAACTTTTTCTTAGCTTGCGTCTCTGCTAAAAAATTGAGTCTACGTGTCAGAATGGGTGCAAGGATTTTGTTGGTGCTGGCTGGCTGGTTTCAGTTTACAGAGGGTGTTTCTAGGGAGATAGTGCCCTGTATGTCGCCAGCAGGCTCATTTGGCTGGTCTAGCAGCAATTCATTTAGTTTACAAGTACAAGATTACAGCAGGGGGTAGTAGCAGAATTTAGAGAAGCACAGGAAAGGAAGAAGCTGCAGCCGAAATGACTTGGTACCCTAAGCAACACAAACAACAACAACCAAGGAAGCAGAGCCAGGCAGGAGTTGGATTGTCCAGGATACTCTCCTGATGCAGTGCATAGCAATCGTGAGCGCTCAGGCAGCAGAACGGTCCTCGTGCAACCAGGGGAGAAAAAACAACAACCACTTCTGGAAACTGCAGGGACGCTGAGAACTCTCTTTCCCAGGGTGAGGGCTTCTGCATACCACACCCAGCATCAAGTGTTTTGAAACCAACAACAAAGCCCTGCACAGCAAAAGAAGAGCAGCTATAACACGAATAATGCTAAAATAAGAAGGGTTTGGCACCTTCCTCTGAGAATCTATACAACACACAATGATGCCAAGTAACCAGTTATCTCGGCCAAAACAAGTGATGGCAAGAGCTGAGGGAATCATTTCACAGCAGAACACCTTCTGCTTGTGTTGGGTTCTTTCATGTGTGTTCCAGTGGGATGCCCAACAGCCCATCACAGCTTTTTCCAACACCTTTTCTGTCTGAATGTATTTTTGTTACATTATTTATATTAATCAATTTTATTTAAAATTTGAGCTCTCTTGCTATTAGGCTACCAGGAGACATTGCATCTTTTAAGTCACGCAGTGTGCTGCATAAGAATATCCAGAGCTATTAACATATTAAAAAGCTAGCTGATGCCAGTATCCACCTGTATACCTTTGGAAGCCTTTTTTGGTCAGCTCAAAAGGCTAGACACTCGTGTGCATGTGCATTGCAAGCAAAGACAGAGAGATGTGACTGAGTCTGAAATGGATCAATTAAAAATGCAAATGAATATGTCCAGAACAGCAAAACAGGTACATTCTTAGTTAAGGGAGTGCTCAAATGCTTTGTAAAAACAAAGTGGAATTAGAATTAAAGCTAAGCTTATGATTCAGTATTTTATTGAATCATGGCCCATTTGCAGGAGCATTTGTGGGGGGACTGTTTTGCTTTTTAGCCAACTCTATTTATTAAATTACAGTTTCTGGACAGGCATATTTTTATTTTCTTTATTTTGGGTTCATTTTAAAATGACAGGCTGTAAAAAGTTTCATTTGTCTTTAGAAAAGTCCAAACCCAGCAGCTCTCAGAAGCCGTAGATTTATGGCGTCCTGCCTTCACGATCTTGCAATGAGCATTTGTTCTGATGATGTGATGTTTGTGATTTCATATCCTGCTGTGGAGCTTCAGTGTGAGAAGGCGTATTTTGGAACTAAGATGAACTGGAATGTTGCCTCACCTACTCATGCAGTTTCAGGTCCAATGAATTGATTTAATCTCTTGCTCTTAATAAAAAACAGTTGTTATTTTTCTTACTCTCCACTGCATTCATAGACCACATCTACAGTGGCATCAAGAAAACAAATATGAAAATAAGTGTGTAACTTACACAAGTTCATTGTGGCCAAACTGGCTTTCAACAATGTTTAACTATCAGAATATTAAATAATTTTAATATCTAGTCATATCTATTTATCCATTAATTGCACAGGGCATTATTGCAACTAGAGATGACATCTACAGCTATCTGGTCAGAATTCCCCTTGTTGAAGCTTCTGACATGGACTCTCAAGCTGTTGGTGGGCTCCTCTAAAAAAAGTTGATGTCTACCTTGTCTGTACCCTCCCCTTCCATAGCTAAAGAGAACAAAAAGATATCCAATCACCCTTTTCCTGATAAGACTGAACGAATGCCATTCCCAGCCTCTTCTCATACATCATGTGTTCCAGGCCCCTTGTCATCTTGGTGACCTCCCCTTGCCCTACTGCTGTGCATCCCTGTCTTCCTTGCAGGGACAGCAACAGAGAACATATTTCACACTGTTGCTGAAAAGTGGAGACTATAAATGAAACAAATGGGGCAAACATTTGGTAGAATTTATTGAAGAGTACTGTCTCTGGAAGCCTCTTGCACCAATTGTCCACCTCCCTTCCCACAGCTGTCTCTCTCTTCCACCACTTTATTTGCTTAATATAAATCAGCTTCCTCTTTACTTCCACTATTAAAACAAACCAGGCAAGGAAGAATAAAACTAATAGATAGCAGTGTCATATGGAGACATTTGTGAATGGGTGATTCAAGAACAGTCAGCCTCTAATCTCAGATGAACTGACAAAAGTGAGAATTAACATTTTTACTGTCCCTCTATTTGCTGTGTATCAATATTGGTAGATTTATTATTATAATTCACCACTTGGTCCCTGACCGTCTGGTTTCAGGAATGTGTTGCCAGAGAAATAATGGTACCAGAGGTACAAGTAAGCAAATGAGGAGGTGAATCCAGGGATGAGCCAGACTGAAACACTTCCACAGAGATGAGTATGGCTGAGTCTGACTGAGCAAACAAGAGGAGAGGAATGAGCATCTTACTGCAGAAAATGCCTCTAAGGAGCAGCAAAGGATGGGAACAAAGCTTCTGGAGGCAAGTTTTTGCCTGAGTTATGCCTCTTGCTGAGCCCCCCATGCACTGCACTACGATTCCGTAAGCTCACAGTGGAATACAAGTCACTCACTGCAGGTCCTCCTGCGTCAGATACTATCTTTGCCAAGTCTGTCACACCCTATTTGGTGTGTTTAGAAGGGCAATAATAGAAATTCTACAGGTGCATTCCAGGCACCAGCAAGGAATGAAGGTGCTAAATACCCTCATGTCTACAGACATGCTGATGAAAACGAAATGAGGTGCTCTGCAGTGAGAATAAGAAAAATCTACTGAAGAAAGTAATATCTACACATTCTGAGGTTATTTAAGCCAGAGCTGAATTCTGAATCAGGAAGTACTGATCATCCAGTAAGGGCTGCTTCCCCACTCCAGGATCTTCCAGTCCTTCACCTCTCACTCTCTGTTTCACTTACCGTGTGTTACACTTTGTCCTTCTCTTCAGTCAAACTTTTTCCAAGAATGCACTTGCCTGCATTTGACCACTAAAATTCTGGCTTTAATGGCATAGTAAATGACATTTGGGGGAGAGGAGAAAGCACCAATTGATCAGAAATGGTACATGGTGGAATAACTTCTCGTCAAATGCATGCATTCTTTGCAGTGTGGCTCCTTTCCCTACAGGCAGGAGCAGGACCAGTGCTACCCTGCAGATTGCAGAGGCTGCTACCTGGAGCAGGGGCTGGCAAAGGTCAGGAGGTGTATCCATCAGTAATGTGTGCCCATAGCACAGATTTGTAGTGGTTTTTTGTTCTCTCAGTCCTCTGTTCTGGGTGTAGAAGCCTCTGACAGAAAGCAGGATATGTCTCTGGACAGCGGAGAGTAGCTAGAGTTCCAACACTGCACTGTTCTCACACAACTCTTTCTTCTCTGCAAAGGGTAGGCAACCCTGCAGAAAAAACTTGTGTCACCTTGGCTGGCACAGAATCATGACAAACCATGTCAAGGACACACTCAGTGCACTCAGCTATGGCTCAGTCATGATTTACTTTCATATTCTAAGCATTCTAGAGATAACAGATTTATTGTCCCTGCTCTTTCTGCAATGCTATTATTTCTGTAAAGGAGAATCCTGAAGAGACAGAGTGGGGACATGAGAGAGTTTTGCTTTAACAACACCTACAGTTTTCTTACAATTCTGAAATACTTTTGCCATTTGCAGTGGAGTTACCTGCATAAAAAGTCACCAAAAACCTCTCCTGCTTTTCAAGTATCACAAATTTTATCCCTCAGATTTTCTAACCATATTCTCTTCTGTTGAAGTCACCATTTTGTGTAAGATTGTATCTGTACAGAATCATCAGCAGAAACTGCTTTTACTTAGAAAAAAGTCATAATCCATTAACACATCCTTCAATAGGAGCACAAAATGTGCTTCATTAATTACAGAATTGCACATTCATATTCAACTTGATGTTAATCTTAAATATAGTTGTTGTGGTACCTTGTTTTTTAAATTCTGCATAAGCAAAGTGAGCTAAATCCAGTGATGGAGGCTTGGTGCCAAAGGAACTTTACCAGCAAATAAAGTATTAATCATAAGCTGTAAATATCAAATCATTTCCACAGCATTTTGGGAAGATTTTCAGAAGAATCACAGCACACAGCCTAGCAGCCTGTAGGAGGGAAACTGCAAACAAGAAGTGATATTCGCTGTGTTTATTCAACAGTCAGTGAGATAATACCTGGCTTCTCTATTACCATGTCCAGAATATTTGTTATAAATTTTTTCAGTCCAATTATAACAGATGCAGATTTTACATACATGAATATTGGGGTAAAGAAGGATTTTTTTCAAGTTTTAAAATTTATAAACACCTGTGGGTCTAAGGCACATATCTACCCATGTCTATTGCACTTGATTATCCTTTTGAATGAGTTAATATTGCAGATTTTTTTCTTGTATACTGTGTAATTAAATTAAAGAAAATTTAACAGTTATATCTTCCTATCCTCCTCTTTCAACTGTACCCTCGTTGCTCTTTTCTTCTTATGTCTTTCTGTCACTTTGAAAGTCTTCTTAAGACCTTGCTTGCTCCAGCACAGAACTGATAAGAAAAGCAAATGTTTACACTGTAATTGGATACTGGGAAAGCAGAACTGCAGAAAGTGCCGGGAAGATAATGGCATCCTTTCTCTGAGCAAGTCCTACCTTATCACTGGGGAAATACCTTTGGTTTCCAGGGAAGAAGAAGCTGCCCATTAAGCTTATATTATCTGGGATATGGTACTTCTAAATACAACTGCCAAGAGAGGAGATTTTCATTATAATTTGAGTTTATAATGTGAAACACTGCCCACTTTTTAATTTGTCATGAAATACAATGAAATTGCAATTAATGCTCTCTTTCTATGAGCTACAAGGTCAGTTTGACACTGTGAATAGTTAAATCATCCTTGGCAAGAGCCTTAGTCTGGCATAAATTCTGTAATGAGAAATTCAGATTACTAGCATCATCTGAAATGTGAGTGCCCAGCACTTAATCTAGGACTATTTGGTTTTGCACTGAATAGTAATGCCTTTATCACCATCATTAGGGATGCACACGAGGTTAATTGGTTTGATTTTAGGCATTTGCCTTTTAATTGTGCCTATTAATATCTGTTCTTTTCAGTAAATAGGCATTTGCAACATGTTCCCAGCTCTGCTTCTTCAGCTTTTCCAGCTCTGCTGCACGGGCGGGAAGGACTCAGTTCAGCTGGCTTTGCACACCAATCAGTAAAAATGCATGAACTGTCCCTAAAGGCCTTAAACCACATTTCAAAGAAGAAAACAGAAACACAAGATCTGGCCCTTTCCCCCTTAATGGTCCTCAGATTTTCAGTGATTGCATAATTTAAGTCTTCAACACTAAGATCATCCTCTGATACTCTGGCTTAATAAAACCTTCCTCGGAGAACCAAATTAGAAGTGCCACAAGGGACAGTTTATGAAGCGGAATGCTACTGACTATGAGTAAGGGTATTAGTATCTGGCTCTGTGCTGTTTGGGCCACTTTCTCATCTCTGACTTGTGCTGCTCTCCTCCTATACCTGCAGCGTTCGGCTCAGTCGTAGCTCTTGCACTGCTATGGAAAGTGAGTTTCTCCACTGTCTCTGGAGCATCCCTAAAGACAGAAGCATCACAGAGGCAGTTGTGGTCCACCTGCTGTTCTAGGAAAGAGGTTTGCTGAGCCAAGAATAGCCCCATTTTCCTTGCCCCAAGTGATCACTGCTGCCACAGCACAAACTGTTGCTCCATCTTCCCAGCCCCTTTCACTCACCTACCTCACAGAGCAGGTGATGTGGCTCTGCAGGAGCTGTGTCAGCCCTGCATGGAGGAGATGGCACTGGGAAAGGAAGGGCCAGATGGCTCCCCTTATAACTCCACAGATTTGTGTGGTTTGGCTGCATTGCCAGAGGTGCATTAATCATTAAGAATATATGCTGGTGTACTTAGAGCATTTAGTCTCAATAAAAAACGGGGTCCTCCAAAGTCTTCATAGCTGTATAGTCTCTTTATAAAATGTCAGCTTGCTTTAAAGGTTTGTCAAAGAGGCATGGAAAGAACCAGAAGGGTTTATGTCCACAAAGCAACTTAAACTTAGCTGTTATCCATATCACATCCATGTACTATCTTGAAATAATTTGTGCTATTTCCTTTGTTCTGTATTTCAGAACAATGCTGTACATATTGTCTGGCTTAAGGAATAAAATAATTAAATGTATTTATATACTAATACAAGTCCTGAAAAGAATGCTTCTCATTTTTAATTTGACTCTCACAAAACAGATGCATTCCCATGAAGCATTGGTATCTAGCCAATTAATTCATTCCTTAGTATATTCTTTTAAGTATATGTCTAAAAGTGTGTGGAGAATGAAGGCAGCTGCTGACTAGGTCAGTGCTTCAGTGTTAAATTGGCAATGTTTTCCAAAGATATTCTCTGTTAGATTATACCATTATGTTGGATTTGTGTGGCAAGGTTATGGTAGTGGGGGGACTACAGGGGTGGCTTCTCTGAGAAGCTGCCAGAACCTTTCTCCATGTCCAGCAGAGCCAATGCCTGCCAGCTCCAGGACACACCTGCTGCTGCTGGCCAAGGCCAAGCCAACGAGTGATGGTGGCAGCACCTCCGGGATAATGTACTTAAGAGTTGGGAGGAGGGAACTGTGCAATGGCCACCACAGCAGGAGGGACAAGTGAGAACATGTGGGAGGCACAGCTCTGCAGACACCAAGGTCAGTGCACAAGGAGGGGCAGGAGGTGATCCAGGCACTGGAGCTGAGATTCCCAACAGTCTGTGATGAAGACCATTATGTGCCCCTGAAGCCCATGGATGCCCACGATGGAGCAGAGATCCACCTGCAGCCCATGGAGGAGCCCAGACTGGAGCAGGTGGATGCCAGAAAGAAGGCTGTGACCCTATGGGAAGCCTGTGCAGGAGCAGGAACCCACAGACCAACAGAGAGGGGAGCCCATGCTGCAGGAGGTTTCCTGGGAGGACTTGTGAACCCCCAAGGAACCCACACTGGAGCAGTTTGTGAAGAATTACAGCCCATGGGAAGAACTCAAATTGAAGAAATATGTGAAGGATGGTCTCCCAAGGGAGGGACCCCACACTGGAGCAGGGGAAAGACTCCACTCCCTGAGGAGGAAGTCACAGCACAAAAAACACAACATGAACTGACCGTAATCACCACTCCCCCCTCTCCCTGTGCTGCTGGGGGACAGGAGACAGAGAATCGGGAATAAAGTTAAGCCTGGGAAGAAGGGAAGGGTGGGGTTGTGATGTGGATCTGGCTCTTCTCCTTACCTGCCTTTCAATGCCATGCAGCAATTGGCCTCTATTAGGGTTTGGGAGCAGGAGAAAGGGAACAAGCTGGAGCAGGACTCAAAAACAAGCAAAGGATTGTTTTAGTCAAGACCACTGTGGTTTTAAAGGGAATTATTTTTTGCTGCTTGCCTGGTCCTTAACAAGCTGCAATATAAACCTATGGGAAAGGCAATATGGTTTACAAAGTCACTATGCCATTCATCAAATGTTCTTGATGAGACAGAGGGTCTTGGGGTAGATGGTCCAAAAGTGCTGGAAGCATGTTAAGGGTCTGTACATGTGTTTTATGGACCCTGATCACACATACAACTAAATGTAAAGAGATGGTGCCAGTGAATTATTGACCTCTGTGGAGCAACTAGGAGCAATCACAGAGCAAAAGCAGATGTTCCATGTGTGCAAGTTCATGGGCTGAACTATGACACCTCTCAAATGTTCTGATTTGTTTGGTGGGGCTTTTTTTTTACTGTTCCTGCAGCAATATCTTATGGACATTTTTCTGCTTGAAGTCTAAAGAAATGTCTTCGCTTTGGTTTTCCACTTCCTGTTGTCAGTAAAAATTTTATTCGAAAAAGTTTTTAATTTTCCAAACTCTTCATGTTTATGAGCGTGAGTGTGTGTAGTAAAGCTGAAAGCCTGTGGTAACATGGTGAATATTATGAAGGTCTCTTGTAAAATCTGTCTCCTAATCCTGTTGATTTTTACATGTATCAAAATGCTATCATTAATTTGTGACTAAGTAAGTTTTTCTACTCAAAAAATTTGACTCTGAATCAAGCAATACATTTTAAATGGGGGGATATGAAAAGTATAAATGGATGATGTCTGGAGTCTCAGCAGCTTGGTCCTGTGACTATTTGTGACCCCCATATCAACAGAGATGAAAGATTTTCTCAAAAAAGAACTATGAAACTTTTGATCAGGATAAGAAACCTCTGTATCTCCTTCATTGAAAATTAAGCTTTTCTCACAATTGTCTGTATGTTCACATCAAAACAGAAAAAAACAGTGGAAGAGGTCACCTCTAGGTAAAACAGCCACCCTTTGGCCAGCACACAGAGATGTGCAGAGTCTCCAGGACTAAAGTACACTGCAGTGGGTGCAAGAGAGCTCTGTTTTTTAGGGATCATCCCTCTGTGGGTGTTTGCACGGCCAGGGAGGTCTTTAAAATATAGTCAGCTGTATAATAAAATAGCAATGTCTTGATGCATTTCCAAGTAGTTACTGGAAAATGACAACATTCGAGCCCTGTCCTGCTCTGGTCCCCAACTGGGAGTGGTGGGACAGCCCTGGCTGCAAGACCCTGACCCATAGCAAGGCTCCCAGTCCTTGTGGTTGGCCCCAGGGTGCTGCTGTCCCACACTGTGCCCTAACAACTTTAATTGCGCCTGTTGCTTTTTTAATCCAAACTCATCCAAACCAGAGTGTCTCCACCCTTTCAGGAGCCACTCATGCAGAGTGATTTGCCCTAGCCCTCTCTTTTCCCACCCCAAGAGAGCTCCCCCACCTGCCTGTCAGCTTCTCACTCTGAAATGTGCATGTGGAAAACGCATGAAAAAGGCAATACTGGAGGTACTCGTGCTAATTAAACCCATCTCACATTGTGATCCCACAGGTGGAAGTCAGCACAGCAGGATCGAGTAGCTTCAGGCACTTTTCAAGCTGTAGGTGCTTTTCAATCACTTCGGATACAATTGCTGTCAAACAGCAGGAGGCAAGTTTGGTTTTAGTAAGCGGTGCAATATGTGCTCCATACTGGAGGATCTCACAGCATGAAGGCGAAAATATGAATATGTTTTAAGTATCATCATCTAATTGATGCTACAAGTATATTATATATGACAGCTGTGGTGTATAATGCTACCTAGGATCCATCCTAAGGTGGATTTTGAAGCCATCTCAAAGTATTTGAAGGTCATAAACACCAACACAGGGAGACAAATTACCTAGGGTAGTGTAATACACTTATAACAAGGAGAACTAGAATGCGATGGAACAAAGTAAAATTCAGGCTGCATATCAGGAAAATTTTCCTAACAGCAAAGTCTACTAGTCTGTGGAATAGCCTCCCAGGGGAAGTGGTGGAAGCCCCACAGCCTGAGTCATTTAAAGCTAGACTAGAAAACATTCGAGAATAATCCTGAATTGGCAGGGAATAATCCTACATTGGCAGGGAGATGGAAAAGATGACCTAATAGGTCTTTTCCATCTCTAGCTTCTATGATTCAACCAAGGTATGTTGCTGTGTGCTATGTATCAGGGCATGCCCAGCCCATTAACTCCAAGTTCCACTTCAAAGTGGAAATCTTGAAATTTTACTTTGGCTGCAGCTAACTTTGCCATTTCAGCAGACAGTGAGAGCTTTGTGCTCCTAAAAAATTTGTTCATTTTTAAAGCCTGCATAGAGAATGAGAATATGAACAATAAATTTAGAACAAGTTGTGGTTTCTTTTAAGCAACAAGGATATTTTCTGTTTCTTTTGATTTTTTTCTCCTTTCCAGCATGGCACCATGAGATGCAGCCCTCTGACCAGGTTCCAGTTCTATCTATATATTTCCACATCTGTTCCCACCATTATCACTTTTGATTATCTGATATATATGGTGTTGCAGGGAGGAGAACTTAGTTCACAAGCAGGCCAGAATCTTGCAAATGGATAAGCATGTGAGTCCACATCTAAGATTGCTTATAAGTGCCAGTTAAAAACACTAACTCCGTGGACCAGCCTCTCAGCTTGGTGTAAATCACTGTACTGTACCCTCTGAGGAGTGGGACAGTTTTAACTGCAATAGTGTGACTTCTGATGTGCTGCTCCTCAAATGCCCTGGAAAAGATCCTCTGGGCAGGGCCACCTTGCATCACTCACACTGCACAAGGGGAATGTGATCTGCCCGGGAGCAGCCTGTAGGGCAGTCCCCTGCCAGGAAGGCTCTGTGTTTCCAGAGAACTGGCAGATGCATCACTGCTGCTTCCTGAGCCCTGTGTGGAGTCAGGGAAGGGCCAAGGCTGGCGTCAGGAGCAGAGCTCCTCTCTGGTAACTCTCAAGCAGCGGCACAGCTCTCTGCTACAGAGCAGTGGGGTAAGGAAGGGGCAGAGCACCTTATCCTTGAAGTCCTGTTGATGAATGTGCTCTGATGTTCCCAGAAATAACCCCTTTGACAGATGTCCCTAAGGATATGGAACAGTGCTGATTTCCAATGCCCAGTGCTGATTTCAGCTACCCCTCACCAGCGGAAGGTGACAGGAGAGGTCCTGTGCCCCACAGCCCTGATTGCATTAAGGTTTTAAGTTAGGCAAAGAAAGAAGAATAAATTCTGATACCAGTGTTCTATGCTGGCCTTATTTGACTCAATATAGGGCACTTGTTTTTCTTGGTGAGGCCAACTCACCATGGGAAACACTTATCCAAGTGCTGTGGGTATTACTAAAAATTCCTGACATCAAAACTGGATAGCTTCCTAGTTCAAATTAGAGTTACCTCAAAAGTGTGTCTGCAAGGCTGTCTTATGCTCTCACTCCTGTGGAATCCATGAGCTGTGTGAGTGTGAGGACACTTAGCAATTATTTACAAGACAGAGTGTGTCATGCTGGAGGAGTGAATACCCTGACGCTTCTCTAAGCTTTCAGATCTGCCTTTCACTCTTCTCAACCCATATATTTAACAAGTGACATCTGGCTCCTCTTGTCTTTATAGCACATATCTCTCTTCGTCCCTTTCCAAGGAGGCCGCTATTTTTTTAATAGCTTTACTGAAATCACAGCATTTAAAGATCCAAAAAGTATTGCTTCCGACATCACATGAGAGAAAAATGTGCGAAAGGGAGGCTAGACTAAATTAAAATAACCTTCCTTTTCAGGAAAAAGGTATCAGTAGAGAGGTGTGCTTAGGAAATTACTGCAAGATCCTCCTCTTCGCTTTTTCCCTACTTCTTTTTTCTGTCACAATCCCCTCTACTTGCCTGTCAACTTTCATCAGACTCTATTTCTTTTTGCAGTAGCAGCCGTCCTTATTTATGGGATGTCTGACACCATTCCAGATGCTCTGTATCTAGAGGAGGAAGAGGGTAAGAGCAACAATACCAGGAGTTTTTAGTTGAAAATATGTATTTTGCATCTCCTATTGTACACTGATTTTGACAGGGAGCCAGGTGAGGAGTTCAAGCTCATAAAGAAAATTCTGAAAGTCAGTACATTTTCTGGGGAGCCAGCATAAAAATTATGTCTGGCTTCCTGTTTCTTCACCAGCTATTTCGATGGCTAATAAGGATGGGAGTTTTTTCAACCTCCTCTAGGTTTGGCAGTGACTTCAGTGGGAGAGGGGTTATTCCAGCACTGAGACCATTTGGAAAATCTCACCTTAAATAATCAAATATAAATTAGATATCCAGGATATTATCTGTCACATCCAACATCAGCTGCAAGTGGATCAAATTTAAGTCCAAAATAGGAAACAGTAATCTGAAGCACTGCTTGCTCTCAAAGCAAGCTTCGGTGCCAGCCCTTGCCTCAACTCCAATTGCCAGCTCAGGGATGGTAACACAACACCATTCAGGTCTCTGGGCTACAGAATAAAAGCTTCTCCATGTGTTGAACTTACACTGTTCAACCTACTGATGCTGGAAAGGAGAACTTGTTAATGTTAGAGTGATAACTTGCAGCTTTTGTATGCAAGGAAGTTGAACAACACCAGCATTTAGACTTGAAACCTAAAATTTAAAAATTTAAATTTCTGTGGACCAGCCACACTTCTGGGTGTGAAGGAAGTGCTTAAGTTAGTGCAGCTACAGATACTTTTAAAGTCTGGAAGTGAAAATTCTACATAGGGACGACATCTTTCCTAAGCTGAGATGAGTTGCAAATGCAGTGTTAACAGCGCCAGACTGGGCTCTGACCAAGCACCAGGGTAACAAAGATTACTCATAAATAACTTCAGAAAAAACAAAATCAGAAAGAGTGTCAGACATTCCTGGAGCAATATATCTCTGCAAAATCATTGTGCAGAGCACTGTGATCTGAAAAGAGAACTTAAAGCAGGAAGAACATAGGGTGTCCTCATTTTTAATTGCAGTGCCCACTGCTAATTAAAAACTGTGAATGGTGGTTTCCATAACATTAATTTATTATAGCCTGCCTTTATTAACATAAATATTTCATTGTTCAATGAGGACATAAAAAAAATAAATTGGCATTTTGGCAGTCATTCAATGTTTTTGGGATCTATTTTATAAGATATTTTACTGATGAAAATGTGTCTTAAAGCCTTAGCAATATGTTTGGCTTTGGTCTTTGGCAGCAAAAAAGCAGGAATCTGAAAGCCAGAAATGTCCCCAGAGCATGCATCTATATTCCTGCTGTAGGTCTTTAGAGTTCTCCTTTTACAGACAATTGGAAAAATGTTTCAGTGGCTGTTTTCTGATACGTTTTGATTTGTATTTGAACTAATCTCACATTTCTACTGTCAGACATTCCCATGTTTTATCACATTTTTCTTAAATGATTTTCACGAAATTACATTAACTCTTCAAGTCGACAGAGTAAATATTGTCTATATAAAAGTTGAACACTGATTTCACAGATATCACCATCTTAACTTTCCAGGGAATTTTGTGTTGACTAATGGAAAAACAGAATAGGAAAATCACTTATAAGCAAAAAAAAATTTTATTTTAAAGTGAAGTTTATGGAAGGCATCTTGTTTGGTTGCAGAGAACATTTGGAGATATGCATGCACATTAAACTTTCTTGAAACTTTCTATATCTGAATATATCTAAAAACAAGGACACATTAGATACCACCCTAATGAAGCACATTGTGAGCAAAGTTTGGCACTTTTTTTAGAAGTTTAATACAATACAGTACTAACAATGAATGACAAAAGAATAATTCTGCACACTAGAAGCACATTAGAAATTTTATTATCTGAGACATTTTTCCAGTACTTACTTAGGACAATAGCTTTCTGTACAGGTGGTAAAAACTTGTCCAAAAGTTGAGATATATATGCTGTACTACAGAAATTAAGGGAGAGAACTAGCACTCGAGAGTCATCAAAGTAAGTGCAGGAAGGGCACCGGGTCAAAAGGCAAGTGAGTTCATCCTGATTTGAATTGTACATTGATGGAGTGATTTGGCTTCTCCATCGCCCATTTCTAGGCAGGTCCTAAACAGCAGGAGTGTCACCTCCCAGTCTGCTCAGACATTTTGTATTTTCCTGAGCAAGGCCTTCACCTGCAGTGGAACTGTTCTTTTTGTTTGCTTATTACTTTAATTGTTACATTTTGGGGCAGAAACTGTCAGCTGCCATGACATTAAAGTTTCTAGCATCTAATTGCCTAATATAATTGGGCAGTATTATTCAAATTTCTGCTTTAAACTTTTTTTTTTGGTGGGTTTTTTCCTGTTTTTTCCTGTTTTGGTGGTTTTTGGGTTTTTTTGGTTTTTTAAAGCAAATGGCTTAAATGAAATTGTCTAGTTCTTTTGTTTGGCTCTCTGATTTCTGATCTCTGACCTCTGCTCTTTTGGGGACAGTAGTGCCAAGCAAATTATTACAAGACCACATTTCCAATCTCTTTTCCATAGCACAGCTAACCAGAACCTTTAAATTTGTTCATAACAGGAAAGGAGCTTAATGACATTTCTTTAATTAACCACAATTAGTATCCTAACTAATAAGGCATGTGCTTACTCTTACCCCTCTGTTACACCCTTTCCTCTCACAGTTCTGTTTTTTTCTTGGACAACGTATTCGCTGCAGCACTGTCTTTTCCTGTGTTTTGAAAGCACATATGGCATTTCTTTTTTCATTCCTGTAAGGTAAAAAATTAATACCTCATTTTTTTCCAGAAGTAGGTGAAAAGCAGAGTTGGGAAGACAGGGAAGTGGAAGACTATTTCTGTGTGCTGTAGTGGCTCGCAGACTGTAACAGATGTTCTTGCAGCAGCTGAGAAGAAACTAATAGAAACTAATAGCTAAACAAAGAGGTATTTAATTCCACACTACATATGCTTGGACAATAGGGCCCTAGGCTTCAAGTCTCCAGATAGTTGCGTGCATTTAAGCAAAACATTCCAAGGGATGCATTACATACAGCTTGAATGCCAGGCAGAATGATATACAACCTCGGGCTCCCCTTTTCCGAAAGCCAAAGTAAGTATTAATACTCAGGTGTTCATGGCAACGGTGCAGAGGTGAGAAATGGCAGGTGACTGGATGGGCTACGCCATACAATAAACCTACTCTGGGCAGGAAAAAACATTCTCCCTGGAAAACACTAACTGTGCTCAAATCTGCTCTGCTTCCTTGCTGTTGTTTGATACAGTGGCTCATGAAGAATTCTAAGATTTTCTTTCAAATCAGGAGGTAGATTGGGACAGGAGATTTTGAGGTGGGCACAATCTATCCTTTATCAACCAGGTTGCAAAACACTCAATCGAGATGCCCCTGTAAAAGAAGTGATACACCTCCTCAACCTCAAAGCAGACTGTGCCTGGGCTGCGAGATGGCTGTTTTACTGGGTGTGTGCACCAAACCTCACCCAAAGTTACTTTGTTCCTTCATAACATGGTTAGGCTGGCCTTTCAGTGTATTTATCAGGTATTGGATCTCCTCAGCCCATGAAAAGGTTTTTTCTAAGAACTGTGCTGATTCTGAAATAGGTCACTTAGTTTTATGCAAGGATGAAAAGATGAGGACACTGTCTAAAAAATGCAAGAAATGTTGCTCATACCATTCTGTGGTGTTAAGCATGTTGGTGAGACAGTTTCTGTTTTACACAGTCGTAGAGCAGGAGTGAGGGGGAAAATGAAGAAGCAGAGCTGTACGCCAAAAAAAACTTTAATACTCTTCAACATATATGATCTGAAATACGTCATCATCATCTGTGTCATTAAGTGCTTGTGGGAGATTGCAAATCTTCAGGCAAGTGCTAAATGCTGTTTTCTATTTTCCTCTAAGTCAGTTATAAGTATTCTCCAAAGTGTGGGAAATATAAATTTCATTTACGTATGGTAGGAAAATTTGTATTGGCTTCTGTTTCACAGAGCCACAAAATCGCTGGGGCTGGAAGAAACCTCCGAGGTCATCTAACTCATCCCCAGCTCCAGCAGGGTCAGCTGGAACAGGTGGCCCAGGCACATGTCCACTCAGGTTTGGAGTATCTCCATGGAGATACTCATTTAAATAGGCTCAGCCATAAAATAAAACAAGCCTAGACCAGTGGAAAGCAGGACACCTGGCAGGAAATAGGGCGAATTAACAAAGGAGGGAAAACTACTGTGAGCAGAAAAATCCACATATCCTATTGTTGTCTGTAAGGACAAGGGCAGGCAAGTGTCTGAGGACTGCATCTCTTTCTGTATGGAAAAATATGCCAGAGAAATATCCTTCATCTCTGAGGTGCTCTTGAGATCCTCATGGAACGAAGTACAGCACTTGAATGTAAGTCCCTGACAGAAAGCCTGGAAATGCCCAAGATCCTAGAGAAGGCAGGAACCTTCTCATCAGTGTTTCTCATTAGGAAGGCACGTTGCTCTCGAGCGCTTGTGCCAAGTCTGCCCTCTCCCAGAAGATGTTTCCTTTTGGTTATCTTGGGCCAACAGCATGGACCTCTCACAAACACAGAGCAGGGCAGAGGAGGGGACTGCAGCTCAGCAGAAGATAGGGTGGTGTTGACAAGGCCTACAAGGTCTGTGCTGCAGCATGAGGCTGGGACATTGTCCATTGCTCCCTGCATGAGGATTTGGCTGTGTAGCAGCCTAGCTCTGGAAATGTGCATCCGTGCAATGCCCTTTGTAAGCAGCAATCACAGAAATCCCACTGTACCATGAACAGGTCCTTCAAACAGGAGTAATCATGTGTTTGAGTATTTTGGAGGGGTTTTTTTGATAATCTGAATGCTAAGACCTTTCAGAAGTAATTCTATGTGAAGGGCGTTTTCTTAGGAGAAAATTTCTCTTGTATTTTACTAGAATAGAAATCATCTAAAGGTACATGATTTCACATTTCTGTAGAAATACAATCTAATGTTACAAATAACTTTATGGAAGCAATTCTTTTGAGAGCAAAGTCTGCATGAGGACACACAAAGTGCTACGAGCACAGATCCTAGGTCATGCGAGTGAATAGCTTGTGACATTTGACTGTAAAAATGTGAGCTGACTAAATACCTAAATACTTTCATTGATTAAAGTCAATAACATTATTGACTTTCAAATTGTACAGGCTGGCAGTTGACATTTAAGGGCAATCCCAGGAACCCATTATATCTGAAGAATATCTTCCAGCTGGAGAGGTGGCATCCATGACGTGATGCTTTCTACCTGAAAGAAAAGAAAGAATCACGGAAGGGGAAATAGAAAGGTCCTTTCCATCAAAGTCATGAAAAAAGGGTAGTGTTTCAATGGAAAATAATATCAAAATGGTTAAAAAAGCACTAAATTTTTTCCATCACATGGATTTCAGTAATCATGAATCATACTATTGTGCAAACACACATCTGGCATTATTTCTTTCAGTACTGAGTGCCCACATATGTTTGAGCATGACACTGTGCTTGTCAAAGGTCCTCAAATTTTTTCTAACACATCAGTTCAGTGACAGCACAATTGTCTAAAGAATAAGCATAATTAACAGTGGCATGTTTAATATTGTTTTGTGATTGCCTTCTATTAAAATAAGATCTTAAGAAATCGTGACAACATTAACAATCATAATTACCAGCTTAGCTGGACACACTACAATTGTTGGACCAGAAAGAGAGATCGCTTCCAGGTGGGACAGGGGATTGCATTTCTTGCTGACTCTGGGTGAAGAAAATTGAGGCTGCACGTGTTTCAGAAATGTTGCTACAAAACTATAGCGAATTTACTGAAATAATGCTGAAACCAAATGTCTTTGCAAGTCTGTGATTTTAACGAGTCAGTGAAGGCATCAGTGGTAATTTCTGTAAGTGTATTGTGTTGCTTACTCTCTACACAATGACACCATAAAAAGATGGAACAGCTCTACCCTCAGCAGAGGCACTACGCAATACTTCACCAAACTGGTTCCCTGGAATTGTTCTGGAAACTTCTTAATTATCGACAAGGACAAGAGTAAATAGAGGACTTTCAGACCATTTCAAGGATAATGCCCAGTTCCTACATGCTTTTACAGTTAGTACAAGACTTCTGGGAAAGTAGGACTATGGGGAAAATATAAACCTCGTGGCCACAAGTCATAGCAAATAAAATTAGCTTAGAGGGTGAAGGAGCAGGATGGAAATGATGAAGTACTTTTCACAGCATTTTTTAAAAATGTGTGCCTATCAAATACAAATTATGAGATCAGTAAGGATGACTGGAGGCTTCTCAGTGCATGAAGATATTCAGGTTTTTGTTGGTGGCCCAGGCAGGAGATGGAAGGGAGTGAGGGCACTGAGGAGATACTTTCTGTTCATAGAGGCACGTGGGGATGGGGGTTGTGGGAGAGCTCTCTTTTTCTAGGATTTCCTCTTTTTTCTCCTTTTTTCTGGAGCACAGGCCTTTCAGTCTCAGCCTTCCGCTGTGCATGGCTCCTTCCTTATCTTGTGGCCTATCACCATACCTGCCATACTGTCCTTTCTTCTGTGACACCTTCTGCCTGGGCTGCTATCCAGCCCACAGGGCAAAGAGGCAAATGGGAAAGGGAGGAGAAAAGGTGTTACACTGTCGTGATGACTGAACACTATTTGGATGGAGGAAAGGTCAAGGACTGTGGGTTCAGAGAAAAAGAAAAGGAGAAAGAGGAGGCAGCAGAACCAGCCACTGGGGGTAGAAGTGACAAGTCACCCTCCCTGTCCTATTGCAGCAGCTCCTGCTGTCTCCCAGCCCTGTCCATGCCCCTCCTCATGTGCAGAAGCAGCACAATTTGAGGGAAACACACACACAGACACACTGGTTCAGCATAACCCTGTCTTCTTGGGCAGGCTGCATCATGGTGCCACTCTTGGCAGCCACCTCCTTCTGTGGGACACAACAACATTGCCTGGTGAGTTTCATGCTGTCTGGGAGTCCTTGAGGAGCGTTGCACCATCCTGTATCCAAAGAACAGCGGTCCAAAAATCGTGTTCCTTTACCTGTCAAAGAGCATGGATATGAGCTGTAGCTTGTTCGCAGGGCAAGTCCCTTCAGTCTTCTGTTTCCTGTCTTGGTTTTCTTCTGCCAAGTCTATTCAGACTTCTGTGCTTCTGAGTCAGACTGCGTGGTAGCTGGTTCAGGCTTGGATAGCCTGGGAAAAAAAGGCATTATGGAGCCTGAATAAAGTACAGACATAGCATGTAGACGTGGTGGCCCCCTCCTTGTCGCCAGTCAGAACTGGGCTCTGTCAGCTGGAGTCCTTCCAAGTTTAGCAGACGTAGGTAGGAATTAGTCAGTCGCAGAGATAACAGGGAGTTAGCCCCTGTAAGAAGAGGAAAAAGCCTCTTGAAGTGGATCCTGATTGCCACAACACACAAATGGAGTGGGGAGAACACTTGGATGTGATGAGTTCCCATCACAAGCTCTGCATCGACCCTCACGGCTGCACTTTCAAGGCAGGATTGATTGGGGGGGGTGTATTTTACACATTAATTCAATACAAGAACAGCCTGTGCCGTGTTCCAATACCTCAGCAAATAAATTATTAATGCTGCCAGCTAATCAGATAAAGCAGGATGCCTTAAGTAAGAAAAGATAATTATGTGAGGCAGTAAATCATGCATACACAAATCAGTTAAAATTAGATACCTGTTAACAAGTGTATTTGGCATCAATTAGCCAATTTCATTGTTAAGGTACAATGACAACTTTAATTTATATCCATAAAGCCTTACTTTCTTAACAACTATTTGTATGCTGTCTGAGGTTTGCTGACTTGACCAAGGAGATGAACGAATAAACTTGTGCCTGGTAAGCTACTGTGCATTGTCCCAAGAAAGTTTGAACCCCTCTTCAGTTTCTTTTTCTTAAAAAAAAAAAAAGAAAACATAGTCACAAACTGTGAAAACTCTGTGTACTGCTGGAAATCCCTCGCTTGGAAAACTTTCAAAAGTATACCTATTCACACCGGAAATCCTTCTGGGCTGAGGAGGATGGATTTCCCTGGAGGCTACCAGTGCTGGGCCAAAGTCTAATTCTACCAAAGAGAGGTCACATTAACACAACTCTTTCAGACATTCTTAAATGAAGAAACGTAGCCGATGTGTTTATGTCGAGAACTTTGTGCTAAAAATAATTAAATATGTAAACTTTTATAACTATATTTAAAAAAATGTCCAAAGAGGAAATTATGGTGTTGCAGGAAGGGATATATTGTGCACCAGCTCTACTCTGCAGGACATAACCAGGAAAGCTCCAGAGCCTGCTATGAGGCCCGTATTGTCAGAGGTTCCTGAAAGTTTCCAGTTAGTCCCTTCAATTTTGGAGCTGAAGAATTCAAATTTTGTTGCTTATATTACTGTGAAATGTCTCTTGTGTACAGTGCAGTAATAACAGCACCCACAGAGCCACAGCTTTATTAATTGGCTGCAGACTTTTAGATTTTATTTGTACAGTTTTGTAAATGTTTTTAATAAACCTGAAGGTCTGATTCTCATTGCTGTAACAGCTCTGGTATTAAGCGGACACGAGATATGTCTGTGTACCTGCTACAGAGCCAGGGACAACGACCTTGGCAACCCAGGCCTGAATTGTGGCCATGCTGCTGTACCAGGGCATGCATTCCCTCTACCCCTACCGACTTTATATTTCTCCGGATCTGTGTATCTACCTATCTATGTCATCTGTATCTATATCTAATCTATCATATCTGTGAGTACATTACCACCACCATGGTAATGGTAAAAGAAAGTTTGGCAAAAGAAAATGTGTTTGTGCCATTGTGGTGCTGAGCTCAGGTCTGTTAGATCTCAGGAAAGGGCTGGATGAAGAGGTCAAGTAAAAATGTGTAATTCCAATGGCTCCTTAGACACCTCTATCCCCTAATGTTGTTTCACAGCCCAAAGAAGTGGTTTCGGACAGGCTAATTTTAGATAGGCAAATGTAAACACATTAAATGTAGCACAGCCAGGCCACTTATTTTCCTGAAAAAAGCAAGGCATATGTATGAATGGTTACTGATCAGGATCCAGTTTTCCATGCCATGACCATGAGTCCCTAACCCTGTTCTGGGTGCCCTAATGCCACTCTGGCACTGGTTCTCTGGGAGGTGAATGCCAGGGGCTGAGTCACCAGCAGACAGGGCTTCCTCCAGTACCTTCCCTGCAGCCTCCCAGCCCTGCCCTGCCCCAGCTGCTCTGGCTGCCCGCCACCCCCTTTCCCTACAAAATTTAGGTTTGTTTTACAGGAGGTAGATGGCTGTCAGTCACTTCACAACTTTAAATAGCCTCTCTGATACCTTAAACATGGTATAACATGCAAAATAATTTGAGGATGCCAAACTTCATGACAAAAGGTGTTTACATTACCTTGTAGAGGAACCTGTATGAACCATTAGCCTACATAGTTTAAACAACCAATGTATAAAGGGTTAATAGAGTAAGGCATTTGCAAATTTTTTTCTCCTCAACTTCATCAAGAATTCCAATTCTTCAGTTGCTTGGCAGAGACCAGACAGAGTTCCTTGTATATATTGTTTTGTATTACAAATTAACTGTTAGGTGTTTAGAACTTGCAAAACAATCTATTTGAATGAGAGTCTGGCAACATGAAATAAGATTGGAGGGGGGGAGCGGGAAGTTTTGAATATTATGTTTTTAAACTGGAATCTTGTTGGCTTTTCTTTAAAGTCAGATAGTCATAAATGACTTGACTGAAAGGATAAATAATATTTGTACTGCACATTTGGATACAGAATGCCACCCACAGATCAAAGATACACTCACACACTTTGGCAAGCCTAAATATTAACCTATATTATGGTCTGAGACGACATTTTACTCACATATGTGCTGTCCATATTTTGTAGGTATCTAACATCAGTTAGATAGGAATTTTTTTTTTATGAAACCTTAAAAAAAAAGCTAAAAATCTTTGACCGCAATGAGTATTGATGCTGAGTTCTGGTCATTGTCCAGGGACAGGACATTGCAAGAACTTGAGACTACAGGACAAAAGAGTCCCTGTGCTGGGAGAGGTTTTGCCTCTGGCAAGCTCTGAGTGTATGAGAGGCTCCCACGTTCAACGAGTGGGACGCAGCTGAGCTGGAAATAAAGATGGGATGACAGCTCGTTATGCAGCCCTTAATAATCAGAGGGGGATAAAATTTAGCCTGAATTATTATTCACTAATTAGTTGAAATGCATTTGTACCAAATGTTGAATTCTCACCACATATTCTTCCACTGTGGAAACATGTAAGTGCCAGTGATCGATGAAACCTAGAGATACACAAATACCAAAAGTAAAAGGGGTTGATGTCCCGAAGACTGGAGCGGCATGGCTGAGAAAAGAAAAAAAACAACCCGAGGATATGGGATTCCCTTTCACATACAGTATGGATTCTTGAAGTGCTCCCAAGCTGTCCAACTGGCTGAAGATTAAAGAAGGCTGGGTGGAAGCTCAGTCTCTGCAGACTTTGCCTTGGGTATTGTTTACTTCTATCTGTGGGAGCTAAAGCCACAGCAGACACAGACACAACAGTGTCCAGTTCACTGGCGCCCATCAGATGGAATGTAATATGAAGGTGCGTACTACTGCTTGTCAGTTTGAGATTTGGACAAACCACATGATGTGTGACGGCAGCAGGGAGTCTGTGTGTATTTAACATATATATATATATGTATATTTAGAGCATGACAACCAGAACCAAGACTCCTTCTGAAACTCCTTCTGGAACGGGCACAAGAATAGCATAAGATGATTCATCTAAAACTCAAAATTCACTGAATTTTTTTTTTTTTTTTGGCAACACTTCCCAAAATTGAAGGAGAAATTTTTCCACTAATTTGAATCTTTTCTTTTGTAAATAAAACCCTAAAAACCTTCTTAATATAGATAAACCCCCAATATTTCTTGGACTTGAAAAATTAAGGTGGAATTTTCTTAAGAACAGTAAGGAAGCTAGCTTTTCTTATGAAATTTCAGTAACTGTTCAGTAGGACTGTTAACCCTAGCTAGAAACAGATGCTTCAGAATAGAATGACAAATGGTTTCAGGGAAAAGTATTCAATCATGCTTTAAATTTCTTGGAGCATAAAGGTGGGACATATTAATGCAGGATAAGAATGATCTATACAGATCATTCATATCCATAATACCTATGCATTAAAAATCAGTTCAAAAGTCTGCTGAGGGGGCTGCATTTTGGCACTGCATAGCCAACATAATTTCTGTGCATATCTATTTACTGATGCTAAACACAAACTTGCTTCCATGCAAAAAGTGAAGTATGAGGATATCTAGTGCATAGAGGATAAATTGCCATCCTTTTCTAAGCATTGTATTTACTACTTATTTGATTTTTGGACATAGTTTTATTTATGAAACATGAAAAAATCTTGAATCTCTTTCTTGTGAGCTACTATCTCTTTATCTATTACTGTTGCAAAAGTTTGCACCACAACCAAGTCACTGTACCTGCCAGGTATTGTTCTGCTTTTTTTTTTCCCCTTATCTTTTGGCTCTTGGGCAAAAAACATGATCCAGCCGTAAGCCATTCAAATAATGATATAAATTTATATGCAACAGACCTAGATGCTTCCCCATATGGCTCCTAGGTTTCTTCACTGGTAATAAGAGCCCAATTAAGTCTTGTTTTTTCATGGAGATGAGAGCTGGAACATACAGAATGGGAGTTCCTGAAAAGTTGCTCAGCTGAAAAGGACCTGGGGATGTTGGTTGACAGCAGGCTGAACATGAGCCAGTGTGTGCCCTGGTAGCCCAGAAGGCCAATGGCATCCTGGCTTGTACCAGCAATAGTGCGGCCAGCAGGACCAGGGCAGTGATTGTCCCTCTGTGCTGGGCACTGGTGAGGCCAAACCTTGAGTGCTGCATCCCGTTCTGGGCCCCTCACTGCAAGAAAGACATTAAGGTGCTGGAGCAGGTCCAGAGAAGGGCAACAGAGCTGGGGAAGATGCTGGGCACAAGTCCTGTGAGGAGCGGCTGAGGGAGCTGGGGATGTTCATCCTGGAGAAAAGGAGGCTCAGGGAGACCTTATCACTCTCTACAGCTGCCTGACAGGAGGGTGCAGCCAGGTGGGGGTTGATCACTTCTCACAGGTAACAAGTGACAGGATGAAAGGAAATGGTCTCAAGTTGTTCCAGGGGAGGTTTAGATATTAGGAAAAGTTTCTTCACTAGAAGAGAGGTCAGGCATTGGAACAGGCTGCCCATGGAAGTGGTGGAGTCACCATCCCCGGAAGCATTCAAAAAGGTGTGTGGAACTGGCACTTGCTGATATGGTTTAGTGATGAACATGGCAGCATTGGGCTGATTGTTGGACTCAGTCTTAGCCCTTAATGATTCTATGATTCTATATATAAGAATCATTGATGAAAAAAACCAGCATTCCAGCTTTTGTTCTGGAGACACGCAAGGTCTAAACAAGAGGAGGAGGCTGAGCAGAGATCTCATTGCAGTCTTCAACATCCTCATGAGAGGAAGTGGAGGGGCAAGTACGGACCTCTTCACTCTCATGACCAGTGACAGGACCTGAGGGAACGGCCTGGAGCTCAGTCAGGGGAGGTTTAGGTTGGATATCAGGAAAAGGTTTTTCACCCAGAGGGTGGTTGGACACTGGAATGGGCTCCCCAAGGAAGTGGTCACAGCACCAGGCAGCCTGACAGAGTTCAGGAAGTGATGGCACAACGCTCTCAGGCACATGGCGTGACTCTTGCCTGCTGTGCAGGGCTGGGAGTTGAACTCAGTGATCCTTGTGGGCCCTTCCAACTCAGCTTATTCTATGATTCTATGATAAGTTATGTTCCATGAACCTAAAAAAACCCCTAATTTCTTTTGGTGTGTGGCCTTTCCAAATGCTACCCCGGAGTAAGCTCAAGCCAGCATGGAGCTATTTCCAAATTACTTAACTAAGTAATTGCACAGTACTTTCCTTTTTGAGTACTTATTTCTTAATTACTGGATCCAGAGCAGCCTGGGAAAAAAGCCACCAATACATGGAGTTGTACTTACTTCTCCTGGATCTAAGTTTACATACAGCAACGATAGGGAATTCAAAACTTTGCTTATACGTTACCAAAAGATAGCGCATCAATGAATAGTAAGATACGCTATCCTGTCAATATGGGTGTGTGAAAATAAGTAGAGAATGAGGAAGGTGGTGTTTTATGAGCACAGTAAACTCCAGAATTTTAAATACATATTGTATGAGAACTAAAAAAGCTGAGACCTGAACATTTTCCTTGTTGTTACTAAGAGATGAGAGTTAGGATGTGCACAGCCAAATAAATAAATAAATAAATAAATAAATAAATATCTTTTCACTGTGCTTCCTGACAAAATTAATTGCTCCTCCTATGTGCTCTGACAATCTGGTGCAGTGCCTCTAATGAGTCACTGGTATTAGCCCCACATTTGGAGAATATCCCCACTGTCTGCACCAGGGGACCTGCTCTGCACATCTGGGAAGCGTAGCATGCCTCCCATTAGCATGGTTTTAATTGGCAGTTGAAAGCACACAGCTCCTCACAGAACCAGACCCGAACAAGTGTTCATAATATAAAACATGGGAAAGCAATTTGCCTCCAAAACATTAGTATGAATTGCTAAGTAATCTATTACAGAAAAAAACACTGAACTTTAGCACATGTTGGGAGGAGCAAGCCAAGCACACCGTACCTTTTAAATCAAAGTGAAAGGTTCCTGAGGAATGGTGTGCACATGCAACAAGGCTCATCACTTAGAGCTGTCATCTCCCCAGACATATGGCTATCCATGGATTGCATGGTTCTGGCTGTAACTCACTATATAGTATTATCTTTTGTTATTGCTGGGTTTTTTGGGTTTTTTTTAGGTTACTGGACATATCAAGCCACACTGGGGTGAAGCTGTAACACAATAAAGGGTAAAAAGTTTGAGGGAAAGTATCGTGTTCATGAACTGCTGACAGGCACTACAGAAAAATCAGTGTATTTTTTTGTGGTTGCTGTTATTGCTGCTTCTAACCATCAGTGAGGAATCGAAGTAGTGCTGGTCTAACACTGGTATGTACCCAGGGCTCAGTTGATGGGCTGGTGTCATTTCTCCATCCCTGGTCCAGTCACGACCCTGAAGAAGAAATGCTCAAATGCGAGGCTGGTCATGGTCAAATTGTTAATGAGGAGTTCCTATTTTCTCTAGCTCCTCTTTCCACTCTTTTCTGGTCCGTATTTGAAAGCTTGGTACTGTATTCAGTGTATTGTATTTGTTCTTGTACAAGCACCCAGGGGAGAAAATGTCAGGGTACATAATGAAAGAATATGTATTGTCTGCTTTAAAAAACCTGAAAATTATGAGTCAAGCCCAAAAAACCATGAGATCAGTGTGGAAATTACAAGGGCTTTTGTCAGTATGTTAATAATATGTTTGGGTTCATTGCATGTGATACCATATTTTTGACATTTTAAAATTACTTTTTCAGACAACTCCTCTCCCCATGCCTCCCACAAATGCTCAGCTCAACGTGTTTTTCTGTGTTATTACATGCATGAAGCAGAGCTCCAAATAACAAATAAGTTGGTGAGGGAAAAAGGCTATTCTTAAAGTAAATCTTAACCCCAGCAGGCTGCTCCAGTGTGCACTCCACCACAGCAGCTTCTGCTTCCCATCCACAGTTCCTGCAGCACTATTGCTGGAGATCAGACACCCATGGCACACAATTCTCCCTGGCAGGTACTGAGTTTGCTAGAACGTGGGAGAGGTGGGATTTCAAAGCATGGATGAAAAGACAGATTCCTGTCTGCTTCAGCAGCTGGACAGGTGTTTAGAAGAACTCCCAAAGAAGATGAGAGAAACGGAGGCTTATTCCACAAATGTTTATGTCGCAAGAGATGCTTCTAAAAGTCTGCCCTTGAGATGCTTCATGTTTGTGATCCACACCCTCATTCAGTGGCACAGTTCTTGGTACAGGCTATGCAAATAAATATAGTAAAGTACTTGAAATTAAAGCAAAAGTTCGATACCATGATTCCAGCACCTGGAATGAGAATCAGTATCACAAGACTCCAAATAAAGCTGAGAGTAGGAAACAAAGCAATACAGATGGGGATAGATCTTCATCACTATTCAGCCAGGGACAGAACAAATCCTTTAGGATTACACTGTGACAGCTAAGACTGCAGGAATAGTGTTCTGCAGTCCCTAGGGATGCATGCAAGGGGGATATTTCTCTGAGGTGTCACAGTCATGTGCTGTTCTTTTCCTTGTCTGTAAGGATGGCCCTTTAAAATCAACATATACTGGTAGTTCTTGACCTTTCTAGGATTGTCCATGATGGCCAGAGCTTGGGAGGGGGCCAAGCCTACACCCATTCCCTGACCTTGCACATCTGCTGTAAGGAGAAGTCCTCTCCCAGTAATCAGGGTCCAAGGACTGTTTAACATACAGTGTAATAAGGAGATTTCCTAATTTTTCTTACTCCTGCAGTCTTTCAATCCAAGTCACAACTGAGTCCCAAGGGTTATGTTATTAGAAAGCTGAACTTATTACTGGCTTTCCTTTCACTTTAAAAGTTTTATTCATATAGTCCTCTACAAAAGGTAAGTTTTCTCCCTTCATTGCAAAAATGATACAATGTGCTGCAGAACAAATTTCACAAAATTAAACATAAGCAAAGACTCAACCATGTGACTTCTGCATAATCCTGTACATCAGCATGTCCTGATAAGCTAAGCTGTGTTCTTAAGTTTTTAAACCCATTCATTTTAAAGATGAAGCATTCGATTCCTTCTCGCTGAGCTCTGTGAAGAGATAACTGATAGCAGTGTTCTTTGCATCTTTGCAGTTGTTGCAACCTCATTATTCTTTGAATTATCTTGGCAGTTAGTAATTTTTTAGGTTTAGTTGGTGCCATCTCGTCTGTGCAGTACTACTGTGGAAAGTACAACACAAAGAAAGGTCACAGCATAAAAGCAAGTCAGTCTCCATCTTCTAGCATTTGTAGGAGTCCTTTTATTTCATAATTGTTCATTTTCTACTACTTGCTTTTGTTCCTTGGCAGTTGCATGATTTCATCCTGCCCATGCAGCTCATGTGAATGTCCTGTGAATGCTGGAAAAGTCCCCTTTCTTCCTTCATGCTGCCTGTTTTTACCATTTCTGCCGGAGTTCTGTAATTGGGGTGAGGTAACACACCCTCATGACTCAAAACAGCTAATCTCCAAAAGCACAATAACCAAGAAGCCTAGCATATATTGCCTTGTCTCTAGAAGCTGATATTCAGCAACGAACTATGAGAGGATTTAAGTAAAAGATTTTGCCCTCCTCCCCCCACCCTGTCTTCCTTTAGAAAATAAATGTCTGATTCATGCAAAAATAATGTATGAACCATTTGCACTGCATTAAAAAAAATCTGCTTGTTATTCTGAGACAATTCTGCCTTCTTCTGCCTGGAATCACACTGCTCTGCTTCAGATAACTCAGGGGTGAGCCAAGAATACGTGGCGGTATTTGCCAAAATGTAGAAGCTAAAATTACACGAACGTCAGGATAAAAATGGGAAAACGCAGTTTCTAATAGGCTTTAGAGCAACTGCGGGAGCAGGAGCAGCATTCCTGCACCAACTGCTTCCCAGTGGCCAGTATCACTTCTATACATGCGGTAATTGTCATTAAATGCTGCGCTAGCACTTGCCGGCAGCGACTGCGGAGCGGTATCAGCGTGACCGCAGCATTCCTCTGCGCTTAAAATAGAAATCAGCAGCGGTAGGGTCATCCTTATGGCCTGAGGGTGGGGAACAATTGCTGCCCATTGCAAGGTCATTGGATGTGAGATGGCCCCTTTGTTCCGTGTCCGCTGGAACAGGGAGGAGGTGGCCGCACTTGGGCTCTTCTCAGAGATTTGCAGCCCCGCTTCTCCTGTCGGAGCTCTGAGCTCTGTCGGATGGAAACTGCTCTGGTTGGCCATCAGTATTGGTGAAAAGCCTTAGTCTCATGAGATGCAAGGATCTCCAGAAATATAAAGCATTAGTAACTACTGAGTAGACATGCTCGACCTCCTCTTGTTTTCTGTGTTTAATTTCCAGCTGAATTCAGTGGGTTTTCAACATATGCTTAAGGTTAAACAGGCTTAAAGGCCATTTCTGAATTGTGATGCTTTCTAAATTAGGAGCCCCATTAATTGCTCATCTTGCAGAATGGAATTTAATTTATTTGGCATATTCTAAATCACTTTCCAGGAATAAGTTAAATTCTGATTACATGCATTCCCAACTTCTATAAAACTCCTTTAGCACAGATTGCTTTCTTCTTTGTAAATCCCTATTGGATTCATGAGCTCTTATTTCATTTCACTTCTCTTCATATATTTTTAAGCCTCTGAGGTCTAAGTTCACTTCTGAAGTCAAATGGGTGAAATGCTGTTGACTTTCTGGCAATTCTGAAAGTGACAATTTTCTCTATCACATGAATTACCATATTTCCTGTTATTTATTTTATGGTACTGGTATTTCGCTCACACAATTTTTTCTGTACCCATAAAATTTTGCAGCTGGGATATAATTTTCTAATCCTTCTGTAAGCCCATGTATTTTGTTTCACCTTTTAAAGAAATTTAATATTGTCAATCTGCAGTATTCTCTCTTGGAGACAGATGATCTAAAGTTTTCTTCTTGGTAAAGAAATCATTGGCATACAAGCAATTTCCACACATAACACCTGAGAATGAGGAAGGTGCTATGGTTTAAGTTATTTTCATATGAAATCATCATGTGTGAACTTCTTGTGGTTGAAAATAGAGTCTTCTTTTCCATACAAGAAAGGAAAGTATGGGTATCTCCCTAGTTCCTCTAAAGGACTAAGAACAGAAGCCAGTCATGGTCTCACTGAGTGAAAAAAAAATTTTAAAAGTCAAGAATTTTATTTTCTAATAGCTGAGAAATTACAAAGCACTTTTTTCCTCCATTTTTTCCCAGTGGAGCAGTGAAGGACATGCAGTCAGAGGCCATGCAAGAACAAAACCAGAGGCATCATGTGGGTAAAGTTACCTCCTGATAATAACTCATGTGATGCTATTTTACTATCGACAGATCAAAATGAAAATAATTTCTCTTTGCTAGGTTGGTATTTCTTGTGGCTTTTTGATATACGCCGTCTTTGGTCATGAAACAACTTTGCAGTTCAATTTGTTCTGCATGGGGTAGGAGTTTATCTGAAATTTTAATATTTTTTTTCCTCTAACAAGAAATTCCTGGGTTAATTTATCTTTCTTTTTGCCTCATTAGAAAATACAAGGTATTTTGTCGCTCATCCTCAAGACTTTTGTATCATCCTGAGAAAAGTGGGTTTGGAAAAGTCAGTGGTGGTAAATTTATTAGCCTGATACTACAAAACTATTTGAGATCATTCAGCTAACAATAGTCCAAACATTCTTTGTCAAGGCTACAACTCACTCAAATATCTGAGGCAATGGAGAGGGAAGGCAGGGAGAATCAGGATTAGGGATGCTATGTTTTCTTGAAAGGGCTGCCTACCTCCACTGCCTCCTGGCACATTATAATAGGGAGCTGTGACCAAGGTGCTGAGTGCTGCAGCAGTGATATATTTGCATTTCACCAAATAATATTAGATATATATGGTGCCCTTCACTTTGAGACTTCACCCGAACATTTCAGAAACCATGGGCCAGGATTTTTTTTCCCTCAGAGAAGATACTTCACACGAGTTTTACTATTATTTACTAGTATTAATTCAGGGGAAGAATCTCCAGTTGTTCCAGGAGTAAGAGAAGAGGATTAGGTTTTGGCCTGCTCCTCAAATAATTTTGCTTGATGGATTATGGAGATATCAAGGCTGCTTTAAATGAATCATCTCAGGTACCAGAAGCAATCTAGCCAGAACAGCATGCAGTACACTACAGGCTAATTTACATTTGCAAGAAGCACAAGTTATTAACTTTTCTTTAGTATTTTGTATCTAGCACTGTAGAACATTTTGCAATTCCAATCAAATCTAACAGTTTAAGATCATAATAAACATTTTGCTCACTTAGAACCTTGAAAATGTGTTCCAGCTTTCAGCAGCTTATCTCAAGGCAGCAGTGTGCAAACCATAAAGGTAATAAAATATTCAGTTTCAGGGGATTGACAATTCCCTTCAAGTTCATGTCCCTGTTGGCAAACAATTTTAACAAAATAAACTGGGAGTGGAATTTTAAAGGAACAAAACCATTTAATTCGGGATTGGTTTTACTGATTATTTATTTATTCATTTGCAATTTATGAATCTGATCATGCACTGGAACACTGAATTTCAAGCTACATAAAGTATTTCCAATGCACCGAAAACGCATTTCTTTGTCTTATTTTTGTGCGTGATTCACACATCATCAAAATACGTCATCAGTAACACCGAGTCGCTATCGCGGAGCCGCCCAGCTCAATCCAAAGCCTCTCTCACCTCCAGCAGCTCTTTGAAGCCGGGGAAGGACGCAGAGGGATTTTACTGGAGCGTGGGAGGGAAGAGCGTGGGACAGCAGAGGGTAGAGGTTCTGGAAGAGGAAGGTCAGGAAAAGCAGGACAGGGAGGGTGTTTTACCAGGTGGAAATGAGGAGCATCCTGCTGCTCTCACTGATTCCTTAGGGGAAGTGCTCTGTGTGCAGCACCGAATATTACAAATAAATAACAATAGGCACTGCTCTCCTCAACGCCTCAGGAGAGGCACTGGGTCAGTTCAGCTGAGAAATGAAAAAAGCCTTCTGAACTTGCAGCAAAGAAGTTAAATTCAGGAAATCTTCCCAAAATCTCTCCTTTATGGCATGACTGTAGAAATACACATTTTCTCCTCTGAGGCATTAAATTGTCCTCTGAAGAATATTGTTCACAGAAGGAAATCATCTGTTAAATGCCTTGTAACAGAGCTGTATTTGGCTTGTGCAGTATTCTCAAAGACATGTAGACTTTTTATTGCAGTCAGAATATTAATATATTAAATTGTAATAATGATTTATTAATTAACTCAGACTGTCATCACAATTTTCTATAGCTAATTTAAATAGCAACCACACTGGAGTCTGTTTTAGCTCACGTTCTCCCTTTCAGTAAAATCAAGCAGAGACACTTTGTTGGCCATCTAAGATACTTTTATCTTTGCCTTCAAGGGCCCTGGGGGAATGGAAGCAGGGAAAGAATATGGAAAGAGGATTTGTACCTCATGACTTTGAGACTTTCCTTCAAGCCCTGCATTTTTTCCCCCTCCCTTTTCCTGTTCAATAAGACATCAAGAGAGAAAGTGGGCAAGGGGGTTGGGAGCGAGAGAGAGAGGAATGAGCATCAATTAAAGCATTTTCCAGTATCTAAAGGCTCAAAACAAAATAATGGTCTTCTAAGATTCTCTGAGCCAGGATTAGAGATGGATTTTTCAAACTATAAAACAAAGAAAGTGACTCAGGTTTTCATGCATTTACAGCAATCATCTCCAGTCAGTAATTAAAATAAAACAGGAGGAGAAAGAAGTTTCAGTACACAGGGAAGCAGTGTCCCTAAAAACATCCAACTGTATAGCAAAAAGTATTTGCAGAAACAGATGCTAAGTCAATTAATTCAATTTCCTTCAAAATACTTATGCTTGCCAAGGCGGAAAACAAGGAGAGAGCTTATCATGTCACAGTTCATACCTAAAATATATTCTTAAATTTTTCAAAGTGTTCCTTGGAGACCCAATAGTGACTCTCACTCTTTAAAAGTTACTGAAGATATATAGAGGCAATGAATGCTGAATTATCAAATAGGATCTACTGGTCTATCGTGAAACAACTTTATAGTCTTCATTTAAGTCCAAGTTCTTCCTTAATTTAACTCTGATGAGGTTTAGCAGAGAACTGGAAAATGAAGCAGGTAGATGAGAGTAGACGAGTCATGAGTTGCACCCATAGGCTCCTGCCTGCTAAGAAAGCAGCAGCTGGGCTACTGGAGCTTGTTTTCAGTGCTTCATCTAACCAAGGGGCAGAAAAATCAAATATTCATTTTGGAAGAAAGTACCCAGTGTATTTTTCCCTGTGACATTCAAAACTTTGTTTACTTACGGTTAAAATGAGAAAATCCACAAAGCAAATGAGCTAACTGAAGGCATTCTTAAATACGTGTATAGCTGCTTTGATTAATGAAGTATCCTGAAGTGTCAGGGAATTAATGGCACTGCACCATTCCGTCTTTCCCCTTTAGGAGCTATGGTGCTCAAGAGTGTCTCTTTTGTATTACATGGTCTAACAAACAAAATCATAGATGGTTAAAGCACCCCACAGATTTGTACTTTGTCCGTAACCTCTTCCCACATTGTAACAATTTGTTACTCGAGTGTAAATCTGATACTTTTGGCTTGAAAACAAAGTGTTAGGCAATCTGCAAACATGAGCTCATTACTTTGGGCAAGGTGAAAAGGGTCTCTGATGTGGTATATTCATTGTTGGCCCCCAGATATTAGTCAAAACTCTGAGAGGAAACCAGTGCTTAACATGGTTTCTATTTTCCTTTTTGTTAGCGTTTTTTCTTTCTCTGACTCTTTCACACTTTGGTAGGTGGCACTTTTTTTTTCTTTTTTTTTTGGGGTGTGTGTGTCTTATGATTCAGACTTCTAGCATGTATTATCAAGCAGCTATGTCTTGCAGGGAGTCTGTGGCAAATTTGAGTGAGGAGGGGTTTCATCTCACCATTTGCCATACTCTACCCTTGCCTTCCCCTATCCTGAGTAGTCTCCTCTAGGAGCAAACATTTACAGATGCAATTTAAAAACCAAAAAAACAACAAATAGGTAGAAGTGGGAAGAAGGTGGGCTGTACTGAACATCCTACATCTGTACGGAGGCAGGCTGAGAGTGCAGGGCACTCTTAGTCCTTGTGGCTGTCAAGTGCAGCTCTGGACGAGATGGGAAGACAACCCACAGTCCTTTTGTTTTTCAGGCTTTCCCTTTGGCAGGCACAAAGTCTTAGCTCTTCATTATCCCTGTGGTCTGTGCAGCTCCTGCTCTCCGTATGGCTCCCATCAGTCAGCACAGAGCTCGCTGCCACTGGCAGGAGGGAGGGAGCTGCTATTTCAGTGCTTTGCTTTTGCTCTGCACATTTTAATTTGGAAACGGTGCTGTTACTCACCAACAAACTTTTTCCTAAAAGAGGGCGAAAAACTCACCAAAGCTAAAATTCATACCAGCTGCAAGAGAAATAACATTTCCTGAACTCAAAAAGTATTGGTGAAACCTGTTCAAATTCTCCTCAGGTCACCTACTAGCACTCAAGGGGTTTTTTACGTATCAGATAATGCAAAGCATGATGTATTTTGAGGCACTGGAACAGGGTGCCCAGAGAAGTTGTGGATGCCCCATCCCTGGCAGTGTTCAAGGCCAGTCCGGATGGGCATTGAGAAACCTGGTCTAGTGGAAAGTATCCCTGCCCATGGCAGGGGGGTGGAACCAGATGATCTTGAAGGTGTCTTTCAATCCAAAGCATTCTATGACTCACTCTGATTCTACATTCCACCTCCAACAATGAACAGCACAAGCTTTCTTAAAACCTCTTAAAGATACACAAAGAGGTGCAAAATTCATGTATCTGGATAAAGCTTGTGGATTTTGATCAAAATCCTAGAGCAAAGAAGTCTTTATTTTTGCTTTCACTTGGCTCTCAGTTGCGGGGTTTTGTTGTTATTTTTGTTGGGTTTTTTTAAAAAAACAAACAAGCAAGCAAACAAATGAAACCTTAACATGAACTCTGAGTTGGAATTTATTTCTTTTTTTTTGAAGTCTAACTCATCTATTTCACTATTCCCTCTGCTGCACCTTTTTGCAACTAGGCCTACAAACTAAGACACCTGAGGGTATTCTTTTTTCCTCACAATACAACTGGGACAATAAAGTCTAAACTGATTATTGGAATCCTGTTAAACAGGACTACTGCCTCTGCAGACTTGTTACACACAGGTTCTTTCTCACCAGGTCCCAGGCTTATCAAATAGCAAGGACAGATCCAACTGGCCAGCCTTAGGTAAGCCAGTCAGTAAGACATCTTTTTGACTGGCCTCCAAGTTCTTCAAGCCCAGAATGAAGTCATCATTCTGGCAAACTGGGAGAGAGAGGACCCCAGTGTCAAAATCGCTCAACTCTTACTATGATTGGAAAAGTCTGAGATGAACTGAAAGTCAGCAAAGCCTCAGATGTCTTCCGTGGAGACCTCTCAGTGAGGAAAATTTCTGAAACAGAACTACTGCACAAGACATGACTTTTCCTAACCGGTTAACTGAGAGTCAGTGAACTTGGATCAGATGCTGGCAGTAGACACTCTTATACATTAATCATTTTCCAGCACCTTGAAGCACAAAAGCATGTCACTAATAGCACACATACCCTATATTTAGAATATTAAAAATAGGAAACACCTGTGGTAACTCCGTGGGACTTGGCTCCCGGATGCCGACTGCTGCTATCAAGAGCATTGCAAGAGTATGGTGGTTCCCTCTAAAGCCTGTGGGGTCCAGAGGTCCGCTATCTCTCCTCTGGCTATCTCCTGCTTAAAAGTGTATAGTCCTGGGGAGGATGGAAAGGTAAGATAAAAGAGGTAGGAGGACAAGAGCTTGAACTGTGCAGGTCCCTATTAAAGGACTATTTAAAAAATGGTCTTAGCTCTGGTAAAGGAGTGCCTGAGATACAGTGCAGACCATGATGAACTGGAGTATTTCAAATCCAAGAACAGCTTCAAGAAGAGTGTGGAGACTCTGTGGCTATGTAGGTAGGAAATGGCCCAAGAGCTCAGCCTAGAAAGAGATTTGGAGAGAGGTTATTTCTGTCAGTCTTGGGTTCCAGACTGGGAATAGTTTGGACTCCTAAGAACTGGGGAAACAAAGAGAGAAACAGAGTTTAAATGAAGACCTAGACACCAGTAAAATGCTCCAAATTATAGAAAGGAGTAATCATACAAAGGATCTTTTTTTTTTCCCCAGTGAGACCTGTATGAAAGCACATTGTTTCACAGCTGCTGAATCTGCAGAGGAGCTGAGGGATGGTCGCAGTGCAGCACCACACCACAAGATGGCAAGAATCAGAAGCTGACCTTAAACCAGAATTCAGATAGAACAATGCAATTACATTAAAACTTGAGAATCCAAACTACCAAAAATGTAATGTTAATGAAACTTGGGGTTGTTAGAGCAGATGAGTGTTTCAGATTTTTCTTTCCTCTTTGGTCTGTGGTTTTTCAGACTAAATCTCACCCTTACGACGCCTCATACACAGAAGTGACAATTACCCTCTGCAGTATAATCCCCTCCGTGTCCTCCTAATCATCTCTTTTGTTTGAAGAAACATTAGGAAAATAGTTTTTCTGTCACTACTTGCCATCTTAGTTTCTTTCACCTACAATTTTCCTCTTTGTTTGTTTGTTTGTTTTCTTGTCGTAATTTTTCTAGCACTCACCTGAAATATAAATTTAATAATTTCTCATCTTTTCTATTAGTCTTCTCAAGTCCCTGAACTCATTTACTTGTTCTGTCCCAGCATTTTACTTTCTCTCTCTAAAGCCAAGTGAAAGACTGCTCCTTTGGTCTTTAGGGGGATGCTGAGTCCAAGCTGAGAGCAATCACTTGTCAGATTGATACCTGAGCTATGAATGTTCCAGGGGGCATTACAAACAGCCACAGCATGATTCATGGTTTCAGTTTAGGTCTTTGGGGACAAATGTCTTACACTGCAAACACAGCAAGCCCACACAGCATTGAGATTCTTGGTCCTGCCTCAGTACAGCAGTTGCATTAGATCATCTCTTGCAGTCTTCTTCCAGTCGGTCCTCTGGTGATTAGCAACTGTGCTGACAGAGCCCACACAGAGCCCAAACACCACAGAGGAGCTGCTCTCCTCCCCAAGGGTTGGATTGGGGCTGAAATGGATTGACAGGCAGCGTTAGTTTGCACAGTTGCATGTGTTCTACAATAAACAAAGACAGGAGATACTCCGCAGCCAGCAGGTTTTACCAGCTCCACATTTACATGCAAAATACCGTTCTTAATGAGGTTGGACTCTACGGCCTCCCCAGGTGTTTTCCAGCCTCATTTATTCTACGAGTCTATGAAAATTACATTAAAATTACATTAATAAAAACAAGGATTCCACAGAAAGCTTTCATTTCAGCCAAACGACTTGATTTCTCCTTAATAACCTCACTGGGGAATTTCTGAAAACGTTGGGAGCGAAACTTTCCCCACCTCCTGCTTCCATAGGTGACACCAACCCCCGAGCAGGACCAGGCTCCAGCAGTCCCTGAGCTCTGACTTGGCAGCCCTGAGCTGACGCTGGGCAGCGCAGGCTCCTCGCAGGCATCCCGTGGGATGCAGCGCCGGTCCAAGGAGCGCTGCCCACGCTGCGGGTCGGGGCTGTGCGCCGCGTGTAAGGGCTGAGGAATCCGCCCCTCGGATCGCTCCCGCCGCCCCACGGCCCGTCCCCGGCCCAAAACAAATACAATTGGTGCACTTCAAACACCTCGCCCCCTTTGTCAGCATCGAGCGACTGCAGGCTTTATTTGCGTGCCAGCCTTTTTCACATCGCCTGAAAGTTTCAAACAACTTCGCAGCCATGGGAGTGCTAATTAAAACATTCAGCAGTTTTACTGTCTGAGCAGTGTAAATATGATGTAAAAAGAAAATTAAAGAGCATTTACACAGATGCATACTTGTTCATTGTAGCTATAAAATCTAGCTGCAGGGACCTGGCAAGAGCAGGAGTCTCTTATTCTTCAAAACAAGTTATTCAGCAAAAAATTAGACACCAGGCTTCAGCTTGGAAGAGTTATTCTTTGTTAGCTTCATTTTTTATTCATTCCTCCAAAGCCACACTTCCCTGCTTTTTTCTTGGTTTATAATACTGGTCACTCAATTTACTGCTGAAATGGGTTAAGGGATGGTTTGAAACAAAATATTTTTTTCACACTCTTGAGGTTACAATCCACACACGAAACTTTTTTCCCTTCTACTCATGCAACAGCCACTTTTAGACAGTGAATCCCAGTCACAGGGAATAAAATCCCCTGAAACATCAGCCACAGGTTATGCCTAGGATAGGGAAAGCATTCTGGGGAATCTTATTTTCCGGCTTTGGTTGATGTTTCAGTCTGGGATTTCAAGAACACCGACTACAGTTGTTTACACTGCAAAGAAAGGAGCTTTTTGATCAGGGGAAGCTGAGTCACTACTCCCTGTTAGTTTTATCATTTTGCAGAGAGCGAGAGCTGATGCCTGATCTTTCTCTGACCTTTTATTCAAACTTTCTTTTCTACATTCCCAGGCTGTTATATTCTGTTTAATCATGTCTCTTTGATTTTCAGAAGAATCAGATACTTTCTCGTTTGGTGTTACATGATGTCATAGACAAAAGCAGCATTAATCCCACAAGGTTACCCTCCGGTCAGAATGGTTCACTGAGAGGATGAGACCCAGTTCTAGAGCTTTTTTCTGGGTCCTGAGCTATTTGCAGGACTGGGGAGAGGGAAGGAGGGGGGGAACTGGTTTTTGTTTGATTTTGTTTTGTTTTCCCACAGACATCATAAGACAAACAGACCATGGGTCAGGTAATGTAAGCAACAGACTGCAAAACCATTGCCAAAAATTGTAACCACCCAATCATCTCTGAAGGAAAAAAATTCATTTAAGTGACACATGTTAATAGTATTGAATTCAAAACACTTGCTTTGACATCCAGATGTTGTAAAGTGCCATATCCTGATTAACAAAAATATTTTCTGGTCTTTCAGATCTTCCATCCTTATTTTGATCACAAATCAAGTTTTGGAGAAAATTTTTCCCACTACTGTCTACTGATCACATCACTGAAGTATTTAAAAATTTTAGCTTGCTTCCTATAAGGAAAAAATGGGAAGCTTAACCACAAATATTTATGTTAGTGTCAGTGCTTATTATTGGAAGCTTAGTCCAGTCTTCTGCAGTTCTTGCCACTGCAAGAACATACCATCAGATATGGCATCCAGCTCCACCAGGCACTTCAGAACAACATCAACACACGTCGTTTTTATAACCTGGAAAAGGCAGAATGTCCTGAATAGGAAGGTGTAGGCAACATGCATTATTGTCCCCACTTGCAATGGCTTCTGATGTGAAAGGTTTGGAAAGGCATGGCAGAATTAGCAACAGGCATGAGCTGGCTTTGGAGCACCTTGCTCATGGAAAAAACGAGAGCCCCAGATTTTGGTGTTAGTTCCTTTGGAGCAGGCACTGCCAGCAGTGATGCTCGGCAGCATCTTGGTGTTTGCTTAGCTGTCTGCTGTCTGATACAGTACCAGGACCCAGAATTTTCCTGTAAGATGGTGGGGAGGGAGGGGGCAATTTCAGGGAGAAGGGATTTAGGCCCACCACACTGTAAAGCCTGTTTGGCTTCCACTACTTTCTAAGGATTGAAGGGGTAGGTGGTGAAATTACCAAGTTTATAAAATTTTATTAACTGATAAGATGGGGGCTCTGTTTTTAAGGGGAAGGGGTCCACAGTGATCATGATCAGTGCAGAATTCCCTTTCCATAATGGGCAACCTGCATTTCCCTAACTGAGTTCTGTGTGCTCTTGTGGTTGTCCTTCCTTGTGGGGCTCACATTACTCATAATAGTGATCAGAAATGAAAGGCTGTTACATTACTAAGTTCTACTAATAGATAGTAGATAATAATAATTAGTATTAAGGGGCAATGCAATTATCTAAGAGAAGTAGGTTTGGGATAGAAGGCTCAGTAATGTTTCCACTAGCCTGCCCACTTTTCTCTTTTCCTTTAAATATGTCAGCCTAGATCCCAGTGTTATTTCTGTGAAAAAAGATCCTCATTGTGGTTTTACTGCTGTCATTGTAGTCCTACTGCTCACTGTATTTAATAAATAAAGCCTTACAACAATAGTGAGGGTTTATTCACTGTCTCAGGGTGCTTTATGAAAAAGACACTCAGTACACAGGAAAGCCTCCCATTTGTCCTGCCCAGGTGAATAATCTCTTTTCAGCTGGGAAAATAAAGGCCCTTCTATTGTCAATGTTTTTTGAATCTAACAACAAAGGGAGCTAACTACCGCAAAATTATTGAAACATAAGGGCAATAACAACAACAAAGACAAAGAGAGTCTCAGCCTAATCAAAAATCCAAGTAAGTCTGAGGTGTGGTGAAGAAGAAAATTCAAGTTCTCTCCATTCCTGGATGAGAGCTGCAACCACAACTACATTCAAATTCCTTATTTATTGTATTTTGGTACATTTTCACCTATCAATGAAGCAGCTTCATTTTCTGGAATTTTAAGGTTTATGACGCATTTCAGTTTCTTCCTTTATGGGAAAGACACATTGCAAACATTGGGCAACGTCTTGCAAAGTCTTGTCCTAACCTAACACGACTGAGCAGTGTGGGAGGAGGAAGTAATGACTTCCCCCTGACCTGAGTAGCTGACATGAAGTCTGCCAAGAATCACAGCCTCTTTGCTCCAGGGAACACAGGAGCAACTCTTCAGAGAGGAGGCAGGGAAGGGGGGGCAAAGGGGGGGGCTCAGAAGTATGTCTCTGCCCCCTCCTGTGCTCCATGTGGCAGAAGAGAGTGGCTGCAACACTTAAAAAGAAGTAATAAATTCCTCCCCACCTTTTTCCCCCCGCCAGTAGTTTGCTTGCGAAGGGTTGGGCAGTGCAGCCTTCTCGGGTTGGTACCGTTTTGCAGTGCCCACAATGTGGGGTAGCATACAAAATGCAGAGCCTAGCCCATTTGGAAAAGAAAATGGGTTTCCTGTGTGGACAGAAAGACAGAGCTATAAGGACAGAATTTCACAACAGAACAAAAATAAAGCACAGCATGGTTCCAGAATTTTTCGATTCTTATTCTAAACAGCAATAAACCCACCTCCCAAACCCCAGTCCGGACAAAATATTAGCATTCCCTCCACTCTGGTTACAGCTCACATCCCTCTTAATACCTCTTGCTCTACCATGAACTATTTGTATAAGAAAGGCTTATGTTTGAACTGGAATTGGCACAAATAATTACCCATTGGATATTCCTTTTCTGCAGAAATCTGATCTCTTTCAGTGCTTCACAAATCACAGAATCCACTGAAGACAGAAGCCTGTGTTTTCTTCTTCTCCAAAGAGAATAAAAAATCGGCAGTAACCCTGACAGCTTCCTGTAGTGTGGCTCTCACAGCTTATTCCAGATGAGCCGAACATTAAACTTGCCATAAAAATGTTATGATGGGAGGATGTATCTCCCACAGTACTCAGAAATTATGTAGTGAGTTTTACCATCATCACCCCCAGATTGTAACCATTTCCCAGCTCTTCTGAAAAGTGAAAACAGTAAGAACAAACTTTAAAAACCCAGACCAGAACAACGACAAATAATAGAAACAATTATCACAGGCAGCCAAAACGACCTGAGCAGAACCCAGAAACGGGCAGTGCTTCTGTGTGCTTGGTGAACAACTCGACCTTCCCCCACCGGGGCACCGGTTGGGGATGCAGGGATGCAGGGTTGCAGGGATGCCCCCGAACCCGTGTGCCTGGCGGCAGGACGGAGGCTGGCCCTGCGCTGTCCGCAGGAGGGAGGATGTGCTTTATCCCTGCCTGCCCCGCACGCTCGCTGTGGGATCCCAGTGAGTCAGCTGGCCCCGGCTTCCTCTCCGCGCAAGGGGAGGCGCGCTCCCTCCGCCCGCTCCCGGCTCGCTGCGCAGCGGCGGGCACAGAACGCCCCGCAGAAATACCGCTGTTCACAGCCTCTATTGATCGCTGGGAGCATTCGCCTGCTGACATCTGTCAGGCTGCCTCTAACTTCACCGGCGACTGCCAGCAGAGGATCTGCCCCCTACGGTTTTCTTCTCACTGAGCAGCTGCTGCTCCTTTATAGTCTATTTGGTTATGTCATTATTAGCTTTTTAAATACGGGTGAGGAACCTTAAAAATGCTTTATGCTCTCAAGAGATCTGGAATTTCTCAAAATAAAAAAGGTTCTGATGTTTCTCAAGCCCCCCTTCCTTTCCCCTTCTGAAAAGGCTTAAAAATGTGGAATGTTGTGGGAAATTACTCAGAATGTAATAAAAGATGTACATGTAAAAAAAAAAAAAATCTAACTCACAGCTTCCTTGGCTGGAATGATGTCCCAGGGCTGGATCCAGCTCAGCAATGCTCTTTGGCCTTTCCCTAGTTTTCTCTTTCCAGGACCACATCCCTCATTTAGTTTCTGCTTCCAGGACCCTCTCTCTCACCCACACACACCACATAAATACACAGACACATACAGCTCTGACACACATTTCTTGCTATGGCACAGGATACCCCCAAAGCTTCTTTTCCTATTTACAAAGTTCAAGCAGTCCCTGTACAGAGCACCTCCCTTCTCTGCTCTTTAGTCTCCAGCTAGATACAAACAGTCCAAAACAGGGTTTATTTACTGGGTCTGCTTTTTTAGCCATTTGAACACTGCAACACTCATTTTCCGTCCAAGCATATCTTACAAAAAGTAACAAAAACACTTCTGGAAAGTACCTGTTGTTCAGGTTGTTTTGTATTTTACAACGTTATTTTATTACTGCTCATTTTACATACACATGCTTATAGCTCACCACAATCTTTCTGACAAACAACAATTGAAAATAAATTTACAAAAAGTCTTGCTGAGGATTTAAAAACACTGAAATATATAAAAGGGAGTTACTTCAAAGGTTTTCAAAATAAAACCAGCCCTGAATTTTATTGTTTTGGTAACAATTTTAACTTTCCTATCCCGAAGTCACTTCAAAAATTATGGTATTCAGAGCTATACATACATGAGTCATTCCCTCCATCTCTTTTATACCCCTAAATATTTCTGCTGTTAACATTCACCAAACTGCATGCTGTTTTCACCTTTCCCTTAAAAAGCAGAATATTTTTATAATTAAAAGATCTATAGAAGATGATAATTACTTATGAATGTAATTACATATGAATATTACAGACTTAAACTTGCTGACTTAAGGCTCGGGCTGCACTGAATGACTCACATGCAATTCAGGGGTGTAGAGATGGGCTTTTCAAAGCCAGTTAAAAGCATGAATTTAAGAATGCATTTTGTTATGAATCTCAATGTTGACCATGTAATAAGAAGTTGATTAGAGCGCTTGCATGCTTAAATATAGGCTTTAGTACCTTGCTTGATCATACCATAAATGAGTATAGCTTAGATACGTAAATAGTTTAGAAAACACTGTGTGCTTAAAATAACATTTTACCCTTTAAATGTTCTTGTCCATTTTCAAATTTTCCATCTCAGATGGTATTGCCATTGAAGGACACAGATTTGAGAACGTTCTGTCCCTGGGGCTGCCCAGTTGGGTCACTTCAGCTGCTGCAGTAACTCACCTCAAACTGGCCAACATGCCCCTTCCCAGCACGGCACATGGCCTGGGCTCGCTCCTGATGAGTGAGATTCTCACACTGCTAAATTTCCACTCATCTGTGCTCTGGGTGATTTCAGGGCTGGTGGGGAGGAACCTCTGCAAAGGTGGTTTGACCCACCAAGAATTTCTGTTTTGCCATGGCTGCTGGGAAGGCCATCTTGCCATCCCACGTGGCCTGAAGCGGGGGAAAGGGACCTCCACAGCCCAACACAGCAGGAAAGGCAGAAGTCTTGCAAGTCTTATTTTTGCATCATTTATCCAAATTTTGAAGGTACTTCTTTAGATAACACACACACTTCTGGATGCCCCCATAAGGCTTCACAAGTCTCCCATGCTGATGAGAATCCTGAAAAATGATTGCAGTTTCTCTGTACTGAACTGTTCTATCCAGGTCAATATCCTGGCACTATCCTGTTTACCAGGATAGATATTCAGATAAACATCTCCCCAGTAATGTTACAAAAAGAGTGGCAAAGAGAAAAAGCTGCAGTTTATCTCTGCTGTTCTATCTCTTTTTGACAATGATATATTTACGAAAGTATGGTGTTAGACACAAGCCCAAAGTGATGCAGGAATGCAACCGAGTTGGAATGAATTATCTGCAGATAAAAGGGAGGCAGCACCTGCATGGCATGGTTTTGGCAGAAACCCTCTCCTTTGCACAAGGGAGCTGTGTGCAGTCCAGAGCCAGGGACAAGTTGGGAATGAAATGATCCAGGGTGTCCCACTGTCAGTTCTGACTAAAGAAGTACGTGGCAGAGTTTGAAAGAGAGGGATGTAAAAGGCTCTTTCCAGGCCCCACTTCTTGAACTACCCTTCATAAACCTTGATCTGAGTAACTGCTGAAGCAGTGGAAGGTCACCACTGTGATTAGAAACCCTCTATTTTTGCACCTGCTTTCAAAAAATTCCTCCAGGACAGGGGATCTTCCCAGAACCAGAGCCATACAGGCTGTAGTAGAGGTGAAAAAAGCAAGAGAAAAATACAAAATCAGGTGTCCCGATATCAGAGGAGTCATTTCAGATCTACCCATACATCTGAGAACAGCATTTCACCCACTGGATTCCTGATTAAAAATACTTCCATCATCTCCTGGAAAGCTGCAGTTCTCTTCAAATTTCCAGCCACAAAAGTCCTTTGCTCATTCTTGCTCCCAGAGCATTTGCAAAGCAGGTTTTAGGCACCCAGCTCCTACTGGCTTCTAGGGACCCTTGGAAACCAAACTCCTTGAGGCATTTCTTCTCTAAGACACAGGAGAGTTTCTATATTGAGTAGGAGTGGATTAAACTCTGACATCTCTGCCCCCTGTTGCAATAGTCCCTTTCTGAGTGCTGATGAGCACTCTGACATCTAGAGCACCAAACCACCAGTGCCATCTCTAGGAAGGTGTCTTTCCTAACAACTCTCTCTGAACTCCTTGCAGGCTGAGAATATGCTCTAGGGCCTCATGTGCACCAGAAGCAGTTGTCTGGTTATGTATATTAAAAATAGAAGCTATTTCTGCCCCAAAACAATTACGGTCTGAGTTGCTTACAAAACCTGTTTGTACTGATAAGCTTTTGTGTTTGTGCAGCAAAATAATTCTCCAGGAAATTTTATCAGGTTTGACTGCAGCTGACGATTTTAATTTAATTTAAATAATATTTGCGAATGAGAACACATGAAAGTATGCAAAGAGGTACCAACAGTCTGCTACAGAGAGTTCTCAGAACAGTGGCCCAAACCTATCTTGGTTTGTTGGCAACACCAAGCACAGTTTGATAGTGCAAGGCTAAATATGATATTGATGGGCATTATTCATCTGCCACAGCTTGTCACTACCATGATACACAGAAGTCTAAACATCAACTGTATTAATATCCAAAAATCTCAGTGCTTTCTACAAATACCTGCTACATCTCAGCTATATAAAATCCGCAGTCTCCCGGAAAAGAGCCAGGAGTGGAGGACAGCTGTGCTTGCCTTTTTCAACATTCCAAGTTTGGGTTTTGGAGTTCATCTGGAGGAATGACACTAAGCAATCAAAGAAAAAGATGGGTAATTCTATAGCTGATTGTGCTGGAATGTCTTGCTTGGAAAAAGAAACTCGTGGAATCACTGAAATGTCATTTTAGTGCCGGTGCGAAAATTACATCCAGATTACTTCACTTCAACATTAATGACACTGGAGAGACAGGCAACATTAATTGCAGTTTGTGCTGTAACCTAAGAAATTAGTGATTGCACCTGCCTTTCATAAATGGCAGCACTCTGCCTGCTATGAAATTGCCTCTAAAACAAACACAGGCAAAATTTACTGAGGCTTCTTGCATGTCAGAGAGAGCTGCTCCACGTGGAACAGCAAATTGAGCAGCACAGGGTGGCTAATACTGCAGCATTTGAACTTTATAGTGGATGGCAGACAATCTAATGGGTAATTAAGCAAAGGGCTGTTCTACTACTCAGCTTTAACGAGAACCGTATTTCCAAAGTATGGAAAAGTATTTAGATACGATTTGCTGAAAGAATTACAAGGAATCTCAGTGCACACATAAGGACTATGCTGAGATGGAAGAATAGCTGACCATTCCGTCTGAGTAAACTATTACATAACAGCTAAGCTATAATAAAACCCCGATTCCAAATCAAATAAGTCTCCCAGACTGCTTAAAATGAGTCACCAACAGCTTTATAAACATACAAAATATTTGACAAGGAAGTCTCTGATAATTTTTTAGTAATTATGTCTGTGAATTGTTCTCTGTTGACATCACTATTAGAAATGGTTTCCCATAAGCTTGCACTGCCTGTTAACATCTGCTCATTAATCACTGAAGCTTTGAATATTTCTTTAATTACAAGTTTATTAGAGGGTTTACACCATTTGTTCAAAGAGATGTTTAGTTAGCACACAAGCAATAGCTGAAGACAATACAGTTTTGTTTTGTACGGATTTTCATGGTTTCAAAACACTCATAACAAGACATGATTTCACAAGATGATCACAGATGGAGAAATACCTGTGCATCTCAGAAATTTGCAAGGAATAGAAAATCCTTTTTCAAGGGCCAAAAAGACACTTTCAAATCTTGTCTGTCATCTGAAGAAAACACAAAAGTATTATTTGGAAGCAAATGCAGAGCCAAGCAATATTTCTTAAGACAGTACTGCAGGGCTGATACAGTGAACAGAAAAAATTGGCCCAAAAATGACCAGGAAAAAGGAAGGATATAATCAGGGCCCAAGGAAAGAAGATCATCCCCAGGAATATGATTTTTGATGAGAGAGTCTGACAGTTACAACACAGTGTTTTGGAGGCAGGAAGGTCCTAAGTTCAATGGCAGCTAAAGTATCACCACAGGCAGTTCTCTTGACCTCTGTGGTACCTCAGTCAGCTAAGCTGTAAGACTGGCTTCCATGGAAATCCAGATGTTGCCTCTGAATTAAACTGTCCTGAGTAAATAAGTTACCAGAAGAACTGCATATCTGAAAAATGCCTTTGCCAGAGGTTACTAAAGGGTATTACTAATGACAGACAAATGAGGAACATCAGAGAATGCCATATTTGTAGATACTTCAGCCAGGAGTATTTTCTATGTAACACTTGGAGGAAAATAAATAATGAGTTTTTTACACTTTTAAGAATTAAAAAAAAAAAAAAAGCCATAGTACAAATACAGATGCTACTGTTTAATGAAAGCTAAAATGCTTTCAGGAGGAGCAAACCTACAGTGGCAACTCTCAGTTATTTTAATAGGTTATTAAAGGACAAATGAAATCCCATGCAGTCTATCTTGCAAGACACAAATCTAGGGCCACTCATGGACAATGCTTATGGAAAAAAATATTTTTCAGATGGCCAGTAAATTCTACTTCTGCCTTAGGTAGGGGCCCGACTGCTCTCACACAGACAGAGAAAAGGAACCAGTGGAAGAGCCTGTGAGGGGCCAGACTGGATACTCTGGTGGATACTCTAGGCCCTGAACCCAGCCTAGTGCAGCTAGGACAGGCTGTGTGCAGGTCACCCCACTCAGTTTGCCTTTCATAGCCCACCTAGCATTTCAGCCTAGGAATTACGGGATGGCAGCAGCTATCTTTTGTCCAGTCCTGCAGGAAAACACGTAGAAGGTTTCAAGCAAGCAGGAAATTGATGCTCTGTTTTCCTTCCTTACCTGTAGCCTGCTGGGTGGAACGGAACACAGGTTATGGCACAGGGGATGCACTGCTCTCCTCATTAGCATGAAAAAATACCAAGGCGAAATAGATTCCTAAATAAATATAAGAAACACAAGCTGCAGGACAGCGATGAGGGCTGTCAGCAGGAAATGTTCCTAGTGGTAAGCTCTTTGGCCTGATGTAGACAAACTGGTTTGTGGCTCTGGTAATGGAATGGGGAAGGGGGCTGCCTGTTGGTTTGCTTCCTCTGAAGAACAATTTTGGGGGAAAGAGTGGCAGTAAAGGGGAAGAGGTGATGATAGCTGGGTGCAAGGAATAACTGCTATGACAGTCACATTTATCCACAGCTGAGCACTCGAGGTAATGTCATAGCATGGCCATATATAGGACCTGCATCCTGGATCAAACCACAGAAGGAAGAAATGCAGTCCATGGTGATCATAAGACCAAAGATCACTGGGTCTTATGATTATGTTTTTCAAGTCCTCCTTCTTGCGCAATTTTTATTCTCTTTTTACTTTTTTTTTCTTTTTGTATCTCCTTCCTTCAAAAAGCAGAGTGCCAAGAGCTTCACCTAGGATGGGTTGCTATACTGGAGTGGGATGGACTTTGGTGGTTACACTTTTCTTTGACACAAGCAGCTTTGGTTTGAAAATAGTGTCTAGAAACGAACAGGGATTTTGCCATTTTTTTATTATGTGCAAAATGCTAGGAATGTTTAAAAGTAACAGTAACCAAAGTAACAGGGAAAAGGAAATAGGAGAGACGTTTATCCCCTTAGAAACAGCTTTATTCCCCGTGCATTTCTACAGGAGCATAGACGTTTTCTGTCTGCTTTGGCATGAAAAGCAACTTTTTCAAACATCAGGAATTTTTCTGTCTTTTACAAGGGCTGCATATACTGGATGTGAGAGCAAGAAAATGGGCTTCAATTTTAAAACACTTTATCACTGCTACCACCAGGACAGTGTAACAAATACAACATTCTCCTGAGCAAGACAGGCTGTTGAAGAAATATATGATTTCACAGCACTCCAAAGTAATTTTTAAATTCTGTTTTGCAACTAGTTCCTGCTCAGTCAATCCACTCATAAAAGCAGCTGAAAAATGTGGAGTAGGTTAAGATGAATATATGTGTCACTTGTACTCCCCTGGTTGGAAGATAAGTACAGTTCAGCACGAGAAAAGAGGCATTTTTATTGCAACAGCGATCCAGCAAAATCAGTCACAAAGGACCTGATCTAAACTCCATTAGCATCCAGTTTTTTCACTGATTTAATAGGCTTTTAATCAGACCTGCTGCCTCTTCTACCATATCCATCTCCTCTGATCTTAGAGAAGATTAGTACAAAGCGAAATCTACGCACGCTGCCATGAAGGTCATGTGCACTGATCAGCTATAGCATATGCCATAGGCAGGATTTCATGTACCTCGAGCTGACATCAGGAGCAATTTAGAGTTAGAGGAGAGTATTGAATAACAGCCTTTTAAATACAGTAATTATAAGGTCTTTGAAACAAATACTGGCGTTGTGATTTGGGGAGCCTGAGGAATTTAATCAGCCATTCTTGATCTAATTGCCAGTGTGATTTTCACTCTATCAGATGTGAGTTGTAATTGGTTTTGAAAAGTTTGACATATGATAGGCTTCTGGGTTCTCCTTACTTAAATGCTTTATTTATTTTATCAAACAACTTTCTAAGCAGAGTATGTACCCTGGTCTGAAACTCTCACCCTTTTCCCTAGGACACAGCGAAGTAGATGCTGAAATGCCTGGAAGAATAGCTCTGGAAAGCTATCACAGCTAGTAAGGTCTGAGGTTTTGATACTTAAAAAGAGCCAGAAACCACTTTCTGCTCTAGCATCCAGTATTTTAATTTTAATGGAAAGAAAAATGAATCTTTGTCTTAAATCCCACAGTAGAAGGACAGCTTCAGGAAAATGAAAGGAAATGCTTCTTCCTAGAGTGGAATTCATTGCTGCAGGAAACACTGGAGTCAGATAGTATGTCTGGATTTCTGCAGAACTGCAGTGGCACTACTAATAACAACTGCAATTTCAATTTATGAGCTCAATCCTGCACCAATAGAGTCCTTGCAGGATCTGGGCTTAGGTCTGCAGATTTGCTGAAGCAGGAACCTGTGTTCAGAACTATCTGTGCAGACAACGAAAAGGGAAAAGGAAGGCTGACCTGCCACAGGTGTTGTGGGAGGCTCCAGCAAAAGTTGATGCCCTCCATTGAAATATCAATGGGTTTTGATACCTGTCTCAGGTAAAAGTACTCCTTTTTGGGGTGCAGAAATTGCAAGCAAAATTTCAATTCAGGGGTATTGCATCTCACAGTCTTCTCTTTCTCCTAAATTAAGCATGCTGCAGGGACTTTGGAAAGATCAGCAAGCTGGTCCCATTATTTAGGTCTGATTATGGTGCTGCACCTCTTCCTATATGGCAGAAGAAGGGCAAGTGCTTTCTGTCAACAGAGGAGTGCAGAGAGGGGAACGTAAGGAGGCTGTAAAGAAATGTGATGCAACACGACCTGGGCCTGATCCAGAGCTCAGCAGAGCCAATGGAAAGACTCGTAACGAGTCCTGGATCCTGCTCCAGAGGGATTGTAACTGTGCTCTGCTGAGAGCCCGGGACCCACCTTCACCGGCTGCACAGCAGGCCCTTGTCTTCACGCCAGGCAGAGCTGAACCCTGTCGAAAGGTTGTTTGTTATTGTTATTGTTATTGTTGTTGTTATTATTGAAAGAAGTAATTTCACAGCAGTGAAGGTCAGCTACGAATGATGACTCACTTGCACCGCAGATCTACACAAATAGCATGTGCTAAGATTACCATCTGGTATAACAATCTACATCACAAGACACCACATTTCCTGTTACCCAGGGTAAGTAAATTTCAAGCATGAGGGAAAATTTTAGCAAGTTTCCCCAAGTACCTTTGCAGAAAGAATAATGTGGCTTACACAGAGGGGGGAAGAGAAAAGGAAATTATGAGGTAAATGCTATTCTCCTCCCTCCTGCCCCCTCATCTCCCAAGAAGAAAAACATATTAAGTTTGCAGTTCTCATTTCTATCGTATTTAAAAAGTCAAATCTATGTAATGAATACCTGTCTGGAGGGAGTCCAGCGGGATGCTGACAGCCAGGCTTTCTGGACACTGTGTGAAATGGAGGGTGTATGTTTCACTCTCTCTCCCTCTCTCTCCTCATCTCTCTTTTTTTACTATTTATTTAACGTCAGGACAGTGCTGTGTGTGCAGCCGCAGTGAAGGGCGGTGGATCTCGGCGGTGCTGACGATGCTCTCCCCCGCACCTGGCAGGTCTGACCCTGTGGTGGGAACACAGCCGGGCCCGTGACAACCTGAGCCACCCCAAAAACGGAGAAAGGGTCCACTCTTTTCCCCCAGTACAGTCTGACTGCCAGGAGTGTGCCAGCCATCGGCCCCTCTCCTTGGAGACTCTAGTTGGGCGCTTCCCAAGCGAGGCACAGATGAAAATACAGAGATGAATCAAACTGGTGTGTTTCCATGGATGACAGTGGCCTGGCTGTGGCAGCAGCTGAGAGGCTTGTCCCAGCCAGAATGGCACCCACTGGCAAGGGGGAAAGAGGCTTTCTGTGGCAGAGCTAAGCCTACACATGCCAGGTGCTAAGGGCCATATTCATAGCCTGCAAACTTTCTCTGTGCCACTGAGCATCGCTTTTCCTCCTCTCTCCACCCTCTTTGCCTTTCCCATCACCTCTGTGTGAGAGGGGGCTGTGTCCCTACTGGAAGCTCAGCCTAGGGCTAAAGCCATGTCCCAGGGTGATATTCAGCCCCACAGCCTTTGCAGGCTGCCAAACACCACATCTCCTGCCTGATGCCTCTCCCTCCAGCTGTGGCACCGCATCCCTCTCCTCACAGGTCCTGGTCACCTCCCAGGAGCTGGCTGCTGGCCAGCCTGACAAGGGACGAGGGATGGCTCCTCCTCCAAAGAGGCTTGCAAAACACGTAGCCCTTGGATTTGGCAGGAGCTGAAAGAAAGACCTGAGCCACGGGAAGAGAAACAGATAAGTCTTTTCCAGACAAAACAGAGGTGAATAAAACAAATAAATAAATAAAGCTGGGCAAGCCACTGGATGCCAGAGGCACTGCACATGAGTGAGGTGGCTGGGAATCCCCTTTGGGATGCTGGCAAGGGTTTCTTTGGCTTCAGAAGGTTCATGATGTCTTTTGCCGTGACTCAGTGCTGTTCAAAATCAGCTGCAGAGACAGGCCTCAGCAAGGATGAGGGAGATTTCATCTCCTGCATCTCCTGCTCACATTTCAGACAAAATCCAGGCACTTGGGAGGAGACGTCTTTCTTTCTGACTTTGTTTGCATGCTAAGGGCTGCAGCCTGTGCTGAGGTGGAAATACTAGGAGACAGGCAGACAACAGAACAAGAAACACAGAGATAAAGTGCCCATAAGTGCCCTTTTTTCCCAGCCATGGGCACCCTTCCTGCCTGCCCTGCCCTTCCCTGCCCTACCCCTGCACATCCTTTCCAAATTTCCCATCCAGAACTCTTCTTTCTGTGACTCACACATGTTTTAAGCCATCTTTGGGGTAGTGCTGATGCCTAGCCATGAGCACATCTCCAGTCAGGAGAAATTGGTGCTGCTCTGTCAAAGAAGCCTGAGACCATAGTCATTTGGGGAGAAAATCCTTTAGAGTGGTAAGACTCATTGCGGATTTCTCCACAGCTTTAGCTATCTATCCTCCAGTGAAAGGGTAAAGGTCAGGTCTTCCTCTTGCTCCATGTGGGTCTAGGCCTGCTATCAATGCTGGCAATACAACTGCTGCTGTCTGAAATAAAAAAAGCAGTAAATAATGCAAAGATAGTAAGTTGAGACCTGCACAACCTGCTTGCTCACCATTTTGATCATCAGCATAACTCTGACAAAATTGGGATCTATATATGATGTAAACTGGCAGACCTTTGTATAACACCTTCTGAATTTCCACGAAAACTGCTGCCCAGTGGTGCCAAAAGGAGAGATCTTCCATTCTGCACTGGCCACATAGTCCAAGCATCCTGAAAATGCAGGGACTGTACCTCAAACCATGTAAGAAATCAGCCAAAAAACCTGAGAAAAGACTCATCTGTTATAGCTGGATGGGAGCAGGCCATGTTTTTTCCACCCTGTGATCTAAGGAACTTTTAGAGAACCTTCAGGGAGCGAAACACTCTCATGAGTTGATAGTATACATAAAGCACAACAGTGCTCCCTGTGATACGCAGCATCTATTGAATATACGATAAAATACTCTGGTGCCCCAAACCTACAACCACCCAAAGTCAGGCCAACAACAATTTTGCTTCTCTTTCTGTTTTATCAAGGCATGTGCTGACATAAATCAGGTGTCCCCTGAAATCACTGGACTGATCTAATCCAGCAAATGGAGACCCAGCCCGAAGGCTCAGTGGGCATCAGGACAGCTCGAGATGTGACACAGTTGTGTGTAACTTCACATCTTAGTGAAACAAAAGCTCTACAACCCCAATTAGTTTTATGACATCTCTTTAAAGGATGATGAGCTGGCCACCACAGATGGGGACAATTTTAAATCAGGACAACTGTAGGGACGTTACATTTGCTGTGAGGCTGAAAACTGGGGGCAGCGGCTGCATTTTTAAAGGTATTTTCTTAGCAAAGTAAAAATTTTGCTTGAACCCATCTCTAAAACCTCAGCACCAAGAGTACAGATTTCATTAGTAACCCTGCAAGAATAAAACTGTGACTTCAGCATTTCTGAGTTATTCTTAACATATGAGCCATTTTCTGGAGAATCCAAACCTTTGATCAACTTTATGAGAAATACCTGTGACAGAAAGAAAACATTTAATGAGCCAGAGATGTCAATTATAAGCTTTCAAGCAATTTTATACCCTATATAGTGCATATAAACCAATACAGTTTAAAGTGTATTTTATCATTCTATAAATGTCCTAAACTATCCCTTTAAATACTTCAACTTTTTTTTTTCATTTATTTGTTTCAAAGCATGAAAGATAAACCCTTTTCACATGTTCACAGTCTTTCATGGTATAAGGCAAAACAAATTGGGAACAAACCAGCAGAACAGCACAGAGATTGTAAATTTCAAACAAATGAAACACTTCTGTATTTTTTATTTTAATCAAAATTTGCTCAGATGGATAAGTGGCTGATGCTGATTTTGTGGGTTTTATGATTTGCTTCTTTTTTTAATATTCTCCTTTACTGACCATCATGCTTCAGGACCTGACCTGAATATGAATATCCTGACCCGACCATGAATATCACCAATATTAAGGAGGAACTTACCTCTGACTTTAGAAAAAAACATGTTCCTTTGCCAACATCTTTGAGAGAAGAGTTTAGACATCTTTATTGATGGTTGGTATCTGTTTTTAGGTGTCTTACAGTGCCTTGGTTTTTTAAAAGAATGTTGAATTCCAGTCTCCTGAACTGCACAACCATTATGTGACTTGAAGACAGACTTTCCGAATATTTGTTTGCTTTGGTAAATCTTGATCCTTAGACCTTGAGTTTTGCAAAACTGTTCCATCAGAATGCTAAGAATCTCTGATTATCAGTATAATAAGGAGTGGTAAAATAATGTTACTTTAGCCATTCAAAGATCATGCAGACTGAATTCTACTTTTTACCATTATCAGTACACTTTGACTGAGAAAGAACAGGATGTTTCCCTTATGCAACTAGACAAATGTCCTGGACAGACAAAATGTTACAACTTCCAATTTAACTTAGGTACTCAAGCAGCAGACAGGCTAAATCCAGCTGCTTTAAAAGGTCTTTCATTCCTTTGCAACCTCTGGGCCTATCTGTAATACCTTATGCTTCCATTTTGTGAGGTTTCTTGCAAAACATATTAGCCTCAGTAAGAAATCTTCAATTCCCACGGAGAATTACATTTCAAAATGATGCTCCGTGCTAGTAAGTAATATTTTTCCTGGGCTTCCACATATGGCAATATTTATCTTCAAAGTTTTCCTCTTTGGCTCGTCGGCTGGTTTGCAAACCAGATGGTCTTGTGTGGCCTAATTGTAAGATGATTTGTTGTGTGATTCAGTAGCATTGTTTATTTGTACAGTGGTTTGATGGAATTTGTAAACTGCATAATATTGTTTTACTGTGTTTTCTTTTATGACAGAGCCACATCTTGCTCTGGCATTTGTGGCGGCGATTATAATTAAATGTAGCTCTCAAGATACTTTGATCTCTGTTTGCTTGCTGCATTAAACCAGTAACATAAAAACACGGTATTTCTCATTTAAGCAGTTAAATAAAGCTGGATTTGAAGGCTGAGTGAACGCACCAAATTTTATCTTGAGCCCCTCAAAAATACACTAATCAAACAAATAAAATGTTAATTGAACGCTGGAAATCCAACGGCTATTCAGCAGTGTCAACTTCATACTTTACTTGGAGCTAATCATAGAATCACAAAATGGTTTGGCTTGCCAGGAACCTTAAAGAGTGTCGAGTTCCAACCTCCCCACCATGGGCAAGGATGCCATCCACTAGATCAAGTTGCCCTGGGCCCATCCAGCCTGGCCTTGAACACCTCTAGGGACATCCCCATTTTAACCAGCCCTTTTCACTCTGGGTTCTGCAGAGAAGTCTCCTTCGCTTTTTTGAGACAAGAAGAATTTGGCTGTACTTGATCATTGCACATGGTTAGTGGTACTCAAGTAACTATTCCTTACTTAGGAATATATTTAGAATTCCAAGCCTATAAACAGATCTAAAGAGCTTTCTGGCCTTCCTGTTCTGTTTCTACCATGAAAGGTACCTTCAGTGGTCTGTTTAGTTTCTGGAAGCAGACTTGCAGAGGGATGACTGTGACCCCAAAAAACACTTCAGAGTACAGGCTCCAAGATTAGGAACTTGAGAGGTTTCTTTCACTTTGAGGAACTCAGCTTCAAGCCAACCCATTTTACTCAAAATCATGTGTGTCTCCTAGCTATCAGTGGTCTGTGTGGCAAATGGATGGACAAACTTCAATGCCATGCACTTTTTCGAGAGATGCCAACATCAGATACAAGAAAATCAACACCATGAACTCACGGCATTGATACAGAGAAACATCAGGAGACAGGCTGCAGAATGAAGAGATAGAAGAAACAGATTTGTCCTTTAGCCTCTGGAAGCAGTTCCCTTAAAGCAAATTGAAAATTTTTGGTATGGATTAAGAACTATTTCAGTACAAAGATGCTCAGCATGTAATCTCTAGTCAGTAATTTACAACAGATTTGGAATATATCAAGAGAAGCACAGTGTTCTAAACAAATCTCCTAATTATTCCAGCAGGAAGTAGGGGTGTGATGATGATTCACATAAAAAGTGTCTGATTGACCTTTATTTTTCATGTGGACATTTGCTACTTTCATCCCTTTATACAAACACATTCTGTTGCAGATTACCCTTGAAAGGATTTCAAAGGAACAAATCAAGATTCAGAGACAGACACATACCGCCAAACAACCCAAGTGCATGAGGAAGCTGAAACTAGACTGTGATGAAGCTACTCCCACACAGTGCCTGGCCAGCCTAGGGATGTGTCATCATTTTTTGTAGTGCCTTGAGAGAAAGAGTCACTGCTCTTGCACTTTCCTAAGCAGGTCTTTGGTAAAAAACCTTCTCCTTCTGCCTGTTTGTCTCTGCAGATGCAGTGCACGATTCTTTTTCTTTGTGATCATTTTTTGCTGAATGAGATTCCTCCACGCTTACATTTCCTCTTCGGTCAGGCAGTGGTTGAACGTCAGGATGTGTCTGAAAACATTTTGTCTTCTTCTGCGTCTACCTGATTTCAAAGGGCCATCACAGCTTTATCCTCTCATCAATTGCCACTACTCAGCAGTGAATCAAGGCCCAACTGCAAGAGAGAAGTGCAGCTAAAAGCAGTTTCAAGAGGCATCTTTCTTTCCATTAGCTGGTGGAGAGTATTAGAACTGAGGTGTTTAATACAAATAAGGAAGGGGCAGGGCACTTTCTGGAGAGGCTTCTCATTAGGACACTTACACAGGTGGACCAGTTCATGCTGAATTTTTTTTTTTTTCTGGAAAGAATATTGTCAAGGCTGCAAACAATTTACATCATTAGCTATTTCTTCTTCCTCCTTTTTTTTTCCTCAACAAGAACCTGAAATTCTGACGTTTTCATTCTTGAATTCCAAAGAAAAAAGACAACAATTGTTTCACTTGTGAGATGTTGTTGCTGTATGCCAGAGGCATGGGGGAAGGGCCATTCCTCTGAAAAGAGCATATTCTCTATTGAAAAGCTACAAAGAGCAAAACTTCTCTCCATGGCCTGCTTTGATTATTCTGCAGACTCAAGTAGATGTTGCTGTCTTAATTCAACACAGCTCGTGGTTTCATGTATTTCTTTACAGTCAGGAACACTGGAAACATGCTTTCATGTTTGAAATGAAGGCTGATATCCTAATCTGACTGTGACCCCAACAAACTAGAGTGCAAATGGCTGAATTCTGCTCTCAAGCTGAGCTGTGTGTGCACAGCCTTTCTGATTGAAAAATGCAAGGCAAATATACTTACCTGTTCTCTCAGAAGTCAAAGATATCTCAGCAAAGTCTGATAAAACTGTGTAGACAAATTTATCTCTGGGCTGGATTCCAATATCAAAAGGTCAGCCTGAAAACTATTTGAGAGTACTATAAGCAACTGAAAAGGATAGTTTTCCCCAGGCTATAGTTATATATTACACCCATGCAATAAACACAGCACAAGAATTGATTCCAGTGTTAGAGAATGTTATTTTCAATACTGTTGGATGAGATAAAAATGACAGCAACACCTTGCAAAATATACCAATTTAAATGATAATAAGATCAATTTCCTTCTCTAGAATACTGCCATGTTCATCATCTGTCTAGATTTTAAATATAAGCTCAAATGTGCAATAGAAATGCCTTCTGGCAGGCTACTGTGGCACTCAGTGTTCAAACACTTCACAAACACATGTGCTTTGTGTGAAGGCTCTAGTAAAACAGCAAACTGAGCCTGACTATTCTTAGACAAATTACTTTAAAGCCTGGTTTGTCCCCTGTTGAAATAGTTGTGCTGTAGTAAAGCTGGAGTAAGAGAGCTGGGAATAAGACCAGTCAGTTCAACTCTGTTGCCTCCAAAAGTAATTTCCTGCATCCAGCAACGCAAGTTACAAACCCGAACTGCTATCGTGGAGTAACCCAGAAGACTCTCTGAAATTTCTTTTTTTCCTCCCTGAAGCCATAGAGTAAGACTGCTAAGAATACATGCAGTGAAACTGTCCAGAAAGTGCAAAGTTATTTTCCAAATAGAGGGAGATGCTTATGAATACAGAAAAAAAATAGAAACATTGCAGCCCGATGTAAATTTTAAAGAGGTCTTTAAATTCATATACACAACTTTAATCTATGTATCCACAGAAATGGATCAAGCATGACTTGATTCTTTCCTTTTTCTCTACGTACTTTCTTGCTTGCAAGTGTGTAAATGGATGTTGTGGGTGTAAACCCAGCTGGGGATGAGGCACCACATGATTGCTCGCTCAACCCCCCTTGCCCTGGTGGAATGGGGAGGAGAATCTAAGTGACATCTGTATGTTGAGATAAGAACGGTTTAATGATTGAAAATAAAGTAAAATACAATAAAAACAGCAAATAATAATAATGGCAATAAAAAGGGAAAAACAAGCGATGCACAATACAATTGCTCACCACCCACTGACTGGTGCCAGACCTCCTTCCCAAACCCAGACTGGCCACCCTTCCAGGGAACTCCCCCCAGTTTATATACTGGGAATGACGTTCTATGGTGTGGAATATCCTTTTGGTCAGTTCAGGTCATCTGTCCCAGCTGTGGTCCCTCCTAGTTTCTTTTGCTCACCTCCTCGCTGGCAGAACATGAGACAAGGGGCGAAAAAAGTCCTTGCCTTAGGATAAACACAACTTAGCAAAAAGCCCAAAGCATCAGTGAGTTATTAGCACCATTCTCATTCTGAATCCAAAACACAGCACTGTAACAGCTACTGAGGAGAAATTTACTCGAGGTAAAACCCAGGACAATGGGGTTTTCCTCTCTGAAACCCATGACACATATTTTTGCATATACATATTAATCATCTCCTGAGGATAAATTTCCCCTGGCATGAGTGAGACTCACAGATTCCTCCTACACTGCTTACAGTGGGGGAGGAGGTCTGATCAGTGAGAGAGCTGTTTGAATGAGTCTATGAGTGTCTTGTGGAGACCAAAATGGATTATTTTTACATTTACACTGATAGCCCAATGTTGAGAGTGCATATGAGGTCCTGCTTTGTGCACAGCCTGAAGATCATCTGGTGTGTTACAGCACTGTTTTAAGGGACCAGGAACTAGAGAAACCCGGGGGTTTAACGGTTGAGATCTCCTCCTCAGTCCTGGGATACTTGCTGAGATTTCAACTATTTGATAGACACCATCTGTTACCGCAAAGTAGTGGAGGAACTTTTAACACTAAAATAAGAGCTAGAGGCCAGGAGAACAGCTAGGGGTGCTTAGCTACAGGAAAAGTTAATTAAGGTCTTGTTAACAGCTCATTTAAATTATGTCTCCTGACTGATAATGATCTCAAAATGTATCAGTGACTTTCAGTTATTCCTAGGTAAATTCCTACCTCCCTAAAGACGCCTCTTTTCTTAAAGCATGAGAAATGGGAATGGCCCGTTGTGCTATGGAAGCAGTCCAAAGCAAAAAGTACAACAAAAACTAGTCCAGTTTTCCTGTGGTGTTATGTAGGGCCTATACTTATGCTGACAAAAACCTTCTGTTGTGTTCATCTTTCCTGCTCTGCTTTCTGTGACCCAAGTTTGTGTACATCAGTTGGCTGTATGTGACACTCACGATCTGCAGTGATTCACCTTCTGTGTTACACATCATAGCTGGGTACCAAGGTAAAAAATGTAAGTTTATTTGCTTACAGTCTTCTGGCCTTTTTTTTTTTTTTTTTGGTAATTGAGGGTTTCGTAGCAGAAGCAGAGGAAACAATGTATTTCAAAGTATCTCCAAATGCAGCTTTTCCTCCCAACTGTTCACAAATTGATCCAGACCACCTCTTTGAGAACAGGTTACACACTGCAGAGGAATGCATAACTTGCCCATGAACTGCTGCATATTTTGTCTTGTATTTACATTTTTCCAGAGGCAAAAAAAGGGACATTTTTTTCCAGATAAAGATATTTTCTGCTTTTGATGGATGAAATTAGTCTGCATATCCTTGGAGACTGCCAACAAGTTTACACTAGGAACTGGAATGAAGCCATCAATTCATTTCATGTGGGTTCCATCAGATGGCAAAAAACCATCACATAGTCCCATCATGCTGGTCTTTAAATCCTTGAAGAATGAGGTGACCCATATAACATTCTGGGCTCTCTCAGAAACACCTTGATGCATAGGGACATTCTGACTGCTTCCAACTGTCCTTCCTATGAGCAGCAATTATATTTATCTGCCTTTGTGCTTGGGAAGAAAAACAGAAGACTGGGCTGTGAGACTTGCATCTGGCACGCTCAGAGCAGCTCAAGTGCAAGAACTTCTGACATGTTAAGCTCAAAGCCTTACACGCCCCAGCAACAACTTGGGTGATTAACGTTTGGTTACAAACCAGAGATTGGACCTGACTGAATTTCATAAAAGTGGATCAGGTTTGAACACTACTTCAGAGCCCCGACCACTTGATTTTTGACTTTAGTAAAACATGTACTCTCATGTTAACATTTTGGTTGCCTCCATCTCCAATTAGCTGGATCAAACAGTATGTGAGAGCTCATGGTGTACTTCACTGAACACAAAGAGACTGGTCCTCATTTGCCATTTTTATTTTCCTTGTTCCCTTTCTTGTAGCAGGTATTTCTGGAATGAGTTAGTGGATCATTAAATCAGGACCTGCCTACAGTATGTGCAAACAGTGCTGAGACCTGAAGATCAGTGATCACTGACCCTTCCTCCTGCCATCACCTTGGTTTGGCACTAAAACACCCCGTTTATAGGAAATATTTGTTTCTTGGACCACCATATGGTTGAAGAAAGGTTTATACCCCAGGGGTTCTGTATTAGATTCCAGCAGGTTACTTCATTAAATGAGCATATCAAATTTGATTGGAAGTTCTCATCAGCTTTCTGTTCCATTTAATTTTATTTTTATACAGATGAAGAAATTACTGTTACACCCATACCCACTGACAAGCCAACTACATTACTTCACATCTACTTTATAACCACATATAATTACATAACCTCTTGGTTTATTTTCTTCCAGAACTCATGGCTCCTCATAGAATCTGTTCTGTCTGAACTAAGAGGCAGATCTTGGCCTAAAAAATGGTTTTCAAGACATTTACAGGGTTTGGGTTTTTTCCTATATTGAATATTCCACATTTATTAACCACAATTTGATTCAAGCACAGTAAGGGCTTCACTGATACAGTCTGGAGAGGCTGTGTTAACAAAAGGAAGAGAAGACCAGCATCAAAATACTCTGCATAAATCTCATTATCATGGGAGATCTTCCATCTTTTCAGCCCCATGTTATAAAATCTCTTTAAGCACACTGTGTTCCCTCCACTTTGTTCCTCTTTAGTTACAGGCACCATGACCACTTTCTCATCTACAATTTCCAATCAACATTCCTCCTCAAACCCTCCTGTTCTTCACTGATTTCAGGAATACAGCAAACAGGGCTGCAAAGTATTCTCACCTCAAGGCAGTGTGAGGGCTTCTTTGGGTAACAGTGAGGCGGGCAGGTCACATTCACATCAAAGCACATAGTTGGGTAGCTAAAACTAGATAGAATAAAAGTTGGCATCTGGAAAATTTTGAAGGACTCTAGTTTTATGCCTGTATAAACTCACTGAAATCAATTAAGGCTGGAGTGTAACTGTGGTGAAATCACCCCTAAGTTTGTTTTTAATGCTCATCCCAAGTTACATTCTTAAACATATTGACAGACCGCAGAGTCCATTTGTAATAATTTATCACAATAACCCTAAACAATATGGCATAAACATGCTTTTTCATTCATACAAAGAAATGCTCTGCACTCCTTAGATGCCAGAGAAGGCACCAGGAAGTGCAGTCCCCAGTCTCCTCATCAGTCCCTGGTCTGGAAGCATTTTCATATATAATTTTATCAACTTTAAAAGGAATGATTCAGTCCTGCAGTCCTTCCTCCCATCAGTTTATTTATTTAAGTGACTAGAGACTGATAAAGAAAAGCTGCAATTCCAGGCTCCTTAATTCTTATTTGCTTAGATAATGCAATTGCATATTGCAGAGTGCACGGAAATAAGCAACAAACTAGGGAATCCTATTTTCTGTCAAAAAAACCATTTCCATGTGCCACATGGTTGCTCCTGGTAAACCGATATAACTGAGGCAGTTGAGCACCAGTGTTTCTTGTGCTCTTTTAGCCCATGACAGAAACAGTGGTTGTGTTGAACCATGACTGTTTGTAGATACATGGGGGTGGGCAGGGGTCTGTGAGGTCTCCAGCCCAACCTCCTGCTCAGAGCAGGCACAGTTGGAGGAGCAGGCTGCCTGGAACCTTGCCCAGACAGTTTTAAGCATCTCCAAGAATAGAGATGTCATGGCCTCTCTGGACAACCCATTCCACGGCTTGGCCACCTCTACTGCAAAAATATTTTCCTTTTACGAAGCCAGAGTTTGCCATGCTCCAACCTGTGTCCGTTGCCTCTCATCTCATCTCATCTCATCTCATCTCATCTCATCTCATCTCATCTCATCTCATCTCATCTCATCTCATCTCATCTCGTCTCATTGTGGGCTATTCTGTACAGCACACAGACCCAAGAGTTTCACCGTGCTGTCCTGGTGATGCCTTTTCTTGGTCTTAAAATCAAGAGCCAAACACGGTTAGAGGGGAAAAAGTGATTTTACCTTGGTATTTATTTTAAGGATCCTTGGTGCACTCCGTCCAGGGGGAGCACGCTGGAATGCACATCCAAATGCACACAGAAATGCACCCCCGTGAGCACCCCCCAAAATGCACACCCACAATAGTTTGGGTATAAAATTCTAGGCTTTACCAATTAGCATATCTATCAAAGATTCCCCAATGGGAGGCTGAGTGAAGCCCCCTCTCTGAGGAACTTTCCCCCCCTGGACATGCCTACCTTAGTTTACAAAATGTGTTCCAGAGAAGGCCTTGGTGTCTGAGGCTTCTAAGATGTTTGGTCTCCTGGCTTAACGGAATACTGGGCCTATGCTAGTTATCAAACCTGAAGAGTTAGAAGTATGTGGGCTAAAAGGCCCTTAAGAATACATAAAAGTTATACAAAAGAGTATATAGAGGGGGTATACACAAAAAAGCAAAAAAAGCATCATGGCATCACTGGGATGCGGTAGTGTGGGATCACAGTCTACAGGCATCAGGAAACACATGGCACAGAACACCTTCTCGACTCCCACAGCACCACAGAAATGAGAAAAACTAATTTGAGATCCTCTGCCAGAGAGGAAAGCCCCCAAAACTGGTGCCAGCAGCAACCAGCCTGACAGGATGGTTCTAGTGAAGGACAGAGCTCCTGCCCAGGGCAGTCCCTGTCCTGCACACACAGGGGACAGTGCTGCTGCCCAGAGCAGGTAACTAGAAGCTCCTTCTTGTCTACAGACCAAGACATCCACTGCAGTGGGTGAGGGGAGAGCAATCCCCACAGCAGATGTGATCCACCCTCACCCTGGACGAATGTTCTTCACCTCAGCTTGTGCTGGACCACATCAAGGTCACACATGCTAAAATCCCACACCAAATCAGCCTTTGCAGGGATTAAACTGCAAAGACTTTAACATTCCAGAGCTGAGGAATTGTCTGCGCCAGAAGAACACTGCCGTATGAAAGCAACACCAGCATATAATTGAAATAATTTATTTACCACTAGAGCACCACAAAAACAGACATACAATGTGTTAAAATACAGAGTAATCAATCACCAAAGTACAACACAGCTGTCCTTTAAGTTCCTTTTTTTTTTTCTCCTTTAAACCATGCCAACCATAGAGTTGTATTGATGCTAAACACATAAGAAGTGCTGTCCTACCCCACCCAGCTAAGTGCTATGATTCCCCCTCAGCCCCAGTCAGCCCCTGGGGTCTGATCTCTCGAGATGCTGAACATTTCCCACCAATTCTCAAGGACTTTGCTCAGTGGCAAAAACCTCGCCAAAATAAGGCCCCGTAGCACAAAGTCCTTGAGCTGTGCAGACCCATCTAAAGATCATTCGAGGGGTTTTTGCATCAGAGCAGTGCTTAGGACTCACATCACCCCACTCTGCAGAGGGGAATTTCACCCATGAGTTCTGCGTATTGTAGGATCAGGCCTAACACCCTTGGTAATTAAAAGGAAATACATGCCTAATGAACAAGAAAAAAAATTGTAGGAGCTTTATAATAGAGAATTTAAAATATCAGTGCATTTTGAGGAACACTAGAAGTTAAAAAAAAAAAATCAATCTTGGGGCAATGACTTACAGAAACAGTGTTTTATGCTTAGAGAAAAACTCCAAATCCAAGCCCAAATTTTCAGCTGCATCCAGCGCACTGTGAGTATAGTTGGACAACTATTCTATCTCCTATTCCACTTTTTCAAAACTGGTTTTGAGCTGCATTCCGGTATCAGAGAACTGCAAAAACATTTTTTAAGTTTTCTAAAATGTGCTCACTCTTGTCTTCATTCCTATCCAACAAAAATACAGTTCTCATACTGAACTTGATAAAACTAATTTTGCTGTCGTTATACAGCAAAATTCAGAGTACGTATTACCCTGAGGAGTTTCACTGAGTTCAGTGCATCTTCTCACTGGAGTTAAGTCTGGCTCAAGCAAGTGTTAGCAGGACAGATTTTTCACCTATTCACCTCAGCTCACTAAATAAATCAGAAGTCTAACATACCTCCTCCACTGTGCTGAGCCAGTGGGTGGGACTGGATAATCTCTGGGGCTGTGTTCCCATCTAGGCACTAAGCACAGGCTCCACAGAAGCCCTGAGGAGCTGCATGTGCAAGCCACCATGGCACCTCAGTTTTGCATCAGTGTTCTGCTGAAGCCAAAGAAACTGCACTTCTTAAAACTGGATCTGACAACACCAAGCTCAGAAGTGTCCTCCCAATACTGCTCAGGACAATGGCAGAAAATGTCCTTCTGATCCAAGCAGAATGCTTGTATCGCAGGTTTCCAGCTTTGCTCTGCAGCAGCATTCATCATGTGAAATGAAATGATTGTGCCTTCCTCACAATCCTCTTTTTTCTAATTTAGGTTGGGGCTTCTTTTAAATGAAGTGGGTGATGTGATTTTTTTCTTTTTACTTCCTCTACATTATGAAAACATGTAACAACAACAAAACTCGAGGGACCTCCACGTTCCTTTTTCATTTTTTTAAAAGAAGCTTTAACACAAGCTCAATTGAGAAAAGAACTGGTAAACTTGCAAAACTCAAGGGTCTGATCCTGCCAATCCTTACACACACCCCAACAGCCTAAAGGGGCCTGCTGTGCCACTGCAGAAGTCAAAGGCAAACCTCTGCTACCTGCAGTAGGAGCAGGAGCAGCCCCACAGAGGAGCTGCAGGACCGAGTTCCCAGGTGCCAGGCCGATGCATCCGAGTGAGCTCCGATCCCGCTCCCACCCCGTGCGGGGCATCACTGTGGCTGACGCTCCCTACAGCCTCCTGCACAGTGGTGAATGTCATTCTCTGCAAGGGTTTGCCTCGCCTCAGCCAGGCTGGGACATCTCTTCGCTCAACACCTTGCTCCCTGCCCATCTGTTTGAATGTCTACAGCCAAAAGAAAATCGGAAGGCCCAGAAATCCGAACCGCATCGCGATCCGAGTGTTACAAACGGGGACGACTGGAGAAGGAGGGGAGGAGGGGGTGGGGGGGGAGAGATTGCTTTAATCCATATTTTTTTATAAAACAGAAAAACAAATGGAGTCAGGTAGCTTATGTCATAATGATGAACAATATACAAAGCACATGTATAGCAATTATTATAAAACATGTATTTGTAGTGCAAGTCAAAATATAGGGACTCTACTCATACTGGCCAGCTAGAGGGAAACACATGATTCTGAGTGATCAAAAAGAGCCCCAAATTCAAATTCAAAGTCATGAGAGCTGACAGTATTACAGAGTACAAAAATATGGTGAAAATTTACACATTACACATAAAGTAGGTAATTTTTTAATAGTTTACAAATAGAGATCTACAGATATGTTTCCAATTAAGCTGGCTTTTACTACCCACCTATTGTAATACTCTAGGTATGGTTACATATACCAAAAGAACAAAAAAATCCCATAGCATAGCTATACAGCAACATATTAAGGTCTGAAGATTAGACCAGTACATGTTAAATATTTCACTGGTTTACTAAACTGACATTTTAAATCATTTACAGTAAAAAAAAATCTTATAGACTTGTCTTTGAGACTGAAACAGAGTGTCCTTTATTAGTAAATTATTCAGTATTTAAAACAAGGGTTTGAGACCTTACAAGAAGTCTCTCTAGGCAGCTGGCATGAAAAATAAGGTATTTTAAAGGCAGAGTTTGTCAATAACGTAATAACTGATTTCTATTTTAATCAAACTAAACTAACCATTACTTTTCTGATTCTTTTGAGCTTGTGTTCCTTTAGGCTTTATATGTATTTGTGGCAGCTTATTTGGTCTCCGCTTTGTCCACATTGGCTGGTTTTCATTTTTCCAATGGCGATACAGAAATGTTCACTTGATAGTTTTTACACACAAATAAATAATGCACTGTTAACTCTACAGCTAAGAGGAATGGGTAGGATGCCTATTGCGTAACAATACAGAGAGATCAAGTAAGGCACGGGACAGATACAGCAACTCCACTTCATGGGATTTTCCTGTTTTTTTCCTTTCACATAGTAACACTAACAAATTTCTTCCAGTGTTTATTTTTTAAAAGGTTTCTTTTTTCTTTAACTTTGCTTCTTGTCTATCTCACACTATGTGTAGGTGAAATGTAGGAAAAAGCCTTCAATGTTTTGCTTCAGATGCCAGTTTAAAAAAAAACAAAACAAACTTTCAAACAGTTCAGACTAGTACCGCTTTTTTTTTCTTCTTTTTTTTTTTCTTTTAACATTGATGAACCTGGGTTTTTATTTTTCTTTCTTTCCTTCTCGCTCTTTTTTCCTCGTTTTTTTTTTTTTTTTTTTTTTTTAATAAACACACGTCATGCTGTTTCAGGGATATCCTTTAGCTGCACTTGCAAGACTTTACAATCATGTTGGACAGCTGTTCGATTTTGGGTGTTTTTCCAATGTAGTAGAGGATGGTGAGGGGTTCTAAATCCTGGGACACACAGCACGGAGAGGCAGAAGCTTCTGGATTTATGGTGTTATACAAGCTGAGTACCTAGAAGGAGAAACAAAAATAAAGATTAAGGCAGCTACCTCTAATGAGCAAACTGCTTTCTGCACCACTTCCTCCCACAGCACCCGAGACAATGCCCACAGAAAGCAGTATGAAGATTCCTGGATTTTACGGGTTTTTTATGCTTTTCCACTTCAATCACAGTATGCCTGAATTTCCTAAGATTTTGTCCATAGAGTCTTAAACCTCAAAGCTGGCACATACCTGAAGTCCGCCTCCAAAGTGCTGCTATTTGAATCAACAGGCACACTACGAGTACAGAGGAAATGGAAAGGTTTTTATCCGTTTCTTCAGGTTGCCATTTGCTGTTTACAGCATTTTGGATTCACAAGGGACCAAAGAGAAAAGAGACCTCTTCAGATCATAGGCACTCCCCTTCTTTTACCCTCTGGCTATGTTAACTAAGTCCATTAATGCCACCCTGCAAGCACCAGGACTCAAGGTGCAGTCAGTCCTGTTGAGAACCAGCTGCAGTGAAGTTATCACCTATGTCACCTTGGATTCCTGTGCATGGTTCTCTGCAAGGGAAGTATGTAGGGTTAGCCACTGATGATGCATAGGTGCTCCTGAGGATGCCATTAATGCCTTAGCCAAACACCAAGTGACCTTTTCCTAGAACTTCCACACAACATTTGCAGCTTAGAGAGACAGAAGATCTGTTCAGGACAGCAACACTAACTACTTTATTAGGCAACTTCTGGCTCCTTGGGCAATTATCCAAACCACATATTTGTGACCATGACAGTTACTCTTCCTCTTTCCTTTAAAAACAAGTGCTGTTCCAAAATGTGTACACTATTACTCCACACCAGCTCGGAAACATACTCACCTTATTTATACCTCTGCCTGCTGACATTGCTAACAGCACAATGTCACAGCCAGTGACAGCTACAAAAGGGTCTGTAAGCTCAGGAAGAACACGATATCGTGGTTTTATCAACCAAAAGAACTCAAGCTGTCCCTTGGACACGGAGAGTTTTCCCTGCTGGCTGACATTGATCTGGTATTTTAAGGGAGGCTTGAAAAAGGGGAGACATCATTCTTAGTACGGACCCAAGGGTGAAATTCTTACTTTATGACAACTATGATGCAAATGTCTGTCTCTTGCATTTACTGTCTAGACATCCTTATTGATAGCTGAGAGGAAATCAGCACTTCACAGCAGAATACTACTCATCCTAAGGCAGTTGGCTAAAATACCACATCTAATCCCTAAAATAAAAAGTCCTATCTCAGACAGCTATGATTAGGTTCTTCAACATCCCAGACACAAAAGTCCCTCCTTCACATATAAATTTTCAAAGTATAAGAAAGAATGTATCTTTTGAAGTAAAATAAAGACATCTATCAGTTTATTTCCATGAAATTCAGCATGGCAGGTGCTAACCTTGAAATGGCAGGTCATAAAAGTAGGTGATGACCATGTGGTACAACTCAGCCCTTTTGTTACTCTGAAAGTGCCTCCCTCAGTGCCTTCGCTGACCAAACTCATTGTGCCATCTTCCACTCATGCTCTCTAATGAAAGCCTTTTCCAGGCCACTTCCAAAATCTATGTACTCACAAAAATCATTCAATCCAAGCATGTGTTCATATCAATGAACATACAAAAAAAAAGGAAATCTCTGGGGCCAATACATTTCTCCTCCTTCAATACGAGCTTGAGGCCATGTGTGACTTCCTCTATAGGCCCACATTTCATCATCCTTAGAGTCTGTGACTAACTTTGGTCATCGGTGCTGACGTCAGTCCCAGAAACATAGCTCAACCTGCAGTTGCTGAAAATCACCAAATCCATTACTTACTCTGCTGTGCTGAGTATCTGAGCTCCATAAATACGGGCAGGCTCCTGCACAGAAATTAGCATGGTATCCTTTAGGTTCATGAATCCATTTCCAGCCAAGATCCCTCTTGAAGTCAATATAAAGTGGACGCAGACAGCAATTATCCTGCACATTCCTGGGAAATAAAATACAAGCACATTGGTCATAACAAAGACAAGACAGGGAATAAAAACAATCCAGCTGCTTGCTCCCTGAATGATCCTTTACAGGTAGGCAAGTCTGAGTCACAAAAATTCTCAACTAAATCAAATCAATTGCAGCTTATGCTGTAACTGAAATTGGATGCTTAGACATGGCAGGACTTGCTCATACAGACAAAGCTAACGGCTTCCCCGGAGGATTAGTCAAGTGTTCTTCTCCAGGTCCCACAGAGGGGACTCTGAGTAGGTGAGCAAAGTGAAGGTGATAATTTGGCTCTAACTATGGGGGCTAATGCATCTGGGAATCATCCTAGATGGAACTGAGCTTCTGCTGTCTAAGGTGACAACAATCTGCCCCTGTCTCTGTGGGATTGGAGACTGCCAGGCAGAGACCTGCTGCACACAGACCTCCTGGGTCTGAGAATGAGGGTCTGCGTTCTGTATAAATGCCAACTGTGAAGAAACATGATAAACAACTGCATGACACCTCCCAGGCAGGTAGGACTATGTAAGAATATTGGATGTGGAGGCATAGTTACCTAAAACAATAGGCAGCATCTAGAGCACGCTTCTTCCGCCGACTGGGCTGTTGCGACTCAAGTCTGTAGGAGGGTAACAACATTAGCAGAAGATGTGGGGTCTTCCCACTGTATTTTTTCCTATTGGACTTTAAAGCTTTCACATCACCACTGGAATATGTGTAGTCATCAATACCTTCAAAAAATACATTTTGGTGATAAACATTGTGTTGCTTTTTCTTCACAAATTAAATAAACCATCTCTTAAAAAAAAAAACCTCTCAGAAACTGGGCCATGATGGTGTCAGCTGGGCATGTTTACTGGGGAAAGTGGGGGCAAATTTCAACCCAACATGCTTTTCACAGTTCTCCTGTTATCTATTCTATCAGCCCTCCCACATCCACAGCTGTTTAATGGCATTTCAGCACATTTACTAGAAACGTTTAAATTAGTAATAGAAAAGGTAATTTCAGCCACTAGATCTGCATTGCTTAGTTTTAAATGCCCCAAACAGCAATTCTTTCTTTGCTTCAGTTAGAGCAGTATTCCCAACTTCTAACATCTACGTACCTTTTAAAACCCTTTAACACACTTAAAGCTGCTCTGGATACTTCACCTTCATTTCCCACTCTTACTTCTATTCCATTAGTTTTCTCCATCATAGTCACTCCTTTCTAATACTTGTAAATTCTCTTTCATTGCCAGTTTATTTAAATCTGCTAATTTTCCCCAGAAAGTCAGTTATTCTAGCCTCTCCCTTTATATGAGCATGGCAAAGACACTGATCAAAGTATTTCCTATTGAAATGGCAATCCATGGTCTCACATTTCGTATTCTCTTTGAACACTAACTGCCTTACCAGCTTCTTATCGTGGCAATAGCACAGGCAAGAGACTCAAGACATTGGCCTTTTATAGGAGTCACATTGTGCCTTTTGTTAGGACCCTTTAGAAAATTAACCTCCCCAACCAGATACTACTATCTAAATAGAAAAAGTTACACTATTCTTTTTTTTTAACATATGCAATTACAGTGACCAAACATCATACTAACAATTTTTAAAATGCACACAATGGCTTTAATCATATGTACAGTACATGTATTTACCTACAGGAAAAATTCCAAAGCAGTGAAACAATGGTTAGAAAAACTTAATACTTGACAAGGAATACAGACAAATACTTGGACCATAAGTGAACCAAATCATGATACACTTCAATAAATGAGAACTTCATTAACAGAATTTAGGTTAAAATTGGTTCTAATACAGTTATAGATTCATATGTACTGGTAGATTGTAACTATAGTACAGTCAATTAAATATAAATTCCCTTTGTAAAACTGAAAGGTTAATGGCTTAAAAACACAAGAGAACTTATACGATCTTGATATATTTACTCTGTATCATCTTGCCTGCTGTCCATAAAGAGCACATATATCCATAACCCTCACTATACAGATTTTTATTTTTTACTGCCCACTCATTTCAGTCTTTTCAACTAAGTCTGACTCATTACAGTACTAGGATGAAGAGAAAAGGGTTTATTTTGAAACTATTGAGCTATTTTCTCATTACTATCCAATAGTGGATGGCAAACTGTGCAACAGTCTTCACTAAATCCAAAACTGTATGTATATCCTGTGTGCATGCTGCAAACTGTAACACAGACTCTTAAGGAATCAAAGCTGCATGCATGGAATGAAACAGCTTATTCATGATATCTGATTTTAGAATTGTTCAGGTGATATAGTTTTACCCTTGTGTCTTTAGTACCATTTCCTACCAGCTGAGAATCATGATTCTCAAATGAGCATTCAGCTCACTTCAATCAGCTGAATGCCATTTAAGAAGCATAAACAGATTTTGTTTCCCTCTTCAATTAGTGAGTGCCACAACATTTCAGAAAGTCAGGGTTTTTTTCTATCATTACCTGCAAATCTTGCTTCAAGCTCCTCACTTTTATTTGGGATGATATAATTATTGGAAGGCACGAAGGTACAGCATGGACAATGTAAGCTTATCTTAAATCCAAGATTCCTGTCTGCAAAACATAAAAGTGAGTGGAGTTGGTTTTTACACGTGGAATGACTCTGAAATACTCCTGAGTTAATGGAGCTGGGGCAGGAGTGAAGGCAAAGAGCACTTTTTGTCACCTCTATGATGGAGCCACTCATGTACAGCCTCAGTGACATCAAAAGACAACCATTCTCCTTCAGCTCTTGTTTTAACTACTTTGCTGTCGATATAGCGCTGTCCTGGTGATGATAATTCTTTAGATTTTAAAACCTGCAAGAAAAAACAAATAAGATTGCCTACAGGTTAACATTTGCCTGGTTGCTTTTAAAATGGACCACTAACATTACAAAACAGCACAAGGAACTATTACAGCTGAAACCTCTACGCAGCAGATGAACAGTCACGCACACTTGCAGGAAAAATCTTCTTAGAGTGTGTAAGGGGAAGAACAATATAAAAACACCCTCATGAAATCAGCTTATGCTCCCAAACAAAACACACCATCACATATTCCTTCATGAGAGAAATCATACAAAAAGAACTGCCCTGAAAACTTATCCTGTAATACAAGGGGTCAAGAGATCACAGTAATTACCAGAAGAAGCTATTTGACCTTCTCCAGTAATACTTACACTGGCTAGAACGTAAGATGCTAAAGTCCAGGCTGTACAATGTAGTCTGTACACTGAAGATATTTCACTGCTCCCCTATAACTAACCTGTATGGTATTGCCTTATTCATGCTTCCAGCCTTCCCTCTGACTTCAGGTACTAATCATACATTAAACAGACGGCCATACATGGATTTGTGCAACAGGTGAGGCTGCTTCCATCCAAACTTTGATGCCAGCTCTATTTATATTCGTGTCAAACGCTTCAGCAAAGCTTCTACTGACCAAGCAATAAAAAAATACCTGCAGAAAAGAAACCCAGGCCCTGCATGACTAAAATTTCAAGTGCCCACAGTCTTCCTCCCAGGCAAACAATTCAGTGAGTGCCTTCCCATATACAAGAATAGCCTGCTATTATTTACCCTAACTCTAGGACAAAAAAAATTGGACTTTTGGCTGTTAACAGGTTTCTCGTTTTCTGGTTATTACTCTGTTGATAGTTTTGTGATGCAAGGAGCTGGAATGCCATGCAACATTAAGTCAACTCCAATCAAGACACCACACGATAACATCACTTTGTAACTTTTGGCATGCCAGCTGTGCGACTTCATATATTGTTCCGGGTTTTTCCTTTCTTTAAGCATCCAAGTCCATCTCCAAATGAGTAACTGACAACATCTCATTGTTTCCTCCTATTTTCTCAGCCCAGAACAACCTGACATCTAGCAAGCACTGCTGCAATAAAATCATGGTGAAACCGCATAATGCATGTAAAGAAAAATATTTCAAAAGAGGTGTGAAACTATGTCATCGTGATAAAATCAGGCTTTTCGTAATTAAACAGGCTTGGAAAGCTCAGATGCTGTCCAGCATGTGGAGTCAGCATGTAGAGTCTCCGTATTTATTGCAAGGCAGTTCTGGATCTCTCAAAGGCCAACAGCGTGGCTCCTACAGTAACATTTGTCTTATGAAAAGAACAGCAACACGACAAGCTCTTTGTCTTCTTTCTGATCAACCCATTTAGCAAAAAGGCATGAGAAGATGTCGGTTCAAGTCCAGAAGATTACTAAGGGCCCCTAGTAGTCAATGCTGAGTTCCCCAGTAGAAACTAAGGGCACTCAAACAGTGAACACTGGTACTCCTTTTTATGAGGTAACCTTCAAACAAAGTGTCTGAACAACTGTTTACAGAGAGTCTGGCAGCAGCAAGGGGACTACCACTGCTCAGAAGTGCCAGAGGGATGAGAGAATCAGTAATCAATGCTGGGAAAGTCCCAGAGAAGTACAAATATAACTTTGCCTTCCCTTTGGTCTTTATCAGGTCAAGTGTTTCTGAGGATGTAATGCAGCTGTCATTCTGCAAAGATGTGTTGGGGCTGGGGGGGGACGTGTGAGGCAAATGGGACACAAGAACTTGGCTCATTTCTCTTCCTTTCTGCACAGTCATATCTTTCCAAAGACTCCAGAAACTGCATACCTCAGTTTTGGCAGTGATGTAAGAACTAAAAGTAAGTAATGTGCCAAAAGCAATCGCCTGATGTTAACTATAATTGGTCTTAGACATATTCCGAAGACACAGCTGCGCCTTGGTATCAAAAATAACATGTATTTATCCCAGTCTTTATCCCAGTTGCTACCAAAAGACAAAGTCAAGGGCTGGCAGTGTGTACCTGGTATGAAAGGCAGTTGTAAAAGTACAAGAAATCATCACTGCACGAATCCAATGGTACAAGGAAAATCCATCCTCATTGTTGAGCTGAACAAGAAAAGTGTTGGCAGCTTTCAGAACTGTATGGCGCTGTGGGACAGGATGGATACTGTGGATTTAAAGAACTGGATATTATCCATCCTATGGTACCTACAAATCTGAAAGTAAAGTTTCTCTCCATGTTGTTTATGCAGCATTTTCAGGAAGAAAATTATGAAGAATGAGGTAAAAAGTCACAAACTAAGTATGAGATAATTTCCACAATTGACACCATGGGTTAAACAGGCACTGGCACTTCCTAAGCAAAAGGCTGTTAAGTGAGATGAGTGTCACATTTAGTGAAATTAACTTCAATCTCCTTCTCTTGGGTTAAGTATCTTTACAGTGTTAGGGTGATGATCTTAACAACCTGAGTACTTGTAAGCAAGAATGATCTTCTAGCCTCACCATTTCCAATTTCCCTTCTTTTTCTCTTACATTGTTGAGTGTGGAAAGCTAATGGAATATAAAATCCTAGGCTGGATCCTCAGAGTCCATTTCCTTGCATAAAATAATCTGATTAAGATTCTTTCCCTCCACTGCGTTGTATTTCCATCCATACTGAAGCATTTGCACTCTATACGGTGGTAAACAAAGGGGCCTTTTTGTAGGAATTTCTCAGAAATTTTTACAGCTACAATATATTCTTCAAATGAGTCTTCCAGAAATTACTACACGAAATAAGCATTTTAGGTTCTCTCTGCCATTTCCCCCCCTTTGGTTTGTTTCTTTTTACTCTGCCCTACATTTCTGGTTTTAACCTTTCCCATCAGCAACATACCTTTTTCTTCCAATACACCCTCAAGCCTGTATCCCCAATGCAAAGCTTCTATTTCAGTGTTTCCAATCCTTTCTTCCTTACCAGATCAACTAATTTAGTTTCAAAAAAGAATAAAAGCCTTTTCTGTGCCTTGCAGCTTTTGTGCTTGAAAGCTTTTCTACTTCTTCCAACCACACTGATTGGTCTTAGAAGAGATATTACCTTCACCTATAAACACTGCCTTGCCTTACCTATAAACACCACCTCACCTTCATGCTTAGCCCATCACAACCACATCAAACACTGCTATCAGAACTGCTGCTGTGCAGCTTGTACCTGCAGGAGCTAAATGAAAGCCTTTGTGCTAAAGTTTTCAGTGCACTAAAAATATTAACAGAAGGCAAGGAGGGAAAAGAAAATCCGCAGAAGAGAAAGTCAACTGAGTTAAACTTCCACTTTAATCCTTTCTTATTTCCTTCTGGCACTTTACCCAAACACTCCCTCTTGAAGAGATACAAGGAGTTCGGTCTGACTACAGGCCATGACGTGGAAGGCCAGGGTTTTCCGGAGGGGGAATCCTGTGCATCACCCACTGCATGCAGAGACACAGATCCCATCATTTGCATGAGCAGGAGACAGAGTTTCCACACAGGCAGCCCCACCTCCCTCACCGAGGAGCGACACATCCCAACGCCCGCACGCACAAGCAGCTGGTGATGCACGACGGCTGCGTGCATACCGGTGGGAGCAAGCGCGCCTTCACACACGCCTCAGAGAAAGCTCAAGGCCAACAAACCCACGTTCTGGATGTAGGGATGTATCCCTGTGTTTGTCCAGGGATAGCTGCTTACTTGGTCTTGCTTCCAACAGAGTGATAATGTAGTACTGCCTGCTATAATAAATGATTACACAAGGAACAAACGCATATGATCACACGCCGTGGGGATGAGCTGAATTGGAAGAAGTGTTACCAAAAGGTGATCCACCAGACTTCTAGACCACTAGGCAGAGTAATTTTCATTCAGTAACAATGTTCTAAATTCTATGAAAAATTTCAGGTTTTTCCTACCCTGTTTTTATATGTGATTCCTCCCTTTCACAGGAAAACAACCAACCAAAAAACTTGTTAATCTTCTCTTGACCAAGTGCCTTGAACACCGCCTTCCACCTACCTTTTTCTATGCCCAATGCTAACCTATCCCTCATACACTTTTTTTCAATTCTGAGGCTACTTGAAAACACCTGGGGAAATAATTATCTTACAAATATCCATGAAGGGTGTCTAGATATCACAAACATGCAGCTACTGCCAGCAGATCAAGGTGAAACAAACACATGAACAAATGAATAATGCAGTTAATTGCAGGAAATGGCTCATGAAGAAGCCAGATGCAAACAAAGCATTGCTCTTGTTTGTACAATTCCATATGTTTAGGAAGCCCAGCCGGGGATCTTGGTGATGACAGCACTCACATGCCACCCTCATAAGGCCTGCCAGATTTCTGGTATTTTACAAATCCTGTCGAAACCTACTCTTCATTCTGCTCAGTCTTCTGGGGGAGAACCTCTGCTTGGCTGGCAGGGACTTGTCGGTGCTCCCCTTCATCCATTAGAGGAGGCTGACCCATGATGTTATCTTGAAAGCATATCCCAAATCACCATGACCAGGGCATTCAGCAGTGAAAAATTTTAGTTTTGTCACAAACTGGTTTCAGAAGAATGAGGAGTTTCCGGAAAATACTGATTTCTAAATTACTTCTGTCACTTGCTATGCTTATTTTTCAGACTAACTGGAAAGCACTAACAGATATATTTTTTAAAAATTTAAGTATCAAGTAGCTGAAATCTTCATTAAGATACTGAAGGATGAAACTGTTTATTTATAGACACATATGGTTATACCCTCAAGAAACTATCACACAGTTCTGAGTATAAAAATAAGGATAAGGATTATCTTTGTCTGTATTTTATAAACTGTAAAGTACACTGAAACCACTACATAATTCATGATAATAAACAGAGCAGAATGCTTGCACAATTAGCAGAAACACGACTTCTTTAAAGAATGGGGCATATCAGAAGTTGACATGAGCAGAGCAGCAGCACTCGGCGTCAGTGTAACTAAACTGGTTCAAAAACAAAACTGAAAAGACTCCTAACCTCAAGACTCTGTTAAAAGAAACATAATTATTTTGCTCAAAGTTTCCTTTGCCTACTCCCCCGCTCATATATTTAGGCAGCTAAAGCAGGGGATAACTGAATCAACACATTAGTGTATGTATTCTAGACAATAACCACTGACAGCAGGCGCCAGAACAGCCTGTCTTCATGACTCATTATACAGCTAAAAGGAAAAAATTTGACATAAAGATACACTGGTTCTTTCAAATAACTAGAGCTCCAGAACAGCAACTTGCTTAGTTCATTTCAGATTTGGTGTTCTGGCCAGTAACTACTTCTAGTCTTCTATTGTCACCACAATCAGATGCAGAAGAATAGGAAAATTACAATTAAGTATAATTTACAGTGGAATAGTTTTGGCTAATAAATTCACCACCTCCTCAGCAAGCAAATAAACAAAAAACTGAATGTGGTTCAGCAGTGATGATACACAGGCTGATGCATCAATGACATACATCTGCTGCAGCCAAGAAAACCCTGGGCACCCATCAGAGGCCAAGCTTCAGCAACAAGAAGAGCATTTTATAGCTGGGTTTGAGAATTATAGTCACCAACTCTTTGGAAATATTTTTTGGTGACTTACAGTTTCTTAAAACAAGTTGATGAACTTTCCAAACATAGTAATAAGATCATACGGCCACTTAAAAATATCTTTCCTGTCTCCTGCATTGCCTTGGAACTTGAAATGGTCACTGCTGTCAGCCAGTGAGGACTCTGCAGTCACTGAATAGCAGTAAATATGGCATTATCTTGTGAAAACCTGCTATTAATCTGTCTTTCCTCTCCATTCATTCTGGACTGTCTGATCTCCTCCCTCCAGATGCTGTTGGCCCCCTGATAACTTCCTTCCTTCCCTTCCCTTCTCTGTCATTTCAGACTCCTGTGATGTTCTTGTGTATAACAACATCTTGGCAGGCTCACTGCTCTTTCTCTTACTTATCAGTCATTATCCATGATTTCCATTGGAACTTCATGGCCCTTTTAAAAATAATGGAAATAACTTGACATGTACTTGTAAGCTCAAAGTAAATAAGCCCAAACAATGAGATCCAGTGGTAAATGATGTGCCTATGCTGGTTAACATGAGAGCAGAGATAATTTCAGCTATGCACACCATGGCTGAAAACTGCCATTTAGGACAACCTTTTCTGAACTAGAAGAAACTGCAGGGGACTCCAGCCTAACTCTCTACACTGGAATGACCAAATTCCCAAGGTCTGCATACACAGCTGCTTGTCGTTTCCAAATTCTTACATATTATTCACCCTACTGAAAGATTCACTCACTGCCTGGTTCAAGATTTCAAAGGTCTCCTCAAACAGCTCTCAGGGACTTCAGCCAGCTCCTTCTGAAACTTAAAAATGACCATGCTAATTATCAATCCTTTCTCATTCCCTGGTTAAATCTGAGGCCTTTGATCCTATCTCGGACACAAGGAAAAGCAAATCCTTGACTCTGTTGCGAACCTCTCCAGTTTCTTACTCATTATATGTGAAAACATATGGTGTAAAGTGCAAAGCTTCCATATATTACCTTTTGCCAGATAATTGGCAAAAGGTAATATATACCTTTTGCCAGATAATTGGAATCTACTGGCTATCAAAATCTTAGCTGCTTCTAAGCGCAAGAGACCGGCTGTGCATTTTTTAAAAAATTGTCAGTGTGAGTTTTCAAGCTCTTCTTGTAGCCACTCCTGCAAAGGAGTAATTCAGACTCTGCCTTCAGTGCTACGGAGTTAAAAGGGCTTTACAGTCCCCCTGCTTATCAATGAAGTCTTTCCATTACTTGCAGTGGTCTCTGAATCAGGCTCAAACTGAGGGCAGAATCTTTAGAGACTAGTATATGAGATGCAGAGTTCCTGCCAAAATACAAAGAAAGGTATGGAGTACTTGCCAAAGTTTGTAAAAAACCCATAGCTCTCTGATCCATCTGCTCAGAACTTGCCAGACACGTTCTTCATGCAAACTTGCAAATAAAAAGAACATATTGCACACATAACCCAACCTCTTTTATATCTGGATGGGCTACAGCTGCAGAAGGATTCTCTTACAGTGTTGGCTGGTGCTCACTTAAAGGTAAAAGAAGGTGAAGTGTGAGGGGGGTAAAGAGATGAGCACTTAAAGCAGGTCAGAAAGGGAGGGGATGTCAAGTATGTCATGGAATCACTGTGACTGACTCATTGCATCACCCTGCAGTGGGGGGATGAGCTCTGAGAAGAGAATGGATCCTGGGAAGGGATTTCCTCTCCATTTGTTCCCCAAGCAGGGCCTTCCTCCTGATTCTGAAGATACGTGTGCAGTGTAAGTTGGGGACAGAGCCCCGAGGCTGTCCAGCCTGATTTATGTTTAAACAGGCAGGAAGACTCTGCATTGTGTAAGCAATAAACAACAATGGAGGGTCTGGGGTCCTTCTCCTGAAAGATTCTGAAATATTGAGGGCAATTTCCTGCCATTTGGGAGATTTTAAGATAGCTCGAAAGAAAGATTTTATATAAAATGAAGCAAAACAAAAAAAATCCCATAAACTTATCTTGCATTTAGCTTTAACTTGCCAGAGGCACATTATGTTTTATTAAAATATCAACAAAGAGGAGCCAAAGTCAACAGAAACAGAGTGGGTTCTCCTGTCCTCCAGCCAAATCTCCCAGATCCTGCAGGGTACTTCTGTGTTCATCTCCCCTTTATGCACAGGTCTCCTAAGCCCTTTTCTCTTCCTCGGTCCTGTCTCTGACAGTCACATCTCATCTTCATGTGCATTTTACTACAACTTTTGGCAAGCAGCTTTCTTGGCTAAATGAATATTTGGACATAGTACTTCTAAAATGTCATCTTCTTCCACAAGTCCGTCCTCTTTCTTCCCTTCCTCTTGCCTGCATTGTTCCCTATAACTCACAATTCTCTTTGTGGTTTTCTCTTCCCACCACCTACAGGCTTCCACCCAAACCACTCCCATCCTCCTCCATTTTCTCCCATCATCTATTCTTCTTCATGTAGGCTTCTCTCCAACAAAGCTTCACATTGTTTCCTACACCTCCCCAGAACAGAAACACCACCTTCCCCCTTCCAACAGGCTCTCTAGCACACTGCCATCAAGCCAACCTGATGTTCCTCAGCCCAGTAACTACCACGCTGAGCTGCTTGGTTCAAACTTGCTCGTGTCCCAGCATAACGTAGGCTTGGCTACCCCAACAAACCCTAGCCCAAAGAGCAGGAACCCAAACCTAGGAGTTGTTTGCTGATCCACGGCCCACATTCACACTCCTCTGACAGTGAACATACACCACAAATGGCAATACATCCATCCATGGCCCACATTCCTACACATGGCAGGGTCCAGCTGGGAAGCACACGCTGGCCCTTGCCAAGAGCTGATGGGGATATTATAGATTTCTTCAAGTTATCTTCAGTAACTGCTCTGTTCCTGGCAAGATGCGGCTGCATCCAAGATATGCTCTCAAATTGCAGTGAAGGTGATGCAGTCATAAATACTTCCCTTCACGCTCACAGAGTATTTTCTGAAGGTACTCTGGACACGGTCTCCAACGTATTGACATATTTTTGCAGGCCATACAGTATTTGGAACCAGAAAAAGGAATTCTGGAAAAAGGAGAAAACAGCAATTCAACTGAAATATACTGCAAATTAACTTCCTCTCGTCCTGAGCAGTTGCTGGGGGAAAGAGAAGGATGTTGGTAGAGCGGAAAGTTATTACATCCATGCTTTACACTGAGTTTGGCACTTCAAAAAACACTGTACATTTGCCATTCAACAAAACCTTGTAACCTTCAGAATGCAAGAGTCTGGTTTCAGGACAGCAATATATAAACTGTGAGACCCAAATGCACTACTTTAGATGTCAGTCACAGCGATGCCAGGCAATTATAACCAAGTGCCCCAGGTGACATCTGTAATACAGACATCCTGCGCCAGCTCACAGCCACAAATCCTGCTTCATGGTATTTTCTTCCGTGGAGTTAGAGACGGCACTTTTTGGCAAGAAAAGAGAGCAAGGCCCCTCTGCTCCTGATTATATGAAGATCAGCCTGAAGGATCTCAGTGTAAATTGCCTGAGATTTGCACCACAGAGATGTGGCCCAAGTCTACAGTTGCTCACTCTAAACGTATTCCCCAACTGCAAAACAAGACAAAACACTGTCTGAATTGAAAGCATTTGAACAACCGACTGTGGTTTAAATTTAAATCTGACTCATAATGGGGTAATATGTTCCACAGCATCTTCCTCCTCATACCTCCAAGCAGGGAGAGTGGCCCTGGAAGAAGGGGAGGTTACCACCGCCTAGAGGACAGACAGTTCTTCCTAGACCCCAAGCAAGCTCCACAGGAGCTCTTGACATGGACTGGGCTCTCCCCAACATGGAATGACCCAAGGTCTGCTCCTGTTTGCTTCAAATTCTTCACTGCAATCTGATGTGTCCTCCCTAGCTTTAGCCCGGCACCATTCATTTGCCCCAGCCCTGTGCTCTGATACATCCCGTGGGACATCCCTCCCATCCGCAGCCTCTCAGGTACCCCCACCCGGAGCAGCCTCAGACAACGATGACAATAAAACACAGCTCTTCAGCTGCATTTTTTGTAATGCTTTATGATGTGTTAACAAAATGTGGCACTGCTTCCATAGGAAGTAATTATTATTTGTTATTGTTTGACTGCTTGTACCTAATAAAAATACCTTAAACCCAATACCACAATACTCTCTGAAGGATGTCTTTTCACCCTGTAAGGGTTTCCACTACTTCTGCTTTCCAGTGGTGCTGATTTATTTTTTGGAATTCTTATTCATAAAAGACAAGGAGTTTTTTTGAAGGGTGCAGGGACTTTATTCATAAATACAGAAGCACCCTAATAAAAGAAAGATGAGATGAAGTCTTCAAAGCAGGCAAGAAAACTGATGAACAAAGACATTCCCATAACAACTGAGCTTTATCTGATCAAATTCCAATAAAGCCTGCATTTGGCATAAATCTTTAAAAACATAGCAAGGGCCACTGGAGGATGCTAAAACTTGCTTTTTTAATATTATTCCTCCTCCCTTCCCCAAAAGCACTTTATCCTCTTAATATTTTCTGAAGTCTTGGTGCACATTGGGAAGCGCATTGAGTGAGCATGGCACGGTGGAAGGACGCGAGAAGCGCGCCTTGTCTGAGGTCATGCCACTTCCTTCCTTCCCTCCGGCTTCCCACTCACCAACATGCTGATGATCAGCAGTATAACCATAGATTAAGCCTTCCTTTCAGGCAGAAGAAACAACAGAAAAGATAGTGCCTTTAAAGAATTTAATTCTCTGCGGCTTCACTTAACCAGAGCCAAGAAGAGACAGAAGCTTTTACAACAGCCTTATAAAAGTAACTTAATTCCTACTTCTGTGAGTTTCATTATTTTCCATCCTAAGACTACTTAGTATGTGCACTGCACTTCCCATCTGTGCAGGAACACACAGATGTGACTCACTAATCCTTAAATACCAAGAGAAGTATTCTGGGTGAAAACAGACATTTTCTGCACACAAGGATTACTACTTGCCCGTTGGCTTTGCGGATGCATCCAGGGCACCTCCGTGAGAATTAATCTCTAGGACTCACTGCCTGGAGAAATCCAGATGGCAGAAAACCTGGCAAACAGATTCACAACCACTCTCTCACAGCATAAATACGATGGGGCGCTCTCTGCTCCAACTCAGCTTCTGAGGTGGAAACAGCGTCCTGCTGCCGCTGTGCCAGGGGCTGGGAACAAGGGGCCACATCCCTGGCTCACCATGCCAAGCAGCCCCAGACTGCCTTCCCGGAGTCAGTGCAAACAAGGGCTGTAGGAAAATACAAAGTCCCTTTCTGATGTGGTTTGGAAAAGGGAGCCAAGTACAGCCTGAGGAAAGCTTAGCTGAAAAGGTGCAGTTTTGCATTTCTTCTTTCATTTTAAGGGGTAGATCTGTAAGGTCAGAGGACCACACAAAGAAAGAATCAGGCGGAGAAACAAAATATTTATATTCTGCTTGCTTATTTTTTCAATCTACCCTGCACATCTGTCTCTAGCTGTTCCTAAAATAGTCCTTTAGAGTAGCGTTGTCCCTTCTGCACCAGTGGAATATATGCTACTACTAAACTGCCACTGGACTAAATCAGAAAGCTCTCGGAGGGCAGTTAGGAGATGTGCACACGTGCAGGGACAGCCACTATCTCAGTGAACCACAAGAGAGCTCCGATACTTTCAGGAAGACTTCTTCCTCTCTCCTGCTTGACTGAGAAAGACAAGGGGACAAAGGAACAACCATTCCTTGAAACTGCAGGTATGAGAGGAATTTCAAAAACCCTCATCAAGAAGAACTCCACAACAAAGCAAAACACTAGGCAACCTGAAACTTGGTTGGAGGAGAAAAAAAAACCCCTAATAATTAAATGTTGCTTGTGCAAGATGAAAAACCACACTGTTCCTTCTGGGCACAACAGCCCTGGCAAGCCCAGCATGTATGTCACAAGACAGGAAGCAAAGCTCATGCACAGAGGAGGAGCGGCAGCTGCTCATGCCAACTCCACCAGCAATCTCCTCTGCAAGGCTCACTCTCCATGCACGGCTTTTTATGCTGGAGTCAGATATTTAACTAAGTCCTCAGCCCTTACAGAACATATTTGCCTCTCTCACCGAAAGGAGGATCTGCCTCACTCTCCCCTTTCACCTCCCATGCTTGTACCTTCGTGCACCGCTAGACAACTCAATCTGCATTCTCAATCCATCAATACACAGCTCTGAAGCTCCTCCAGCACCACTGTGGCACCAATGCCTCCTACCCTCCTTCTTCACCTTCATCTGCACAGATTTTCTTCTTTCTAATCTCCAGAATTCATACAGTAAGTTTTAGGATGCGTTCTATAGCACTGTTTTACAATACACCCTAGAATCATAGAATATCTCCAGCTGGAAGGGACCCAAAAGCATCTTGGGTCCCTTCTCTCCAATTTCTCCCTGCTTTTGCTTTTCCTGTTAAATACTGCATGCTAACCTCATGTGCTGTGATGGAGATCAGTTGCAGCAAGATTTGGGGACTCTCATGCTCCCGCAGAAGAGCTGCTGCCAAGGAACCCATGCAGTTCAGACTGCCCACCACAGAGCTGTAATACCCCCATACAAGGTTTTAGGAAGAGCTGCATACAAGATTGCAAGAAATAAACATGACCAAAGGGAAATGATCCAGAGACAGCTTGCCTCTCTACAAGCAAAGGAACAAAGTAGTGTGCCTAAAATATGCCTGACACAAACACACAGGGCATGCTGCCTTTGGCTTGCCTGTTACTTGGTGGAGAAAAGATCTAATCCTACAATAACCCGCGCTCATTACTCACCTAACACTTCACTTAGTATGCTCCACCCAGCCTGAAAAAGAAACTGCCTTACTCACCAGCCATATATTTATCCAGGGACCCAAGTACCTGCCCTGGATGCAGGTGTCAGTCATTTCCATGGGCACAAGCTTGATGGAGTCAGGCTCTTTCAAGTAAGCCCCAGCTGTTTCTCATCACAAGGCAAAATCCCAGCCAAGCAAAGGCCCTTTCTTCCATACCTCTGCTGAACCCTTTGTGTCCCACGTTCCTCAAGCACGGAAAGGCAATGAACTGAGCTCAGGCAACCACAGCTGTATTCTTTTCAGGTGGCTGACTAACAGCTCTCCAAAGTAGAACAACAGAAAGCCCAGAGATGCCATCAACTCCTTTTAGGATGTCTGAACAGTGAGGTCAAGCCAGAATATACAATTGTTACAGCAGGCTGCTGTGGCAGCATCACTGGGACTCACACTGCATTTCTCTGGGATGGCTGCTCTGTACAGGCAACACCAGTGATTCTCAATAGACGTTCTTAGCTTTTCTTTTTAACAAATAACACAGTATTTGCTCAACTTTTCTGCCATCCTGTTCTTGGAAAGGAAGGCACTCAGGTCGCAGCCCCCAGTGACCACCTGCGGACCTGAACCACATTCAAATGGGAATTGAGCTTTTCCTACGTTTAAACATCTAAACAGACCAATGCACTTTTCCTGCTGTCAGCCTCCATGACTGGCTTTTACTGTCACTTCAACAAGCATGTGAACCCAAACCGCCCCCTCTCTCTGCTCCAGGCTTGGCTTCCACTTGACCAGACCAGGCAGGAAAAGGTGAATGTTCAAAGTTCACCAGTGAGCACTCAAATTTGCACCCACTGGATCCGAGCTGGACTCTACAACGCTGCAAGCCCGGGACAGTGCCCGAGCACACCTAATGCAGGCAGCAAGAAGAGAGCTAAAGAGGGGCTCCATACTCTTTTACAAGGTGCTATCCTATCCATCAGGGTTTTCAGCTGAACATGTCACAGGTTGCTGGACAACCATGAGTTTTACTCAGTATAAAACTGGTGGGAGCTGGGCCCCTTTTAGTTGCTGTGTTTCTCAGTGAACTGAACTATGCTTTAGATGAAATATGCTCTAGACAGTATTTGCACAAACGTACAGACTCTATGTTAAGTGAGGTTAAAGGCTCTGAAGTCCTTAAAGATTAAATGACATAAATCTTGTCAACACCCAGGAGTGAAAGAGTCATAGGGCATTTTCTTACTCACTCCACAATCCCTGAATTGTCCACTCCCTTGCCTCAACCCCTGGACTACTATACAGAAGCCAGGTTTGAAACTGCTAAGCTTTGCAATTCAGTTATTAATGCCATTTCTAGAAAGAAAGCTTCACAAGCTTCTCCTGAACACAGGCCAGAGAGAGGAATTTGACTTCTATGTAAACTACAGGTCAGGTTTTGGAGACAGAGATCCCGGCTAACTTTTTTGACATCTTATTCTCTCACTTTTTTTTATATGCTGAAACATAGAATCACAGAGTCACTAAGGTTGGAAAAGACCTCCAAGATCAGGGAGTCCAACCTTTGACCAAACACCACCATGTCAACTGGACCATAGCCCTGAGTGCCATGTCCAGTCATTTACTGAACTCTTCCAGGGATGGTGACTCTACCACTTCCCTGGGAAGCCTGCTCCAATACTTGACAATCCTTTCAGTGAAGGAATTCTTCCTGATGTCCAACCTGAACCTACCACGGTGCAGCTTGAGACCATTTCCTCTTGTCCTGTCACTGGCTGCCTGGGGGAAGAGACCGACACCCACCTGGCCACACCCTCCTTCCAGGCAGCTGTAGAGAGTGATAAGGTCTCACCTGAGCCTCCTTTTCTCCAGGCTAAACACCCCCAGCTCCCTCAGCCGCTCCTCATAGGACTTCCTCTCTAAACCCTTGCCCAGCTTTGTTGCGCTTCCCTGAACATGCTCCAGCACCTCAATATCTTTCTTGTAGTGAGGGGCCCAAAACTGGACACAGGATTTGAGGTGTGACCTCACCAGGGCTAAGTAGAGAGGGAAAATCCCTGTCCTGGTCCTGCCGGCCATACTATTGCTGATACAAGCCAGGATGCCACTGGCCTTCTTGGCCACCTGGCCACACTGCTGGCTCAAAACTCTGCAGTCCTGAGGCTCAACTGCTAGAAAAAGTTTGCACATTTCAGCTTCGTATGATTTGGAGTGAAGTCCTTTCTAGGGAAAGCACCGAAATGAGAGGCTGCTTTGGAGAGAGGGGACTCAAGCGCTCCTCCCCACGGTTTGTTCTGCCTGCTGGATGGGTTTGCAGCAGCCAGGTGGGGAGCTGACATGTCCGAGGTGCCGCCGTACCTGGTACAGCTCTATCCGCTGCTCCGAGACGCGAGCCTTTGAGTTCTGCAGGCGGAAGACCCTGAACTCAGCCTTCACCAAGTTGGAGGCGTTCTTCTCCATCGCTGAGACATCAAATCTGACGATTCGGAAGTAAAGGCTGTAATAGCTCGGCGGGATGGCGTCTGCAAGAAAGCAGTGTGGTTTTATTACTTCTCTTGGTGATAAAGTAACGTTGTTCCTTCAAACATTTTAATACAAGACAGCCTCAGTCAGGGAAATATCTGAAAGCATGGTTCAGTTTCCAATGGTCAATTTAGTACTGCTAACAATTTAATAAAAATTTTAAAAAATCAACCCCGTGTGTTTTTTAGAAGACTGTCATATTAATAGAGATTAACAACTACTTTCAACTCTATTTCAGGTCGTGCATTTAAACCTCCCCTCTTTTAGCCTGCTGGTGGAAAATCATGAATATTTATGAACTGAGAAAAAACCATAGCAGTTGGTATATGGTAAACGCCTTCGGGCTTGCAGAGAGTTCACAGGGATCTGCTAAGCCAACAAATAACAGCAGCTCATCTGATCTATATGTTCTCTGAAACCCACTTCCCACCAGAATACGGAGTATGAATTAGCCAGCTTCAGATTTTGTTCCATCCCTAGTTATTAAACTATATTTTTGGAACAAAATAGTCATTCTGATTATAGTGATGAGGGCTGGAAGAGAAGAGGAAGGAAAAGCAAAGGCAAAATGCAAGCAGACAGCAGATACCGTAAACAGGATTACATGAATTTTGACCACTTGGAAGCAGTAAAAGCCATAAACCTAACCACCCCTTACTATATATTGGGGAAAAGCACAAAAAACCCCAGAAAAGTGGACTCAAGTCTTCAAGAGCAGTGCTAGACATCTCAGTTTAAGTTTCCAAACAATGTTTCTCCTTCCCGGTGGTAAACCCTGACTAAGGGTAAGCAGCAAGGCACTTTTGCACAACCCAAGTGGCCCTAAGGGCTTCAGTCATCATCTGAGGCCCTTCCACACTGTCCAGAGCAGCAGCACCAGAAGAAACTTGCCTGCAGCACCCCTGCCTGACACCCAAGCTCCTCGGAGGGGAAGTTCACACTCCTCAGAAAGGAGATGAAATTAAAGGCCTCATAAAAATCTTTGTTCAAACCAAGGCAACAGTTGCTTCTCTTACAGTGTGAAAACTGAAGTGGATAAACAAAAAAAAAAAAAGAAAAAGAAAAACCGTATTTGGGGGCTGGGGAGGTATTTTCAGCTGAGGAAGGACAGGTGTTCTCACATTTACACATTTAATAACCCACTTGTAGCTCTTTGAGTAAGTTCAAATTGACTACTTATACGTAGCTATGAGAAAATCTTTGATGATAAAGAAATAATCTCAGCCTCAACTGTAGATGCATAAGTGAGAGATGACAAGTTCTCAAAACACTTCAAAAAATCCTCTGAAAGAGTACTTCCCAAAGCACACCCTCAGTATGATCAAACAGGTACAACTATGAACAGGAAGCCCCAGACTTCCTTATGACTCCATTTAATTAAAAAAAACAACAACAGAAAAAAAGGTTCTCAGATTTTCACATCTGCAGTGCTTGAAAATAACCCCCCAGGCATCATAATCACTATTCTTGGCTACCACGCTTATTGACAGGAAACTGCTACAATCTCACAGTGAGAACTCAAAGGCAAGCGGATGCAAATTACTCCTACACCAAAGCTGCTCCTCTCTCCCATCAGCAACACACCAGTGCTAGAGTCTCTCAAAATACCAAACCAAGGGCTTCTGAGAAGAGCATAACCATATAGCAACTATGAGCTTGATCTTGATACATCTTGCAAATCTTTATAAAAGCTACTTGGTTCAGAGATTATATCCTCCTTTAAGAGAGAAACAGTATCTTCAATTTATTTCTCCTGCTGTAGGAAACTCCAAGACTACTACTTGTTCTTCAGCCAAACCTAATCCTACTAGGAATATAATTTGGCATAATAATATGTATATATAAGATTGATGCTTCCAGGATGAGTTGTAAGTTGTCCTTCCCTGTCATTTGTTTGAGGCATCAACCTACCATTTTGTTCACTGTGGACAAGCCAAACCAGCAGCATTCGCTTGCCCTGGCACAGACAAACCCTGTCCATCTTGACTTTATTTTAGATTGAAAAGTCCTATTTAACTGTCAGTTTGTTTTATATTTAGCTTCTTATTCCTAGAACTTTCTTGTGCTATATTTGCAGGCCTTCTTTCCAGTTTATTTTAGATACTGTATATTACAAATCTCTGAATATGTGTCTGAGTGAATATTCCTGAGCCATTCCTGCATTTACATTTTTTCTCTCTTTTGTACACGAGGAAGGCAGAGAATGAATACTCCTTCAGTGTGCCTGTTTTTGTCTCCGCATATGTGCATTTGTACACACTGCAAATAAGTATTTGCCTTGCACTGGAAGGCAGGCATGGGACACCCTCTATGAGTAAGAATGAATTCTTGTCTTACAGAAGTTACATCTCTCTTATAAGACAGTTTTACATCTTTATATGCAAAAACCCACATAAGAAATTTGATTTCTTTACTCTATCATTCGTGACAGTATCCCCAGGAAGTCAGTCGAGGAAAAGGCATTATTCATGGACAGATGAAAAAAAAGAAGGAATGGCTGACTGCAGAATTGGGGTTTATGTGAAAATTAATCAACCTTAAGACTGAGAAATGAGACTTGCAACTCCATTTAAAGGAATGGTAAGAACCCTAAGGAGTCTACAAGGTTTTAAATTAGCCTTTAAGTGATCTCAGATGCTGCAATTTATCTCTCTTTGTGACTCCACCTTAACCTGACAGTTGTATCAATTCAGACTCAGCTGGATACCTCTGCACTCCCCTCTGGTTTTGGCCCCATGACTCCAGCAGACGCCAGGATGACTCTGAGCAAGCTAGTCTGCAAACACAGCTACCCTGCTGCAGACTAGACTCCTGAAGTATTCTTTGAACTATTATCATTAATGGGTGGAATTAAATCAATATGTTTCCTGTAGCTAGGAAAACACAGATTTCTTTTGTTTTGGTGGGAGAGAAAATGGTAAACGCAATGAAAGGTTCCATTTTTATCATTTTTAAATTACTCATTAAATCAACCCTCAAAAAAACCTGAAGACTTCCAGCTGTAATAATCACAATCACAATCATCACAGTTGAGACAAGAGTTACACAACACAGTTGGAGAAGGTGAAGGCAGCATCCATCCTCCTCCTCCCTTTAGGCTGCTACGCACTGAGCATCACAAGTTTACCCTTTTTCTGTTTTTTTCTGCCTTGAACAAGCTGAAACTTCATCAGCTGCTTTACACGGGACAGTCCGAGCTGCCAGGTTAAAATGCACTCTGCTATGTGAGTAATTAAGTGCATAAGGACACTGTGGTTTCTATGCCTCCTACTGACTTTGTTCAATGTCCAGCATCCTCCAGGCTTCTGTGCCAGCAACCTGGACAGAAAGCAGCCCTGCTCTGTCTGACGAAGCAGAAAAGCACCAATGGGAGGGGTGCAGGAGACCTATCCCAACACAGTCTTCAGTATTGCTCCAGGCTGGAACACTGTCAACGGGAGAGACTGAACAGATTCTCTGACCAACATCCAAAACAGCACACGGGCCCCCAGGAGCGCCAGGGAGGAGAGCAAGATGTGGTCAAGCACCCTGAAATGGAAAGCGGGGACAGAAAGTTTGTTTTGTGCTGAAGATACTCCCAAAATCAGGAACAACCTGCAGAAAAGGATGACACTTTTGCCTTGCGCAGTTGTGTTTGATGAACTAAGCCCTGCATTTCCACAGCTTTCCTCACAAGTACTGCATGTACTGACATTTCAGGAGAAACAAAACACTCCGTTTGACACAGCTCTTCTGAGAGTTGTGCTTTTGTTCTGGCGAGGAAAAAGACCTAAATTCAATTGTATCCAAATGAGGCTTTTTTTCCCCACTGAATTTTCATTTCTGCAATTGAAACAAAAAGAAATCAATTACATGCACAGCCCAAGTTAGGAAATGTAAACAACTTTTCTTTTCTCGTTGGAAGAGGCCAGACAGGCTGCCTTCACACATACACCCACACTGGAAAGGCTGAGAGCTTCAATCTAATCCTTCCATCAAGGGCTTGTAATAAATGCTCCAAAGATTTATTTTTATTCCCTTTTGTGTTTATTAAACTTTGGAGGGTTTCTTTTCCTTTTTCTTTTCTTTCTGGTGCTTTGCCCATTCTTTATTGTGGCAGCTACAAAACACGGAGTGCCCTTTTCTTCTTGCTCTCTTTTTTTTTTCCCTCCTCATCTTTCTAACTGCAGTACATGAATGACCATGTAGTAGGCTTTGAAGCAGCACATGCAAATATTTATAAGAGTAGCTTGATTGTTATTAAATGCAGTTGTTATGCTTTCCACGCTCTGGCAAGCTTCCCTAACCTCTCTAACTATTAGGACCATTTAGGCTGTTTAGATTTCAGCTCACTGATAGCAAATTCTATGGGGTTTTTTTCTAACAAGCAGCATAACGTGACATGGTTTCTCCCTCTGTGTGAATTTCTCTCCCTGCTCAGCTTTGGGGTCCCTGCCAGGAGCTGGGTCAGGCTGCCTCCAAGGACATGCAGACACGGTAAGCGAAGCAGCATGCGCTGGAAGGATGAACAGCTTGTCAGCTGTGATGGCACAACTTTCCAGCAGGATCCCATCCTTCCTGTCAGGCACGCTTGGGTCACAAATCCTCTCCTCTTTTCCAGGGAAAGTCTCTCCAAGAAATTAAAAGCTTGTTTAATGCATCTGGGCTCCCAAAGCCCGTAATAATCACTCTGCTCACCCCTCCTGACCCTGATGTGACTGCAAAATCCTGCTGGAAACAGCCTCTCTGCAATCAAAGGGGACCAAATAATGGAAGCCACAGGTCACATGCAGGAATTGGGACTGGCCCTCAAGGGTACATCAGCCATACATCAGCTTCCCATTAGCTCTGAAGCTCTGTCCCACTACGCCACTAAGCTATGAACATGTCCATTAGCCGATCGGTGCTCTTGGACAGAACACTTGTGCCATTCTTCCCTCAGCATCACTTCCAGGCTCCTGCAGCAAGGCTTCAAAGTCAGACAGAGCAAAAGTAGTATAAGAGACTTACTTCAATATTCCAGTTTTTATCTACAAAGCTGCCTCTGAGGTATTACCTTTATCTGTCATCAGCCATTTGCTACTGAGGAGGGACAGTGCACTGAAAGTCAGAAAAAACCCAGTGGGAACACAGTGGGTTTAGAAAAGAATAACTACCTAATTACCAGGTTTTGTGACATATTTTTCACTGTCGAACCACTTGTTATTTCTCTTCTGAAACACACTTAAGATGTATGAAAATATATGAAAAGTAAACAATCCCAGGACATTCCAGATCAAAAAGACAGGCACAATGAGGCAAAGAGAGAATTTTCAGAAGACACGTTTGTGAAATTATGTGTTCCTTACTCAAAATCTGACAAAAGCCTTCTGGTTCTGCTGCTACTTCCTCATTGCTTCACCAAGCCTGAATCAAAAGATGACTAGCCAAAGCAATGACCTCAACAGCAAAGTGATCTGGTAGTCTGGTTTCCAGTTACCCAAATAATTCATTCCCTCAAGGTAGTCCTATTGCTCTGGAGTTTGATGGACTCTGACAACACTTTTACATAATTGTCTTTTGTACTTTCAAATTCTGTAATGGTGAAAAAACTCCTGCAGTCATCTTTGGGTCAAAACGCAACTCGCACAGTAAGGATTCTGAGACATTGTAATTATCCCCTGGAGAACCAGAGGATTAAGTTTAAGTTTAGGTTTAAAGTTCTCAAAGACAAGTAGTAAAATAAAACTCAAGTAATTGTTAGTGGCATAACAAAGCTGCTGCATAGGATTCTTGTACAAAACAGGTTTAAGCCCTGGCTTTGTGGGTCACCATAAAGATGCAAAGAGAAGGGCATCCTATTGCATACTCCCTAATTTGTGTCACTTCATCCCTATTAGCACACCGGACTGAGTCTTACCGTGGGCAACAAACCTTGCCTAGAAAAGCTACCATTGCTGTTTTCAGGCTGCAACAATACAACTAATTTTAATCTTTTTTTATTTTTTTGGGGTAGTTGTTCTCCCTGGACTGGGTGAAATCACGTTGCAAGTTTCATCTCAACTGTGTTTAAATGCTGCAGCTGAAACTGACTGCTTTGGATGTTAATTTGGTATGCAGACCATTGTAAGAAGGGCTGTAATTTTCCTGTATCATTGAATTGTCTGATTTAAGTGTTTCTTATCAGCCAGAAAGCCCTTATTTAGATCCTTTTTTTCCACTGAACTTTCTCTCTCTCTGCCACCCTTTCACAATTATTTTCAAGCTACTAGTCCTTGTACACTCAGTCCAAAACACTGGATCTTATAGATTTTTTTTAGCATGAAAAAATCCATACTACTCACAGCAGCCAGAAAGAAGAGAAAATATCTATGCAGAACAATCAGTGATGGCTTCTGCTCTCCTCCCTCTCTTATACGAAAATAAAAACCAGGCCAACATCACGTACATTTGTTTGTTCACCTCCTATGAGGTGCAACACCAAGAGTCTGGGCTACAGCAGATGCCCAAATGAACCCCCTTTGGAAAAGGTTTCCGGCTATTCCATTACCCAAAAGGCGAAGGAGAATCAGATTTAATACCAAAGAGAAAAGCTGCAGGAGCATTCTGCATTATCTGAGAAGACAACCACAAGCATCAAAGTCCCCAGGATCATTCTCCTGCGAATGACAGGGAGGCACTGCTGCCTCACACACTCCTGCTGCAAAGGGACGAAAAGCTCAGGTGGGTGCAGCCTGCCACAGAAAACAAACTGTCCCCCATCACTGCTCATTGCAGAGAAGATTAGAAAATCTGAATGTGTTTCAGCAATGGGAGAAAAATACTTAAGGAAAACATATATAGTGCTTCCCGACAAGCTAGACAATTTATTTTGGAGGAAATCAGTTGTTTGTGCGGGATGTCTGGAGCAAAAAGGTACCACCTGTGGAACACGCAGGAAGACACCTGGAACTAAGGACTACAGATGGCATGTGTGAGTTTGCATCTTCAGATGTACAGTGAGGTAAATCCACACAGAGCTTGCAAAAACTTCTAACTACTTTACCACCACAGGGCAGACCTGAGGCAACTACAAGACACAATCCTGGTCTTCTACAAAGTCTCCTGTTCTGAGAGTGTGCTCTGTTGAGGGAGTTCCTTTAGGAAAGTGCACTTTTCTGCAGCTCTGAAGAAAGCAAAGGCTTCCCAGAAGACCACTTCTGCTATAAAACAAAGCTGAGTATTAACTTACAAAAGAATCTGACTAAACACTGAGCCTCAAATCAACCTCCTGAATCCAAACTTCTGAAGCTGAAGGAGAATCAAAAGCCCGTTGAAATCACTGGAACCTCTGGCTAAGATGAAAGGGGAACCTGTCTGGTCCCTTTCAGGAACACAAGACCAGAACTCCAACCCAGGCAGACTTGGGTGTGACCACTGCCAAATACTCCTATTTCTTAAAAAGGAGCACGGAGTCTCTCCCCGGGAAAAGACCCCCTGGAGACTAAGTAGCACACATGGTACTGCCCCACACCTGGTATTTCGTTTCCCTATTTGCAAAAGCTGGAGTAGATGGAAACAGGGGTAAACCTCACATGACAACATCTGCACAGTGCTCAACAGACACTTTCTGCCCCTGCCTTTAAGACTGCTTGAGTATGAATTTACCGAAGAAAAATTCCACCATGTGAACTCACCAGACCCTCCTCTCTCTGCCTGCCTTCACAGCTTTCCAGGCTGTTGGCTTGCCTTCCCTTGTCCATGGTGAAACACAGGGGCTGGGTAATGTGAACAACACTGACACATCACATCAGAGCTGTTTCCAGGTCTAAATTTTGAGCCTTTTGAGCAATGCTTAACTGGGGTAACTTAATTATTTGGGATTATTCTGGAGAAGAGCAAAATGCTAAATTTTCCATTCCAGACCATCTTTCACATATACAAATCTCCAGGCATTTTAGGAAGTCTGAAAGGTCTGACCTCAATTCTCCTCTTCTCAAAGTCCTCTTTACACATCACCTGTCATGCAGAGAAGCCAGAGAGGGAATGTAAACACAAATCCTACTGCTATCTTTGTTTCTCAACAAAGAAGTCTTAATCTTGTGGCAAGTTAAAACATATGGGGTAAAGGAACAGCACAATTGCTCGCTCTCTCACACATAAACCCCCTCTAATCTCACTGCCATGTATACAACACTGCAATTTTAATAGTGACTGAGAAAAACACATTTTCAGATGTGTCCCTCACTCCTGCACTGGATGCCATCACAGCAAGCCCATGACCATGCATTCCCAAGAGAAGCTGACTGATCCTTTTCTGCAGGGAAGGTGCACAACAAGCTAACAGGAAAGCTGCTGTGTCTGTCAACAGGCATTAGAACAAGTTATAAAGATACCACAGCCTCTGCAAAACCTGAGTAAAGTTTTGGTCCCACTGAAGTCACTGACCAAACATTCCCAACACTTTCAAAAGGGCCAGGAATTTACCCCCACAATTGCAAGCACAGAGAAGATTTTCAGCACAAGGAAACTGTCTCCAGCCTCTCTGTGAATTTATCTGCCAACAAAAGGCCCTTCAGCTTTCAGCAGTTATTTTGTGAACATTCAGGGAAGAAGAACTCCTTTCAAATCCCCATCAGGATCCTTTGAATGAAATCCCAGGTTATCATGTATCACCACTGAAATCAAATATGTAAATAGATGTCTGTTGTGTTTGGAAACGTCTCAGGTATGTACTTCGCTATTCTACTTACACTGGAATGTAAGAAAAATACTCCTCGTGTCTTTCATCTCTCTCCATGAAAGGCTGCTCCTCTTTCAGCTAGGAATCATAAGGAAGAATTGCAAGTACAATTGCCTATCTCATCTCAAAAAAAAAAACAAAAAAAAAAGAAAAGAAAGAAGGTGGGGCAAAAAGAAAAAGCTCACCAGGGAACACAAATCTTTCTCACAGGCAAAGTAAGACTCGACTTGCTGGCACAGTTCAGCTGAGGTTTTATGGCTGCAATGACCTCAGCGAGTGAAAACAGAGCAAACCAACCTTCTGCCGTTCACAAGACTGACCAACAGTCTTCCCTCTAACAAAGACCTTTTTTCTCTTCCATTTCCCAATCTCCTTCTGCTTGCATGCTACTGAAGTGATACCTCCAGAAGCAACCTGTACCAAGAGACCTCTCTGCTGGCAGGCTGAAGAGGCAGATGCGATCACAAGCCCAGCTGCACTTCTGTGTACCCCTCTGCTTTACACAGACATGGGGATGCTGACTGCAGTGCCTAACACCCCCTAAGCAGCCATCAATACTCCAACACCCCCCCCAACCCAAGTCACTTTGAATAATTTTTATCTAAGAAAAACATTTTACCTTCTCAACAGCAGATTAGGTGTAAGGTTAGATTTATGTGTGTGTGTGTGTTTGAGAAAGTCTATATATGTTTTTTATTTTTTTAAATCCTTCCTCTTCCTGGCACCTGATGAATTTCACTTGCACTCACAGCCCAGCCAGCAGAATTAAAACTGGCTTCACAGAGTTATCACAGTGCCATTTTACTAATGAATTGTATTTAAAAAATATGTTTTGTTTAGACATACTTTTACTGAATCCCTCAGATTCACACAAAAAATTACTTCTGTTATAAATCTATCTTCCCTGTCATTCTGTGAGAGAAGCTTGGCATGCCTGCAGGCAGCTCTGCATCTCTCCCTCCTCCCAGCTCCAGGGTTGCCACAGGCATGAGGCCAAGACAGCAGCATCCTGCTGCCCTGGGGGGAGCTGCCATCCCTGGTAGGGTAAGAAAGCTGCACTCTCTCAGCAGTGCCCAAGGCAGAGAGGTCAACCAGCCCACAGGGTCAGGCTGCTGGCAAGAGCCATGGGACATTGGTCCTGCAGGGCCAGCCCAGTCAGGTGCCCCCAGACCTGGGGACCAGGGTGGTCTTTTGGGGACGCCTGAAAGCAGCTCCAGTGAGGAGGGTCGTGATTGAGCCTGATCCTTGCGCAGAAGCACAGGCGTATGCTCTCAGGGCTGGAAACCAGGGTTTCCAAGACTAACCTCTCCAAGGAGATGGACTCAGTGCTTCCTTTAAGGCGAGCTGTGGTTACCCAGCGTCTGTCTCTGTCTGCAAAATCAGGCTGCTGCACTCTGACAGCAAACACGCTCCTCACAGGCTCCAACCTGTGCCTTTAGTGCTGGATGACTTGAGCTGCCTTTTAAGCCCGTGAATGCCATCTCCATTTTAATCTTCCGTGTAGAAGGGCTTTTAATCAAACAAGCATTGTTACGAAATCCACGAGGACAGCTGGAAAGCTCTTGGATATGTCCTAAGGATTATATTATGCCAGGGCAATGCAACTATACAAAAATCTACTTTACAAAAAATGTACCGCTGCAGAACAAAGCTGCATTGGAGAGAAAAAACCAGAACTGGAAAACATTCTGAATTATTTAAAGAACTAAGAAAACTTTCCCCAAATCCAATTTTCTCCAACAGTGTCACAACAACCACAAAGCCGTCATACATGACAAACTCAGTGGTGTTGAAATCAAGGAAATGGCAGCAAAAAGATATTCTCAGGCTATTTCACAATTCATTTAAGCTGCTGTGTTTATGTGCCTCTCTACCTTAGCACAGAATAATCCAAGTATCACTTCTCTTGTTCTCAAGTCCAATGTTTTATTTCTCCTCTTATACATCTGCAGGGCGATTCAATCAGCTGGAATTGAATGTATGTGATATAAGTGGTAAAACCAGCCTGAGTATTTAGCGGAGTAACATGGCAAGAAGCCTACCACTGCTTCAGAGAGAGAGCATAGGCTTTGGCTTCCCTTTAAACACAGTCCTGTCAAAGTCCTCCTATGAGCTTTGTGTGCAGCCACGTGCTTAAAGGATTTCCTGCCTGAGCCCATAGCAGTGAGGGAGCACAGCTTGAACCCAGGCCTCGCGATGCTCTTCAGACTGAGGAGAACCTACAGGACCAAATCCTCCATGCAGCTCACACTGGGAATGTGATTTTTGTTACTGCTTTCCCAACCTACCCAACATGCGTTTTGGAAAGACCTCCTGGGAGCAGGAACAGGTAACAGCTTTCCTGCTTATGCTGTTGGTGGCCTTGCACTTCACACTCCTGGTGAGGGAGATGAAAATGAGCATCAATCTTCTGCAGAGATTGCTCATTCCACTCTTCTCAGGCTGGCCTGTGGACAGCCACCTCCTACTAACACTCTCCAGGGCCCCCCTGCCTGGGTTACATTCCAGGCTAGATGGAGTCATCCAGTCTCCCCAGATACTTTTTGGATTTAACATGGGAAGAGAGTACAATTTCAACTGACAAAAGTTGGTCAAGGCAGGTCCCTTGCACAGAGATGAAATTAAACAGTGCATCCCACAGAACCCAGCAGGGCAGCAGTCTTTGCTCCGTCATGGATGACTACTGAGTGAGAGTGTACCATAAACCAAGCTGTCCTAGGTTGCTTTTCCTTTTAAGATGGACCTAGGAAGAGCAGTGTCCTACTGCCAAAGGTCTGGAGCACCGAGTCCTGCCTGTTACCAATGGCTGCAGGTTACTGCACATAAGGCAATGCACCTTTGCACTGCTGTCTCCTGAACAAACCCTGAACTCTCCTTTTGCTCCTTCTATCTGCGTATTTATGCAGCCCCATGACCGTGGGTTTTAGGTGCACATCTGTCATTCATCACAGCTGGTGGTAGCTCTTTCACTTTTGCTGCCTCATCTCACTTGGAGCTCTCCCTCCATTTCATTCCTTTAAACCACTCAGGCATTTTCCTTCTTCAATTAGTCCCTTAAAACTTTCTTTCCTCTTTAAGCTTGTGATTATTCTTTCATTAGTGCATTTTGTGGTGCTCTCTAAGGAGAGCAAAACTAAATAAACCTCTTTCCCTCCACAATTACACTGTCATGTTCTGAACAACTTGTAAGAAACCAAGCCAAGGCACAGACTGATAATGAAGGTAACACCATCAGGTTTCACCCTCTTCTGGAAGGGGAAGAGAGCAAAACGGAATATACAGCCATAAACCATAGGAAATTGAATAGGTCTCTGCAAATGAAAGTTGCCTGTGAAAATAGTTTCCAGGTTTATGGTTTTAATTACTACATAAATGAACGGAAAACAGGATTAAGGAATTTGCACAATTGTTACACATCATATTTGGAATCACAGACTTTTTCTTCAGCTACAATACCATGAAGGCATAACCCAATAAAGTCCAACTGAACTAGATCCAAGTTCTCCTTGATACTTAATTTGGTAGACAAAAATCTGAAATCATTCTCCAGCAGCACTCCCATGGGACTGAAACATGCAATATCAGGGTGGTTTTGCAAAGCTTCCTCACTTAGGCTTTGGATTTTATGATTTGCATCCATTAAAAAAGTCTATGACTTTCAATTTTTAAGCTTTGCTCATTTATTAACTCTGTTTGTAAACAAGATTTCAGGCACCAGTTGAACCATGGACCATGATCTCCTCTACAGGAGAAGTCCTTTGAGTTGATAAAGCCATCCAAGAATCAATCAAAATGTGCAGAGGAGCAGAAGTGTTGGAACCACTCTTGTGCCGTTTCAAGAATCCATTCATGTCTGCAAACACAAAAGCTTGGTGCTTTCCATTCACAGCTAGAGTAAGCCTTTCTTTTTTCCCTCCTTCTTTTTCTTGTTTTCCTCTTACTGCAATGCCATGTTGATTTTAGCCTGAGCAAATTGTCCATGAGTGACTGTGCTTTACGTGTCTTCATGTAAGTCAATTACCCAGGGAGAATTTAGCCCACTGTACCAGTTCAGTCAAGCTTTTCTTCCGCAAGCTTAAAATCCCCCTAACTCTCTTCTCCTTCACAGCCTTGCTCTCCATCTCCAGCTGAAATGAAATTCAGTAAACATTACACTTGCAAGGTAACAGGTCTGGAATGTGAAGCATCTAGAGCTCAGCAGAACCTCTTCTTGGCATCTCATTTGTACCTTGTTGCCTGGTGCCAAACAGTATTTGACTGGCTTTATTCAATTCAAGTAAAGATACTTGAATCCCAGGACTGTACAAACCTCTTAAAAATCAAAACCATAGTTAAGAGAAATGCCTTCTAAGAAATGCCTTCTAAGAAATGCCACTAAGAGAAGATACAAGTGCTATGTGCCCTTTTAGAGCACCTGAAAAGAGCAGCGTCTCGAATAGACCTTTCCATCTGGAATATACACTTACATTTTTGTTACCATCCTTCACAAATTAAAGCCAAGAGAAAGAAGGTAATGCTTTTTTGTCATGCTTTGTCCTCCTATAGGATCCTTGCCTGTCACATTATGAACTGCACAGCAGCAAGGACCAACACGGGCAAACTTCTGTCATTCTGTAACTGGGTTTACAGAATAGCACTGAGAGCCAGCTGACATGGAAGAGTAAGAACAGCCATAAAGCAACAACTAAGTTCAAATTCTCCTTATAATCAAGCCTTATTGATTGGCACCATGCAGCATAGCCTGGCAAGGATAAACTCCAAGCATTTCTCACCTTCTAACCTAGGGCTGTGTCCATACAGGCTCAGTCTTGACTAATGCTAACTTCCAAGTGCTCTGTTCAGAACTGCAAGACCCTCTAAGGCTGGACGAGCTGTTTTGAATTTAACATTTGCTTCTACTAATTAACTGTATGGATTAGATGCTTTGTGTCAGCACAACAAGTTAGAAGCTACAGCATTCCCAGCTTCTCTCCCATGGGGATGCAATGCTTGGCAAACCCAAGAGGTACAAGCTCTGAATGGTATAACTTGACTAATTTACATACAGGCTACAGGTCTGCTTGACCTTGAGGCAGAAAGTTATGCCTTGCTAGCCTAATCCTTAGAAGCCTTGGACCAAAATTGTGGTTTTACCTCTCAAAATTCAAAGTAGAAACAGACAAAATGCCTTTGAATCTGAAAAGATACCAATACTCATCACAGATGTTTACGCAAGAACCTCTGACTTGTAGCAAGGTGTGGGAAGACCATGGCTTCTCAGACCCTGTTGTTCCAACTTGAACTTCTTTTTTTAATCCAATGCTGGAAATATTCTAGATACTTATGACTAAAAATATTTCATTCCAACAGTCTACTTTTTACTCAAAACCAGCTTTTTCCAATCTGATCGTAACTGTGGTCTCCAGTCTTTGCTGGTCCAAGCACAGTAAGAGGTAGTAAACAACAGCCATTCTGAGCAAGTGAGAGCCTCCCCAGATCACACCACAACAGCGATACAATTTAAAAAATTCTCAAAAATTTTAAAAACTTATTGGCAGACAAATCTAGTCAAGAGTTTGAGCCTTTTGAATTCTACTATTTCTTACTGCTATTACAAAAATTGGCTTTTTCCAATGTACTTAAAAAAAAGAGAAGAAAAAGAAAGAAAGGAGAAGGAAGAAAGAAGAAGCAGAAAGAAGAAGCAAAAGAAGAAAACAAATAAAACAAAGAAAAAAAAGGAGAAACAAGAAAAAACAAGAAAAAAGGAAACAAAAAGAAGGAAAAATAAAGAGGAAAAAAAAAAGATGAAAAAAAGAGATTGTTTTTCTGAATAATTTCAAGTTAACATAGTAAGATGTCCTAGACAGTATTCTGAGTCTTAAAACCACCCCATTTCAAATGTTGGTTTATGTAAATCTGGAAAGTTGCCTTGTCTGGAGTAAAATCATATACAGATTGAAAAAGGATTAAGGCTTTTTTGTTACAATATATGCACTTTTTCTATTTTAACCTTCTAGTGTCTGAGATGGAAGAGAATTGGGAGAGTTGGGAATAAGGACAATGGGGAAGGGTAACGGTTCACTGCAAGAGCAGCAGGTACGGACTCTCTTTTTTCACTGCACAAGGTAACATGGGGCATTACAGACACGAAAATGTCATTTGATAGTGCGGCCCCTCCTTGTGACAGGTTAACACACGAGGAAATGGCAGCAGTTCATATCATAGTGGGCACTCAGTTCTCGTCTGCGCTATTCATAGCTGAGCGTTCAGGTTTACAAGGCTAGACTAGCTCTCCTGTGTCCAAATAAAACAGCTAGATTGATCCAGTTGGACTTTCCAAAGGGCAAGATAAACGCCTTTCCCCGAAATACTACAAAAATCAATCACTCCGAGTGCCGCCACCTGCCTGAGATTCATCTGCAGAGAACTGGCTTTTAGACAGACATCACCAAGACTGAGTTCCTGATTCCTTTTTTCTTGGTGAGCTTTACCACACTCTGGAGGAGACACCATGATAACAGAACTGTGGTGCAGGACAGCTGTGCACCAGAGATACCTGAGTGGCAGGGGTGTGTGGACACACACCTCCAGCAGGTCCATGGTGTCACTAAGACAATGGAACTACACCCCAGCTCAACAACAGATTGCTTATTGCTTCCTATTCTAACAACAGGTTTTGCTCAATAATTTCAGCTCTTTGCCTCCATCTGAAGTTTCACCCATACTGTTTTAAATTTTTACAATAATACCCCCATAATACCTTTATATTGGCAAGCAACTTTACTTTCTGCTTTTTTGGGCACGCATAGATGTTTGAGACAAAATTCTCTAGAGAAAGAGGCGTGCATACAAACAGACACATATGCACACGAAGAAACAAAAAATATAAAAGAGTATGTTTCAGACTAACAAAATGACATCCAACTAAATATTAGAAAAAGATGTTCTGACCATTTATGATTCAGAAGAATCCAAAACTAACGCAGACTCCAGACAGAGATCACATTCAGTGAAAGAGCTCCACAAATTGCATCATACAACACCATGACTGCGATAATGAATATGGATAGCAACTACAGGGTCAATGTCTGCATTTCTCAAGGATCAAAACAGACTAGGAATGCCTCAGCAGCTTCTTGGAATAAGCTGAAGAATGATTTGAAAACACATTAGTTCAAAGGAGCATGAAAACCATGGTGGCTCTTCACGGCAAGTTTTAAATTTTCTGCTCTACATGCATTATTAGTCATACTTCCTACTGGTGGGGCTCTGCAGGTACTCAGGTGACCTGTGCCTGCAGAAGCAGGGCTCCAGGAGTAAGTATTTACTGCATCAGTCATATGACACTGACACAAATTACACAGGATACTTAAGCTTAAGGACCATATTCAGAGGGAACATCATGGTGGAAAGTGGCTGTAAAACAGGGAACTGTCCAAAGAGTTTGTTGTTGAGTTGGGTGTTTTGTTTGAAGCACTGGTTCCACACCCTGGAGGCAGAGTCCTCCTCAACACTGATACAAAAGAACACGTGTCAGTGAAATATCACACCTATTTATACAAAACACAGAATGCTTCAGGACTATTTTAGCTCTCCTCAACCCAAGGCTGACCCCTCACCAAAGGAAAAGCTCCACATATCAGAGGTGAAACTTCAAAAGGAATTTGTCTTCAAATGCACACATGAATTACATCAGTAATGAGGTGACATCTTTGTTCTGGCTCTGTATTCTTGACACACAGCTATTACCAGCACCTCAGGATCACAGACAAAAATGAGAAGTATGGGACACCAGCTCACCACCCTACAGTCATACCAAGTAACAAAGAACAATTTTGTGCCATTTTCAAATTTACACAGCAATAGGTTATTTTACATAGACAAAACTATTACTCAAAGGCACAAAATAATCATAAATATTAAAATTACTGAAAAAAATAATTTAAAAAAATGTATCAGCTTCAAGGACACAGCAAGACAAGGGTTGATGGTGTACAACAGATAAATGAATTCTCACTACATCACTGCAAAAAAAGTAATGTGCTCTCAGACTGCAAGAAAAAGTGAAGTCTTTCACTACAGAAATTAACTGGGATCACACACACATACAAAATTCTTCCTTTAAGTGCTGCACATCTCTTTCCAATAGGATAGTGTCAAAATGGAGAGAAGTCAGAGCTAAGCAAGGAGATCCAGTGGCTCCAGAGTGTAATGAAACAAAAAAAAAGACTGAATAGTTCATTTTAGAAATAGGTTATGAAAGTGCTAATCTAAGGATTAGGTGGAGAGCACCTACAAATGATAAACCACATCTCCAGTTAATCTGTGACACCACTTGCCTGAAGCACTGCAAATACATAATGCCTCCTTCTTCCTTGCCAGCTACTCCAAGGGTGGAGGGAAGGGCACCTGGATACAGCAAGGGAGGCACTGAGACTTGAAGCAAAAAAGAAAAAAGGAAATGTAAAAAAGGATAAGTTCAGGTGCAAAGTGACATAATCCATGGCATCAAATACAGGGCACTGGAAAAAAAATAATGCTTGGAAATCTCTATTAATCAGAGGAGATGAAACACCACTGTCCTGGAGACCTGGGCAGGGTACCGTGCTAGCACGAAACTTGAGAAGTCCCAATCCAAAGAACAAAAGCCCAAAGAATGTAGAAAATTATGTTTCTCATAAATATCAATTGTATGCTCTGGGATAGCAAACCTAGCCAACATTGTGCTCTCAGTCAGAAAGATGATACAGCTTTATTTTGATTTCTTGAAAAGAGTATGGAACAGTTACTTCTTAATTCATTCAGTTACTTCAAAAGAGGCCTGAGAGAAAATGCTTAGAAGTTATTCTCTCCATTCTTTTCATAGCTTCCCTTTTTTTGAAAGGGCATCAAACCCGAATTCCATTTAAAAAAAGGAACCAAAATAATAATGGGAGAGTCACAGCTGAACTCTATTCTTCTCAGCTGATAGCCTGCTGTAGGCACTTGAGTAAAAGATGCTACATAATACTACTGTACATACTACAGATGCTATTCATCATTCCTCAGATTGATTTTGAAAACAAAAAAAGTTATGATCATGACACTGTTCAAATTTGACAAGTGACTTTAACATGCAACCAACTCAGTTGGCTGTTTGCAATATAGTTCAATAGGATTCCCAAACTTTGTCTCGCTTCTCCAAGCACATAGCAAGCTACAAACAAATTCAAAAATCCAGTTGGTGAACCAGGCCCACAGCACAGTGTAAAATCCCCAGACACAGACCATGATTAGAGGCAGAGATCCAGTCTCTCTGACACAGATATTCAATCCCTCTTTCTTCTACCTTTCTTATACAAGCAATGCAGCTCTAGCGCACAGCCTTGCGTGCAAAGCACTATGGACACCTGTGCATTTTTCTTCAGTTACCTAACCTTCTGAAAATACCTGGCACAAATTAATACACTACTCTTACAATTAAGAAAAGATAAGTTTAAATACAGTGTCAAGTACTAGAAGATTGGAATGAAGCAATCTAAGCTATCTATTAAAAAAATAAAATAAAAGGGGAGGTGAGGGAAATAAGGGGTAGCGAGAAATAAAAGACAGAACAAGGGTGGAAAAATATTCAAACAAACAATTTGTTAGCACCTGGAAGAAAATAAGGAGTTGAGTAACTGCTCACATGGCCTTGTCAGAAGCAATTAGTGTCCAAACAACCTGAAGTGCCTTCAGGATTGGATAACCGACTTTACAAACAGAGGAGAAACCACAGATGACATTTATCTTGACTTCAGTAAGTTTGGACACTGACAAGCCCGTTAGCAAATGAGAGAAATGGGGTCTAGACAAAAACAGACAGTGGGTAGGCTGCAAGACTGGAAAACTGCCCTGAGCCAGCAGTTATCAGTGGTTCCTAGTTAAAATAGAAGCTCTAGCCACCTAGGTGCTGCAGAGGAATGAGATTACTACTGAGCTATCAAACACGGACTAATGAGTTGGGCTGCTCAGCCAAAAAGAGACTACTGAGGATGTTACGTAAAAACAGCCCCCAGGTATCTGAACAGCTGCCACAGAAAGCAGGGGAATGATCCACTTTCCACGACCATGAGGGATAAATCCTGAGCAGCTCTGAGCTGCAGCAAGGAAGATTTATTCTAGGCATCATGAAAACCTTTAGACAATGAAGGTAACGATGATGCACAGGGCTGCACAGGGAAGCTGTGGTGGCAACTGGAAGCCTTTAAGGGAAAGGTTACACAAATATCTGTCTGGAATATCATGGCTACAGTCTACACCCTTTAGTGATGCAGGACCAGTGGAGCAGCCTCTTCGAGTCCCTCCAGCTCTTTGATTCTCCTGTGATAACTGTTGGCTGAGATAAGAGCTGGCAAACAGCTCACATTCCAGAACAAGCTTTAGGAATACACCTACTGATACCTCTGGGTGTCAGATATACTTATGCAAAGTAATTCCGGAGTGTATGTCATTAGGTCAGGCCCCAGAGGGTGCAGATCAATACAGGAACTCTACTGAGACCAACAGACTCCTCTCCAGCTGTGCCCAGTAAGCTACAAGGTAAGAACAGCTGGGAGCACGGGGCTGAAGCCACCATGCACAGAAAGCTCCCACTGCAGCCAGAGCGAGTGGCAGGCTTCTAAAACCCTTCCTGTGGGAATGATTTTTACAGGATACTAATCACACACATACAGACCAGCTACCTGAAACATTTAACAGTGTTTCTCTGAAGCATTCTGTTTCCTGGGTAATGCATTTGGAAGTCTGCTGCAACTATCCTGGAAATAACTAATAAATCATAACAGCTCCTAAGTTGAAGAGATAAGCCTTGTGTTAAAGGAATTTATACCAGGATACTTGACATGTATAATAACGTAAGTATAATGAGTAAATTCTCTGTGGTATTAAAACCAAGTTCATGCTTAAAACAACACAGTAAATAATTAGAACTGATACTCCATCCCCTGGTTGTGAATTCCCCAAACAAGGACGCTATGCTGTACAACACTTTCCTCCACGGGTGATTCATTATCTTGGGATTGCTTGTTATATTGCTTGAAAAGTTATACTCAGTGTGAAGAGTGATGGTGAATTTTTGCAAAATTACTATGATATGCTTTTTTTTCCCCTTAGTCTTTGGCATTATTTCACGCTAAACTTTGAACTTGCTCCTTTCATTGATGTGCATTTCAAGTTTAAAGTGAAACAGTCCAATAGCTGAAGCCAAAAGTTTGACCTCCATTATAACTGCTGTAATCTTCTGGGAAAATATCCTCTTGACTCTAATTTCTCTTTTCAGACTCACCATGCTGCTGATGAGAAATAATAGTTATTGGGGCTGTAAGGCCAAGATTAATGTCTGGCCCTGAATAAAAAAAGCAACTCCAAACCAAAACAAAAAAAAAGACCAGTAGCACTGAATGAACATATGAAGTTTCTCCATTTCTCATGTACGATCACTTCCTAGATAAGCAATCTGGATGAGATGATGAACACTCTCACATGAAGAAATAGTTAAGATCACATGAAAATCTCTGGTTTCAAGCACACGTGCCTTTTGCAGTGTAACTGATAATACCACAGAGCATCATTATCTGACTTGTCAGCTTAAATGGGAAGGTCTGTAGGGCTGGGAAAAGTACTGTGAGATCACCAGTGCCTCACGCACCAGGGCCCTGATCTCTCTCTGGGACTTCAGCAACTACTGTAATACAAGTATTACAGCATTCTCCACTTTGCCTCAATTGGATAGTGTTGTTAGATGGATGCAGCATGTTTCTATCAAGAAATACTTGGCTGCGCTTCTAGAGGAGTGAAATGATCCCTGTAAATACATGGACAAATTGTGGTTGGCCCTTGGCTCCACACATCAGAAAACCTCTCTGTCAGCAGCTGCAATATGGGGTGAAAGTTGGCTGATGCACTAGAAGGACCAGAATGGGAGCAAAGAAAAGGATCTCTGTTACAGGAGCTGTGGAGAGCCCTGACTCACTAAACATGGGCAGTTACAGCCTCCCCAGCTGGACCGTTCCTACCCATAGATGTTTTACTTAGCACCTCTCAATAACACGAAAGGGAAAAAAAAAAAAGTAATATCCATAGTGAACTTCTTTCTCTATTTTTCACTTTTTCCGGCATAGACGAACAAGACTGCTTTCACGTACATTTTTTTTGTTTGGTGGCTTCAATGAAAGTTTAAGGCTCCTTATCAAAAGCAATGAAAAGGTTACAAACACCATAGAACAGCTGCCAAAGCCCTTGAGCTAAGAGTGCTCATGCCCACCTGCTTAGCTGCCAGTACCCAAAAACACTACTTCATAATGCTGAAAGTAAGATGGATATTTTGGTATGTACTTGAGGTTAACAAAATCTCTAAGGCAGAAGGATCCCAGGCTCTCATGGGGTTTCCAAATTCCAGTCAGGGACAGAAATTTTTACCAGAAAGATTTTGGTGGAGCAAACACCATTTGCACAGCCCACAAGAGGTATTTGCTCTTGATGGCATTGGCTGCTTTTTGTCAAAGCAGCCATCAGCAGTTTCTGCATCCAACTGCAGGATCATGAATTGCAACAATCCAAACTAGAAGCTTGTAAAGCTCATCTCACCACATCCAGACTTTCACAAAAGTGGATAAAACAAAGCCTCAAACAAATTGTTTCTTCCACCTTTGAAAACAGGTAGGAGCGTGAACAAAGTTTCCTCATGACACTGAGGCTTTGTACAGCTTTGAGATTTCCCATCACTGCTGGTTCAAGTGGAGGAATCAGCTCCTCAGGTGAGGAGCTTTGTCACCAGTGGTAGGTCAGTTGTGTCTTCAAGCCAAGCCACGAACCTGTCACCATCTGCTGACTTCACTTAAGGTTCACGGTAAAAGCTGAACCAGTACAGCTATAGAGGAATGTATCACTTGAAAAGGTGACATGAGAACCCCATGGCATCTCCAGGTATCTCTGAAGAGCCTTAGGAAGAAGGCAAGCAAACAGCTACAGATTTAGGCAAGTCAGACTTGGAGGCAAATAAAAGAAAGGCTTCTCCACAGGAGTAATTTTCACACTGGGACCTCTTCTGAAATACGTCTGTAATGAAACCATAAAAGGGGATGGATACTTCCAAATTTTTTCCCAGACACTTAAAAGAGAAGCCTTCTCGCTTGTGTATTTCTGATAGCAATGAAGACCAAGGAATTAAGTTTTATTAGATTTTACCAGGAAACCTGCAACATTTCACTTCAGAGAATACTCCAAGAAGTAAAGCATTTACAGTGTTGCTGACAGCACCTTGTCTGCAGGAGCCCAAAACCAGAATTCAATGCACTCCTCCCGCCCAAGACTTTGCCTCAGCAACAGGGCTCAGGTACTCTGCAACACTCAGGGCCCCAAAAACAAACCCACAAATCCAAACATACCAAGTAATTTGGAAAAGAAAAAAAAAAAAAAAAAAGGGAATCAGAACATTCCAGCACATCCAAACCTAAACATGCTAAATAAAATGGAATAGGATAAACCACAGACTTAGATCCTCTTTTTGACTGAAGAAACATATGTGGATGATTATACAAAAAGGGCACTCACACCGGGTGAATAGTGATGGTGACCAGACACATGGGAGCACCCATCTTGCCTTACTGGGTATTCAAAATTGCACACAGAAACTTGTGCTGGAGTGCCCAGCACAGATTAGTATTTTAAACCTACGGCTGTTTTTAAGAGCAAGCTGCATTTTCCTCCTTTATAGCTTTTTTTCTATACAAGTAGGCCTCACTAGTTAGCTATTCTAACTGGAAGACCTAACAGTGGTCAGGAAATTTCAGGACTGCCTTTCAGAGAGTGGAGGAGATGAAAGCAAGTCCCACGGCACAGGCTCCATTCCTCTCGCCCCACCTCTGCCAGGAAGCGCTCCTGTTCCCCTGGCAAGCAGCACAGCTGGCTGCCTTCTCCTGCTCGGCCAAGGGTCCAGGGAACAGCCTTTCCAAACTATTCCCTGGCTGGAGGAGGAAATGAAAGCAAGTTATTTTCAAGAAAAGCAGATTGGATTGTCCAACCCTTTCACTCTGGGGAGAAAAAAAAAGAAAAAAGGAGAAAAAAGGAATTATACAAGAAGTAAAAGTGTAATGAAGAAGGAAAAGCAGAAGAAAACTACGTTGGGTTTTCTTCATTGCAGAGAAGTCAAGATTCACAGACTCAAAGCACAGGGAACACATCTTTAAATGATTAAGATAAAGACAGCAGACAACAGATGAATGCTAGAGACAGAGGGAAGTGAAAGTTTTAAACCACATTAAAATTGTTCAATCTTTCCTGCTTTGTAGTAGTAATTACAATTAAAATGATTTACACCCTGGTGCAGTGCAAATCAGGAACAGAAAAGCAGAGAGATTTAAAGCCTCTCTTAGGAAATCTCTGCAGCCACTAGAAGTGCCACTAGCTGCCTGCGTGCAGGAAACACACACCTACCTGCTCATGCAAAGGTGCTCAGCTTTCAACTCCTTCCTCTACTTTTCACTGCAGCTGGCCCAGGAAGCTCCCAGGCCACTTCTGAAGATCCCTAAAATGCTTCATGTGCTGCTTGGGAAATGTGTCTGCTTGCTGAGCCCAGAAACTACTATAGAGATGGACATGGAAGGATTAGAAGGTGCAGCACAGACAGGACAGGACAGTACAACAAAGCTTGGAGAAGCTCACCTGCACATCTTCATGTACAGCTAGCCACAAATCCTGCTGTCACGGAACCATGAGAGCATAGAGAGGATTAATGCAGAGCATCTGATCATTCTCTTTTCTACGGTAACTTGTCAAAAAAACCCCCTAGATTGCTCCATGAAGATACTTGCTAGAGTTAGCTCCAATTTAGTGCTAAGAAGATGGATTCAACTCCTATTATTTAAGTCCTATTATTATTAAGATAACCCTAATTGCCCACGTCCTTTTACTAAGTCACAATTACTAGGATGACTTATGATCCATTATGCCCTCTACACTATTTTTAGCACAAGTGAAATTTCTTTATAGGTTAAGGGCTCAGACCTCTGGGTGGGGTAGGAAGAACACATCCACTAACTACTTTGCACATGGAGTCACCAACTGAGTCAGTGACTTGGAGGTCTCCCATGTCTTGTGCTATTGAACATGGAAAAGAAACCCAAAAATATTATTTGCCTTCCAAAATTATGGTTTCTGGCAAGAGAACTAACCTCACAGCTGGAGCGTCTGGCCCCTTGCTTCTCTGAGAGAAGAGCTGCCAATGGTACGAGCCCCAGATAACCCATCACCGCCCACTCTGCAGTTTGCAGCAGTGCGTGGCACCGCTTTCGCCAGCAGGAGGGCCACCAAACTCTGCCAGGCCATGTCTTTACATCTGGTTCCCGAGGAGATACAGTGACTCCCTGATGAGCTGGTTTCTACAGAACCCTGGTTTTAGGTTGCTGGCACTTTTAACAACTAAGCAGCTTCAAAGGGACAGATGTAAGTACTGATTTATTTTTAAGATGGAAGTGAGGCGCTTGACAGGCAAGATTCGAAGCTTAGGTAGCAGTGATCACCTAAGAACACCTTGTGTTCTGCACAAAATCAGCAAGTCCCAAAGAGCTGAACACATAATGGGGTTAGTATTATGAAGGAGACAGTCATACAAAGATGATACAATGATGAACTGAATCAACTGGATGGAAGTGTTTACAGAGAAAAATGGACAGGATAATGGACTGACACTTAGCCTGCTGGACAAGTAGAAATGATACACAATCAACAAATAAGACCACTCAGGTTAGAAAATTGTCTGTGAACCATAATGAAACTATAAGAATGCCCCAAGAAGATAAAGTTTAAAAATGCAACTATATATTACCAAAAAAAGAGTAAAACTAAAACTAATAGCTGCTGAGAACTACTATAACATCAGAAAATAAAAACTGCAGATAACAGATGAGAAAAGGCAAATGGGTGCACCAGCTCCATGGCCAAGGAACTTCGAGACGACATTTACTGAAGTACTATGGAAGCTTAAGAGTGATATTCCTGCATTACATAAAAACTGTTGAAATAGTAGTACAGAAATATGAAATATACTTCTGTAGATAAAAAAGCCAGGCAAGTACAAGATGAACAGATTTTTTTTTATTCCAGCAGCAACTCAGAAGGTCTTAAAACAACACTGTAGAACAAGTAAGACCAGATAACTTGTCTAAGAACTTTTTAAAGAGCTGTCCAAGGAAGAATTTAAATTACTAAAACTAGCTTTCAATAAATCCTAAACACTGAAAAATACCTTAAAGATTTGAGGCAGAACATAGTTGTTCATACACAATCCTAAACAGGCAATCTGTGACATTGCAGTTACACAGTCAGCCTTGTACTGATCCCAGAAAAAATATGTGAAGTGTGGGAATGAGAATGAGCTCAGAGGAACTAAGGGAGTATAATCCACACCAGCTCCAGGAAAACAGATCCCACTGGTCTGTACCTTAGTGAGTGACACCAGTAGGTAAGTCAACATTTAATATAATGTACTTGGGTAGCTGCAAGACATTTAAGCTGGTGCTACACAATGTCTTCATTAGGAAACAGGAACAACGGGATACCAACAGGGCCAGGCAGTAAATTAACCGAAGCCTTACATTTTCATGAGACTTAAAATACAGTGGTAGGCAGCAAACCATTGTTGAGATGAAAGCATCTACGAAGGTCCCATTTTACTGTACTCTACCATCTAAAATTTTTATCCATCATCTGGAAAGAAACTAAACCATTACTAACCAAGTGCAGATTAAATAATGATATGGATCTGTCAAATAATGAAGACGATGCACCAAAAATGCAGTGACTCGAATCCTGAATTATCAAGATGTAACTGTTTTTCAGTATGGAAATACAGCTGTAGGACAGAGAAACTGGACCATACTTAAAAAGTAGGAGGCTCCATCCTGACAGTCAGCACCTCTGAAAAGAACTTGGGAGATAACCTGGTGGATAATTACCCAAACATGAATTTTAACTTCTCCTTGTAGAGCTCCTGGCAAAGTTACTGCCAAAGCTAGCTGCATAAACTGTGTAGTATTGAATTAAAGGAGAGTTTGCAACATGCATGTAGCTTGGTAATGGCACAGCCACTGTGTCCAATACTGCTGTCCACAGTCTCAGTAGAACATTCAGATGGGAACCATGAGAATAACCAAAAAGGCTAGGAAGTATCTCAAGGAGAACAGCACACTTAACTTTAAAGAGATGTGGCTTGATCACAGTCTACAGATCGGAAAGACACTTGAAATTGGATAAAGCAGCCCAGGCCAAGCTCCTGGCTGCTAATTTCAGGGTCTTCCAGCAGCCACACCAGCTTACTCCTAGCCAGATCAGTTCCCCTCTCCAAAACTTCCATTTCCTGTGGATACCTACAGAAAGCCCACAGATCTGACAATGGGTCTTCCAAATAGCAAGTCAAAGTTTAAACAAGATTCAAACGCTAGAACTTTAGGCTAAACAACTTAAACCACAAAGATACCCATTTCTAGTCCAGTAATTTACCCAAGCCTGCTGTGAACTCCCTTTCAAAAAGGAATTAATTCAAAACACAGTGGCCTGGAATACGCAGGTAGAGAGACCAGAAGACCATAATGAGGGCCTCCAGCTTTTCTAACCTGCCCATTCTACCATAACTCAACGCTTCCTAGAGCAAAATCAGTCTCATCCTTTCTAAATCATGATATCAACTACTGATTAGCCATGAGTGTGAACAGACCTGGAACATTATACCCTGAGAAGAACATCTCATCCTCGCTGAGATGAGCAGCTCCTTCAGTTGCCAGGCAACATACAGAAAGCTGCCTGCAGGTCTGGCTGTCCCTACATTAAGGCACTTTATACCTTGTGACATTAAAATATTGCCTTATATTAAACAAGAACCAAACCCTTTGGTTTCATACCCTGAATCACATGAAATTTCATCCCACCAGGACACAGGAAGTACCATATAGACAGAATACAAACCAAGTTTTTTCTTTGCTTTAAAAAAAACCCGAAAAATCAAACACACAAAATTCCAGCAACCTGTGGTAGATTTTGAGTCTTTTCAGGCTTTGAGAAATATACAGTAGTAGTACAAAAATGATACAAAAGAGCATTCAGGACATTTCTTATCAGCAAAGCATATTTAACTGGCTCGGTCTTCATCTGAACAAAAGGCTGGGATTCTCAAAGGCTACAAAGGAACCACTCCTTTAGGTGCTGCTTAAAACCCTGGCCACATCGACTCTTCTGCTTGCCTAAACAACGGCTGCACAGAATCCAGTTTCAACACCACAGGAAAAAATCTGGAGTGACTTTACTGACTCAAATTCAATTGCTCCAGCTCTTCATCCATGCAAAAAAAAAAAAAAAGTATCTCAAAAGTTAACTCATTATTTTGTGAGCCACTCAGAGACACATCAAGTCAGAGAGGCTTTATGTAAAACCACATGCACCTTCATGCTATAAGCAAAGCTCCTGTTCCCAAACTACTTGGCTTTCCAGCTTGTAAACTCAGCATATATCACATAGCAAACTGACTTTCAGAAATGGTCCTCCTGGCTCCAGCTCTATGCAGAACTGACTTTTAAGATTTTATTGATAACATAAAAACACCTTGTTGGCTTAGCCCTGACCTTTCTTTACAGTCCACTGCACAGAGATTTGCCACATTCTTATTCAAAGCCTCTAGATTCTTCCCTGCTCTGGGCACTGAGGTCTGATTTCGCACGTTTCTAAGCAGCCTCTGGATGTGGAGTGATGAACTTCTACACAAAAACTCGCTGTAGGGAGGATGATAAAGATATATTATGGCATGTTTATTTGCCAAGACCTTTGCAGTCAGATGGTCATTTATTTTAGACAGGGGAAGACGTGGAATACCTAAGAAGTGCAGGACTTTAACTCATTCCTCCTTCTCTGCATTCTGCAGTTCTTGCCATATTGCCACCATATGCTGATCCCAGATGACATCTGCCAACAAATGACTCCATCAATAAAGCGAACTAAGGTGCTTATTTTCAAACGTGGTCTTTGTTTTTCAGGGCCTTATGCAGAAGAATGTCTCCAGTGGCAACTCAATAAAGGGGAAAGCACCACATTATGGTAATACACCCCAATATGTCTTGGAGATCTGACCATTCCCTGAACCAAAGGAATGACATCTAATACCTGACCAAAGACTTCTGCAGCCAGTGGAAAGACTTCCAGCATTTTCAGCAGGCTTTGGACCAGGGCCCTTAATCTGGGGAAATGGAGAAATGGAAAGGTTTGACTGTATCACATGTATAGCTGGCCCAGTGGCAAGTGTGCATGAAGCAGATTCCTTTCCAGACTCTACCTCAACAAATACACTTCCAGCCAGAGAAAATTAGGTCTCCCAATAAAGTGGGTAAATAATGGGACTGTAGCTTGGATGGAGGTAAGTTCCTTCAGACACATGATATTGCTGTAACTCAGACTATGGCCACCTTCATAAAGATCTCTTTTTCCAGATTCTTTTGGGGTTTTTTCTTCCTTGATTAGCAATGGGAATGTGAGACTTCCAAATACACGGCTCCTAGCACCAGAGAGAAATGCAAGCTGGAATGGGGGAATCCAGATTCAAAGAGGGAGAGAAAGGTCAGGCCCCCAGCAATCTGTTCTGAGTCCATCCAAACTGGGCCAAAGCTGCTCACTCAGCTCCCTTGCTTTGCAAACTGTGTATCCTGGCAGGGAGCCCCTCAGTTCCTATCACACCACCAAATCAGAACAGCAGATTGATTTTCAAGAAAGCTGGAACTTGTTCCCCACTCACAGACCTAGAGATGTGTGTCTGCTGCAATAGCCTGCCATTGTAGGCTGGATAAACACGCAACGAGCACAACAAGCGAGATGTACAGACATCTTTCAGCAAATCTCAATGTTGAAACGGGGCTACTTCACTTCCAACGCCTGCATCAAGAAAAATCTGAGCATAAAGCAGTGATTGGCACAAGACATACACAGCCCTTGCTCTGCCAGGGAGGCCCGGAGCCAACTGCAGCAGCCAAGAAAACTGGGTTGGATCTCTTGGAGATTGGGCGAGAATGAGAACATCAAGGATCTGCATAGATCCAACACATCTCCAGACTGTTTACAATGTCCTATCATGTTGGAAAATACAATATATCATTTATCCTTCCCTGAAGGCAAATATCCCTTCTACCTCCTGCAGGCATTTGAAGGAAGAAATGAACTGCACGTGTCAGTGGACCTGAACCTTGGCATCCATAAATCTTGCTTACAAGGCATTCATTAAGTGCTCTGTTTAACAATTCTCCAGTCAGCTGGATCAATTCCTGCACCAAACCCTCAAAGCACAAAGGCCAGAAACTGTGAAGCAAAGGGCAGAGCTGCCCCTCCATAGTCACAGAGAGCAGAGATGTCTCTCAGCTTTGCTACTCTGGGCCACCCATGAGTCCAAGCAGAGGTGGGACAAGGAGCAGCAGCAGCCTGTCCCAGGCTCTGGTGAACACCAGGCCCTGATGGCCACTTGTGCCATTGTTTCAACCCACTGCTGCATCTGAAGGGCCTGAATTTGCAGCATTGTTTTTACATGCCGTTTGGAAGATGGAAAGTCTTGCAGGTGTTCTTCTTCCAAGTGTACATCTTGGCAGTCCTAGAGATCTTTATGACTGTTTGCCCAAAGCTCAAAAGAAGTAATTTTATACATACTGGACAATGCCCACTCAAATAAGCAAGGACCAGTCTCTCAATTTGGGGTACCGGAGATCAGCTGTAAACACAACAGCAGGCTCAGGATTAATAAGTATTATTGTGCAGAAGCCTTCATCAGATATGTGATTGTGAGGTACTCTCTGACCACTTCAAAAGAATCAGTGCTGCTAACACCTATTAGTTTTTCAGTCTCGTTAGTACAAAGTTCATGCACAGGGTTGGGGGATTTTGTGGATTGGTTTTTTTTCCACCCCAAGGAATGAAATCCAACATGTTCTGATTCCTATCTTTCAATCATCACTACGGTAAAGATGTATTACCATCACTATTTCAGCTGAGCTAGCTGCTGAATTTCAAATGCTGTAAGTAAACAAAAACAAGTAAGAGAAGGAACTTCAACAGGCTTAGCTTGCCTTTTAAAATTCAAAGCAGGGGTTTAAAAGAGATGAAGCCAGGGAAAACATTGGATACTAACACCAGCCAAACAGGGAAAAAATAACGAAGTTGTAAGCCTGAAAAACTGAAATGGAAAGAATGACAGATTTACTGCTGCATTTGATGCACATAACCACTGATAGACTCTCCCCAGGAAGTGTTGAAATTACCATCACTGAAATGAATCCAGAAGCTAAAAATCAAATTATCTTTCCCAGAACATTCCAATTTGGGCTTTGGCAACAACAGCTGTTTTAATACTCTGAAATGTATGCACGCGCGTGTGTGCACGCATGCACACACGCAACGCACCCTCAAGTACAGTATCCTCTTTCACGCAAGACCTCCCTCTTAGTTTTCACAAAGTCAGACTGAACTCACGGTCATTCTACAAAGTCTTTGCTTCAAAGTCCCTGCTCAAATGCACAACTGTCAGATTAAGCAACCCATAAGGAGTCTTACAGCAGCTCCAAGTTATGAATGAATGGTTATTTGTGAACTTGCCTGTCAAGACAGATGCGGTATTTGTCAGTGCAGTGTGGGTTAGATACGATGGGAAGGAGCCAAACAGGCAAAGTGAAAGGTCAGTATCACAACATTTTCCTTCCCCGCCCCTCCTCAGTTTGCCTAAAACTATGCCACGGCTTTTGCTGAAGTCCAATACAGTAGCCTATTTTCATGCAACTTACCATGCTTATTTGAAAAGCAACATTCAAGCAAGAAAAGCAAAATAAAACTCTGTGCAGAGGGAAAGAACAGGAACATTTTGACACAAGAAAGCTACAGCAGAGGGACAAATCTAAGACTGGCAGAAAACAGCACATCTTTAGAAATGTGGTGGTACTTGAATCAAGACCACCCTGTGGAAGCTGAAATACAACGCATTGGTTTCCTTGTATTTAAATGTAGTATTACAAGGATTACAGGTTAAATCGCGTTGGAAGTCCAACCTCCAGCTCAAAGCAGGGTCAGCTATGAGGTCAACTTATATTGTACAATTTATACAGTTAATTTTAATAACCTGAAGTCAGCATCACACTGTACTAAGTGTTCTGTAACAACAAAAAGAGGCTCCCTCCCTAAGGGGGACTCAGACAGGAAAAGCTCAGCTCTACAACGAAGATCCTGAATATGTCAATGAGCATCATACATAGAATGAAAAACACTCCTCAGTCATTGTCCAAATTAAAACCTGAACAAGGGAGAGATGTTCTGAAGATCCTCTCTATACTCTCTGCCACGAATCTGCGGCAGGGATGCCTGTGAGGTCCAGAATCTCCTGGAAACTGAACGTGGATGCCAGAGAGCCCAAACAACAACACAAGGTGTATTTCAGCAGAGCCTGTCTCTTCACAGAGAGCGAGCAGTCTCTCTGCACAGCTGCCTAAACTCATCCAACACAACCTCCAACAGAAGGAGCCAGAAGCCTTCCAAGTGGCATGAACTGCCATGTTCCCTTTGGAAAACCTGGTTGTTTTAAAGAATGCTATTTTACCCAAAGAAGCAACTTCTCTACCGTGGACCAACTTGCAGAGCACCAAAAACATGTAAAAATCTATAAAGACCAGACAGGTCTAACAAAGCCAGGTCTAGCACTTCATTTCTGCAAAGCCTATCCTGTGCCGTTCGACCTAAGAGAACCACGGTACTGAACTGCCTCATGAGTCATTCATAAATTCAAACACAACTGGTCACACTGGAAGGAGATAAAACACAACCCTTGACACTAAGGGTTTTTTTTCCAATGTTTTATTGTCTTGTTACAGACAAATCTTTGAGTTTCTCCTCTATACCTTGCAGCTGTATGTCTTGTACGGTCGGGTGCTCAGCTGCAATCACTTAGCACAGACAGCAAGGACAAGCACGGGGGAGATGTTTTAAAAAGAAACATTGCTGCTTCAGATTGACTACTACAGGAAGCCAGCTGACAGTGATGCTGGAGCTAGGCACCAACTATCCACAGCACAGACTGAAGGGGAAGCAAGCAACAGCCTGTGGTGGAAGGCAGGGTGCAAGCTTTCCCTAAACAAACGACCAAACCGATCCTTTTAGTCTAAACAAATCAGCAGAAACATCCGCAACACATTATTACATCAAATAATACCTGGGGAGCATATCATCCTCAAGCTAAAAACTGCCTGCTTGAAAATGTGCTGCGTGTGGTTTCACAACAGGAAAAGAAACATTAGTGTGTCTTCACTCACGACTCCTTTTGTCACCATACCCTGGGGCTCCTCTCTTTATCTGTAATACAGGAGCAGTCTAGCACATCAGTGCAAAGGCAAAAGAAGCCAGCTGCCCAACAGGGTCAGCCTTCTTCAGGATCACTGAAGAGTTTCTTCTTTCCTCTCCAAAACATGCTGTAAAGCATTTCCTTCTCGCTGGGCTCCCATGCACAAATGACAGATTTCAACTCAGTGAGAGGGATTTGAACTGTCTGGCTTTGTTCATCCCTGCAAATGCGCCATAAACCGGGCCCCAACTCAGGAAGCTAATTAGGCATACACAGAGCCTTAACGCTAATGAGTCTGTTCATGTGCGTGAAGCTCCGTGCGTGTTTCAGGGCTGTGCTGAAGAAGCTCACTGAGAATGACAGCCAGTTCTCTCTCATTCATCCTTTTGCTGAGCTCTGGTGCAGACAGGAATCTCAAGCTGACAGCAAAATGCTGGAAGTAGTGACTTCAAAGTAACACAGCCCTCCTGATGACCACTGCAGTTGTCATGCAGAACACCAAAGAAGAGCAAGGCTAAAACCGGTGTCTAATAAAGATGATGCCGTGCTTTCTTCACTCAATTAGCTACTCACACTAGTCCTGCAAGTAGAGCCAACAAGAGCAGCACAAGCTCTGGGCACTCCCTGCACATCTCCAGCCATGAGCAGAAGACAAGGGCACATTTCCAGAAGGGACTATAAAACATTCACACTGTCAGTGGCTGGAGGGTGTGGAACAGCAAGGGCACCATTCACTGCTGCATAGTCACCAAAAGGGCTTTTAAGCACTCGAACAGGCTACCCAGGGAACTGGTTGAGTCATCATCCCTGGAGGTATTTCAAAGTATAGATGTGGCACTTAGGGACAAGGCTTAGTGGTGAACTCCGAAGTTCTAGGTTAACAGTTGTACTCAGACGATGCTGAAAGTCTTTTCCAACCTGAATCATTCCATGATTCTGTCAAACCTTTTCAGTCACCTAACTACAGTGAAAACTGCCTCTTTAAAACAGATACAAGCGAGAAATTCCAGGAGGGTTATGGAAAGGACTTGGGAATATAGCCCTATATTTCTGTCTTGTAGCTCATCTGACCTTGCAGTGTTAAAGATGGGGGTCACGGGTATTTAGCTTTTCTGTAGGCTTCATCCTCTGGAAGAAACTCAAGGACGATGTATCATTCCATACCGGCTCTCAGACCTTCCCCCTGCTTCCCAGCTTGGCACCCTGCTTACAGTAAAAGTGGCTGGTGATTCAGAAGCCGGGCAGGAAACACATGTGGTGCTGCCCTTCATTAGTGCACCAGAGCATGTTATTTTATTATCCCTCTCAGTATGTGGAGGACTACTGTCTAGAAAATCACCCTGTGCCTTTCTAAAGCCATTTGCAATTTCCTGGGGTTTTCCACCTACAAAGATTGCATTAAGTGTCATTCATGAACAAGGAATAAGGAACTGTTCCCCCCATGTCTCTCCTCGGGAAAGACTTCACATTGCTTCAGGTCCTCTCTGCAATGCAGAGAATATGCCTGGCAAACACCTCCTCCTCCAAGAGGTGCTCCAGAGCACAGCCATAGGTCCAGCATAGCTAGAAAGTTTTAAAGTAACTTGTTCCTCCTGAGCCTGTTTCCATATCATTAATAACATGGGAAAACCTGACAGATTAGGCTCTGTGTTGTGCTAAATGCAAACACAGGTGAGCTGTTAACGCTGTGGTAATGATGCAGTCAGTGCTGGGAGCCGTCTACAGGAGCACTTCTGGTGCCCTAAAGACAAGGAACCCACATAGCTGTAATTGCTGGTAAATTGAGTCCTTGTTGATAAAGAAGAAGCATGTCATTGTGCCCTGACAGCTTATAATGTTGTCTTTCACGGGGCAAATATTCAGCAGAACGATGGCCTATGTAAAGCAATATTCATGGGACCCAGTTCCTGAGAAGACTAATCCTAACAACCAGTGCAGGATGGAACTCATGGAGGCTCCTTCACACTAAGGTAGCTTAAAACTCATGAAAAAACAGGCCCAAACCCAGAAGAACCGTGTTTTCTTAGGCTAATGAGTACTTATAAACCTATCTTCAAGACTGCAGAAAACTTAAGAATTTACCTGCATTGGCCTTAAGCAATCATTACAAACCAGTTCACTGTCTGTGGTAAAAACTGCTTTGAATGAAGATGATAGAATGGGCCCCTGCCTCCAGATACATGTGCTGCCTGTTCTTCTCAAGTATGCCAGTTATTCACTAGCATTACAATTCACAATCCTTAATTGCGTTGGCATTAAATTTCTGTTTACTCTCAGAGCAATGGCAATCATCACCTAGCTTAAGTATCAGACCCTAGATATTCAAGGAAGAACTGGTAAGCAATAAGCTTCTAATGTGATCCAGCATTCACAGTAACCAGTTTTAAGCATTTACTCAGGTAACTTTGCCTAGGCACAGAATTCCCAAGAATTCTCAGATGTTGTGCTCAGAGAGCACCTTATCCAACCTTCCTCTTTAGGCTGCTCTGAAAAACCTCAAATTCTGACTGCCACCTGGACTTAGGAGAGATTCCGACTCATACAGATGCGTACTGTCCTGAGCACAAGGCATGCTTGACAGACAAAAGCTTTCTGTTTTTTCCAAATGTCTTTGTAGTATTTTTTTTTCTGCCACTTCTTTCGCATCTGTTGCTTTTGGGTCAGGCAGTCCCCGACTGGCTGAATTTCCACCTATATCCCGAAGTGTCCTTAACCTCAAGTGGACTCTCAAGACAGATGCCCCCTTACTTCCTCAGTGCAAATTATCAGTAAACCTTAGCACAACTTTAGTTTGAGCCTTAAACTAACAGCATGTGAAAAGATTAATATGAATAATTTCAAAACTAATCAGATCCCTTCTTTAAATGTTGACACAGTATTATTTATATCCCATAAATACCTTCTTGACTAAAATTCATCCCAGGAGATTGGCATCTTGCCAGTTCTATTCATATTTACTGTATTTATACAGTACAGTTGGCCAAGGATAATATTTAAGACAAAATATGCCTTAGGGTATATACAATATCTCTTATAGTTTTCCTTTTAAATCTCCTCATTGCTAAAAATATTTGGTCTGAACTTTACAAAATGCCCCACGAAGACCTATCAGCGATCTGTAGTGATATATTGCTGACTATGAGTATAATTAGAGCATATTTGTAATACTTGGGTTGTAGTCAGTTACTGAACGCTAACAACTTGTGGTAAAAACTGAACCACTGATCTTTCCCATGCCTGCCTTCCAGCAGCTTTTGACCTCCAGTGCATTCACATTGATCCCGTTCTCCTTCCTGCCTCTCTCCAACACAGCAGACACTGTAGAGTTAAAAAAATCCACTCTGAAATGCCTAGGAGAAAGCGCCTGTGGCTGCCAGAGCTGCGCTTTCAATTTCTTCCTTTAAAATATGGTGGAGTGATTTCTTCCTTACTGTCTTTTTTGGAAAGGTTCGCTCCATCCAGCATAACTAGAGAGCAGTGGAAAAACAGTTAACCTACTTACTGTGATGTTAGCGACAGCCCTTGCACAGTAGTGCTGGATCTGCTGCTAGCTGGCCCTCGGATCCCAAACGTCTGATGCACTCTGTTGGTAGATACCTGCAATCTCCTTCTCTCTTCCAAAGCCTCTATCGATACTTCAGAACTAATCTGGCCCCTGACAATGTTTTAAAAATAGATCCTCTTTTGTCAATACCATCCAAGTCACACACCACAGACATTTTAATTTTCTGGAAAGTATGCAGCTGCATTTTGGACTATTGGTTCTCTCTAGTTTGCTGAAGCAGGGAGAGAGGAGAGATGTGCCCAGGACGGATGCACTTTACAATTCTCAGAGACTCTCTGCCACAGGGTCAACTCCCCGAGCCAAGGCACTGCTATAGGTCTTCCCAACCCTTGCCCATAGGTGCTCCTCTGCCCTGGGTATGATCTAATAGGTCACAAAAAGAAGTGCTGACTTCTACCAAAACCACCAGCAAAATAATACTGTACATCAATGTGGAAAACAAGCAGGACTTCTGTGTTCCTGCAATGGCTATGAATTACACTGAACCGCTCTGCTCATACCCACTTGGCTCCAAATGTGTGGGGTTTTTTTAAAAAAAGAATTTCTTCCCCAAGGGTAACAAGGGTGGAGTGTATTTATCATGGCTATTAAGGATGGTGCCATAATTACAATAATAAAATGGCTCTGACTGCCAGGATGTCCTGTACCTGATGTTGTCATTTAAGACTAAAGGAAGAAAGGGAGGCAGCTGCACGGAGCGTGGGGTTCAGCTACCTTGGCTGGCATCCTAGGACTATCACATGCAAGACGGAGCAAGCCCCAAAGCTACAACTTGCTAAACTAAAAATAAATAAGGGGAAAATGCAATTAGAAACTCTAGGATAAAGTTACCAAGATGGCTGAATTATCTATTTAAGCAAGAGCTATGTGCTTTTGAGAAACAGACAGCAAGTATATAGGGCATCAAGTGGTGGGGGAGGGAAGCGAGCTAAATGAAATGACTAGGGACTAAGGATTGGTTATGTGAACGGTGAAGTTATTTTCTGCTTCTGGTATTTCACTTTCCTCGGTATGATGATGATCGAGATTCTTTTAAGGCAGTGCAGTGCTTTTTCTTTTTTTTTTTCTTTTCTATGCACTTAAGCTTCTCTACCAAAACAAAAAGGCACGTCGTGATGATTATTAATCACTCTAAGTGGATTTGGTCAGCGCAGAGCATTTGTACCCTCTTTTTTTTTGTGCAAAACGTGGCACGGATCACCAGAAGGTCGTTAAAAACAGCAAAAGGCAGACGGGCTGAGACAGGTTCCAAGAACCGAGGCTACCCAGAAGGGAAAAGTTTTTCTCCTACCTGAAATGAAAAGTGCTCACGAACCGAAAGGGGAGGCTAGTTAAAGTGGGAAGAGGAGGGAGGAGGTCTCTGTCCTCTCTGAGCACCTATGTGAATAGCAGTCTGCGGGACAATGTTCTGGAGGGACACACACAAGACGAGCTGGCGACTTTTTGGGTTTTTTTTAAAGACCTCCTTTTCTTTTCACTTATGGAGAGATGGAAACCTGCCCGTTCCAGACACTCCAAGGGAAACAAGAGCAGTGGAAAGATATTGGCTCTTTCTGGAGGCTGTACACGGGGCTGCCGGGGAGCTAAACCCGGTACTGGGGAGGGAGTGGGATCCCGGGAGGGGGGAGCTCTGCCCAGGTACGGGTGGTGGGCGCCAGAGGCACCCTGAGGGATTCCTGGGTGACTTCAGAGGGGTCTGGAAACCTCGCGAGCCTGGGGCAACAGGTGACCCCCCCCCAACACACCCACCCAGTCATATGTATACCCCGTCACCTAAATTAAACCCTAGGAGCCTCCACCTAAGCGATGCTGAGGATGACAAGCAAGCCGGGCAAAGAAGGCGGATTACGATGCTTGGGGGTGCTATTTAAAGGTGCTGAGCACCGCTAAGCCTCGGGGGCGAAATTACGTACACATGCACAAAGACAGAGGACTTACTTTCGGGGTAAAAAGGCTGCATGTCTATTTTGTAAACTTCTTTGGCATAATACTCCTCGTCGCTCCTCTCCCTCTCGCAAGTGGCGGCTCTGTGGTTGGCTTTCTCCTGCAGCAGGTCCCTGGTGCTGTTGTAGATGGAGATGACCTCCGGGGGCACCTCCTCGGGCTCGGGGTACTCGTCCGGGGGGCTGGTGAGCTTCAGTTTGCTCAAGATCTGCCCCCGGATTGCCTCGATCCTCTTGCGCATAAACTGATCCATGTCGAGGGTGCTGCAGGTAGACAGGCTGAGAGCCACGGTGGCCAGATCCACGGTGAGGAGCACGCTCAGGAGATAGCAGTGCATTTTAAGTGTTTAAATACAGCG